>CM061142.1:601161658-601495742 GCA_030789695.1 Scilla litardierei | reverse complement strand
GAGAGAGAGAGAGAGAGAGAGAGAGAGAGAGAGAGAGAGAGAGAGAGAGAGAGAGAGGTAAACCGGCTTTGGGGGGATGGCAGCAATCGTGAGTAGTTCTTGAGGAGGGGCGGCGACCATGCGTAGCTCTAGAGGAGGGGCAGCGGCCGTGAGTTGTTGATCAGGTCGAGTGGAAGGGGTAGCTCGGGGGTGATTAGGGTAGGACGACTAAGGGTAAGGGTTAAGGGGCGGGTTTGAGGGTAAATAAACAGCTCGAACCTGACTTAAAAAATAAGCCCCGAAATCAACCACAACCGACCCGGACCGAGAAATCTGATTGCTCGGTCGAGCAAGCTGTCAGATAAATTGAGATATAATTCAAATACTCCCTTCAGCTTGCTCGGTCGAGCAGGGTGTTACTCGGTCGAGCAAGAAACCACTCGGACCGAGCTAATGCTGCTCGGACCATGTAGGCAGAATGCCGTTTTCGACCTCTTTTCTTGGGCCTGTGCTACTCGACCGAGTGAATCATTACTCGGTCGAGCAATCAACTGCTCAGACTGAGCATGGGTTGCTCGGGTTTCGCAGACAGAACGCCTTTTTGCTCTTCTTCCTCATGTCTACACTGCTTGACCGAGTAGAGTGACTGCTCGGTCGAGTCCCCTGCGTCTTCTTTTTGCTCCTTTTTCTTTGGTTTTCTCTTCAAATCCGTTGCTCTCCTCTAGCTTCCTTCCGTTTAAAATGTCGATTTACATGCCCCTTGATGTTCAACCTGTAAAGAGGAAGAACCCATCAAATTTTTGTGTTTTTAAGAAAAATGAATATCCATTTTATTCGATTTTCTTAGAGAGATAGAGTAAAAATAAGAAGTTGAAAAAGAAAATCTAAGGTATAAGAGATTGGGTTGCCTCCCAATAAGCGCTCGTTTTGAGTCATGAGCTCGACTCCCTCAAGTTTTTCAACAGTCCGTGGGGGATCCCTCGAGGAAGTATGTCTCCTCTTGTACTATTGGTTCTCCTGATCTGTACGGTTTAATCCTCTGGCCGTTTACTTTGAAATTTCCGTTTTTTTCCTTCGAGCTCAACAGCACCCCTCGGAGATAAGCTTACTATCTTGTAAGGGCCGGACCACATTGACTTTAATTTCCCAGGGAAGCGGCGTAATCTTGAATTGTAGAGGAGTACCTGGTCGCCAACATCATGGTGAACCACAGTGATGTTCCTGTCATGATAAGCCTTGGTTCTCTTCTTATATATCTTTGCATTCTCATAAGCGTGTCGCCGAATTTCGTCCAACTCATTGCTGTGTAAGGCTCGTCTCGTGGCGGTACTTTGGTAGTCAAAGTTCATTTTCTTTACTGTCCAATATGCTATGTGTTCCAACTCTATCAGAAGGTGGCAAGCTTTTCCATACACTAGTCTGTAGGGGGTTGTGCCGATGGGAGTTTTGAAGGCGGTGCGATATGTTCAAAGGGCGTCGCCCAACTTGTGTGACCAATCCCTCCTCGAGGTGCTAACTGTCTTCTCCAGGATGCTTTTGATTTCCCTGTTCGATACCTCCACCTGGCCACTAGTCTGAGGGTGATAAGCAAGAGCGACCTTGTGATGAACTCCATATTTGTTCAGCATTGTCTCGAACTTCTTCTTGATGAAATGGCTCGCCCATCACTTATGATTGTCCGGGGGACTCCAAAACGGGGAAAGATGGTTTTCTTGAAGAACTTGGTTGTCGGGGTGGCCATGGCCTCCACCCACTTCGAGACGTAGTCAACGTCGACCAAGATGTACTTATTGCCGTTACTCGATGGAAAAGGTCCCATGAAGTCAACACCCCAGCAGTCAAATAGTTATATCTCCAAGATGCCATGAAGGGGTGTTTCGTTCTTCTTCGTGATGTTTCTCATTCTCTGGCATTTATCGCATTTCCTGATGTATTCATTCGCATCTCTGAATATAGTGGGCCAATAGAAAACACTTTGGAGGATTTTCGTTGTGGTTTTGGTGACAGCTGCGTGTCCCCTGCATGGTTGATCGTGGCAATGCGATATGATGGAGCTTGCCTCTTCCTTTGGGATACATCGTCTGATGATCCCATTAGCGCATGTTCTGAACAGGTATGGGTCGTCCCAGAAGTAGCTCTTGGCATCGTGTAGGAACTTCCTCCTCGAGTAGGCCGCCAACCCGTGCAGGACTTTTCTGCTTACCAGGTATTTCATTATATCAGCGTACCAGGGGGCTTCAGAGGAATTCACCGCAAATAACTGTTTACCGATGAAAGAATCGTCAATTGGCAAACTGTCATCCCCGTGCTTTTGAATTAACAGCGACATGTGGTCTGCTACCACATTCTCCGCTCCTTTCTTGTCTTTAATCTCAATTTCAAATTCTTGGAGCAGGAGGATCCACCGTATCAAACGTGGTTTAGCATCTTTCTTGCTCAGTAGGTATTTCAACACCGCGTGGTCCGTGTGGATAATCACTTTGGACCCCAAGAGGTATGACCTAAACTTCTCGATAGAATAAACCACGGCTAGCAGCTCATTCTCTATAGTGGTGTAATTCTTTTGAGCATCATCCAAGGTCTTGCTAGCGTAGTATATAGCATGAAGCTTTCCTTCTTTCCTTTGGCCAAGAACAACTCCTACTGCTTGGTCACTAGCGTCACACATCAGCTCAAACGGCAGATTTCAATCTGGCGGCTGTATAATCGGGGATGAGATGAGAACTTTCTTTAACCTGTTAAAGGCTAGCAAACATGCATCAGTAAGCACAAAAGGAGCGTCCTTGGCGAGGAGTTCCGTAAGAGGGCGAGCAATATTAGAAAAATCCTTTATAAAGCGACGATAGAAACCTGCATGCCCTAGGAAACCACAGATGCCCTTAAGGTTAGTGGGAGGTGGTAAACTCTTAATAACTTCGACCTTGGCTTTATCAACCTCAATTCCATTGGAGGTGATGAAGTGGCCAAGTACAACCCCTTCTGTCACCATGAAATGACACTTTTCCCAATTCAGGATCAGATTATTATCATGACACCGTTCTAAAACCTTGAATAAATTGGCTAGGCAATCATCAAACTCGGTGCCATAAACAGAAACATCGTCCATGAAGACTTCCATAATATTCTCGATGAAGTCAGAGAAAATAGACGTCATGCACCTTTGAAATGTGGCAGGTGATTACATAGCCCAAATGGCATTCTTCGGTAGGCGAATGTGCCATATGGGCATGTGAACATCGTCTTTTCTTGGTCTTCCCAATGCAACGGGATTTGGAAGAATCCAGAGTATCCATCTAGGTAACAAAAGTATTTGTGTTTGGATATGCGCTCAAGCATTTGGTTAATGAAGGGTAGAGGATAATGGTCTTTTCTGGTGGCCTTATAGAGTTTCCTATAGTCGATACACATACGCCAACCGGTGACAGTCCTAGTGGATATTAGCTCATTTCTTTCGTTCCTAACGACTGTCATACCCCCTTTCTTCGGGACAACCTACACAGGGCTAACCCATTTACTATCGGAGATGTGATAAATAATGTCGGCCTCTAAAAGCTTCAAGACCTCCTTTTTCACTACCTCCTTCATGTTGGGATTCAATCGCCTTTGAGGCTCAATGGAGGTGGCGTCCTTATCCTCAAGATGAATCTTATGGGTGCATATGGTTTCGCTGATACCCTTCAGGTCAGTGATGTTATACCCTATTAGTTTTCTATGTGATCTAAGGATTTTTAGGAGGCTTTCTAGCTGGGGCTCGGTGAGAGCCGCATTGACAATAACAGGGTATGTGGAGTTCTTGCCCAAGAAAGCATATTTCAAATTAGCATGAAGAGGTTTTAGTTCTACCTGAGGGGGCGCTGTACCCCCGTCTTCTCTCACCTGTGAGAAGGATGCGTCCTCAATTTCTGGTTCAGAAGGTGGAAACTCTTCGTTGGCAGAATCATATGAAGAGCAGGGAGACGATGGCATGTCGTGGCAAACGTCTGCAGATTCCATTTCCATAGTACACCTGTCAACAGAGGTAAGGTATTCAAAAACGCATTCGCTATCAAGCATAGAACTTGGAGAACTTCCCTGGTCAATGTCATTTTGTAATGGCGAGGGGTCCGTGTACTTCACACAGACGTGTTCTTCACATGTCACAATCTGTGGGATGCTATCGTTGTAGAAGCATAGTGTGTCTCCCTCATATCGCACATAGACTCCATCAGCGATGGGGACATCATCCAAGGCATCCGCATTATGGAAAGCATTCGTAATAAAAACTGAGAGTTCTTGTGTAACCGGGTCGTTTGTAGGGAAGTCTACTGGACCATGGGCCCATACATCAGCTATCACACTTTCCATTATATCCAATAACTGAGAATCGTTCAATGGCTCTAATTGATGAGTCTCTCTCCATCTTGCGTCTACAGGTAAGGCTTCAATGGTCTGGAGGAACATCACGTCCTCTTCGAAGCTTATGTGAATGTCGCCCTCAATGGTACCTGCATCAGAAGCCTTGTTCATTATATAATCCATGACCAATTGCCGATTTACGTTACCTGCAACATAGGTTCTTGATCCGATAAACCGAACTGCATCAATCAATTCCCTAGCTACGCATTCAATCATGGATTCATCCATGCACGAATCCTGAAGACCATGTAAATGATAAGGAGAGAAGCTAAACTCATCTGAGTCACTGTCAGATTCGCTGGTTCACTGTACTTGCATCACCATCTCCATTACGTCTGATTAGTCAAGAACAATCACTAGCTGGAGGGAGATGTTAGTAGCGAGGCAACAATAAAAAGAGAATAAAAAGGGTGGGAAGGTGAGAAATAGAAAGATTTGCTAGCAAACTTATCGAAACAAAGAATAAACTGAGATAACACTATTGCTGTCCTCAGCAACGGTGCCAAAAACTTGACGCACCCGAAACCTACACCTAGATTCCACCTGGTGGTGTCACAGTCGCCAGGCGTGGTATAGCCCCTAGGTGTCAATTCTGGGCTCTATCCACAAGAGGACAGTGTCAAATTATGTCAAATCCCATAGGGACGGTGACAGTGTATTTGAGTTCTCAGCTTACTTTTATATCTCGAAGTGAATAGCTATCGGGTTAAGAGAATTGGTTGTGGTGGTGGTGTTGATTTAATGATAAAAAGGACTAGGGTATTAGGGATCACCGCTAAGACCGTCGGAGATCACGTTGGAATAGAATCCTTACGTTGCATTAGGGTTAGTGGATTAATATTCCAATTCGTACCACTCTCGTGGATTAGAATTGCGAGGTATTTCGGTGGCTCTCGTTGATGCAATAGTGGTAGCCGTCAATGTAGTGATATAGTTCGTCAGTGGATCTCCTTAAGGCATGAGCCGGGCATGGTCACGAGCCTTGGTTGGATCCACCGATTTCCCTATTCGAATCCTAGGGACACCCCTTAAGCACATCAATTCCACAGACTGTGGGCATGATCTCAGTACGGGTTATCCCAGGGATTCGGTAGGATCGACCGAAATACTCCCCTTTATTCCCAATTCAACCAAGGGATTCAGATCTACATCTCCCCCTAGGGTCTTAGGGCTAACCCATCAACCTAGCAGAAACTACTCACTCATGACGATATTGACAAATAAAAATACAATTTTTGAGAGAGAAAACATTATAGCAAATCGATAGAATGAAGATCGAGAAACTTACATGCCAGAGATGAAGAAAAATAGTGAGTAATAGAATCAAAGAAAAACCAAGATTCCCAAACGCGAGAATAACAAATAAACTTCCTAAAATTAAATCCAATAATCTCCCAGAGTTTTAATCTAGATCTCACAAGTTTTTCTCTCTCATCTCCCCTCAAGAATAATTCCAAAACTAACCAAAGAATCGACTCCCCAAAACACTGTCGCAGCTCCCCACTTCACTCCCTCAAACGCGTAACAGACGGCTCGAAAAATTTCCAAAAATGACCTTCAGCATCGTCGACCGAATCAGTGACTCGGTCGAGCAGTAGCTTGCTCGGTCGGCTGCTCGGTCGAGCAGCCGTCGTGCTCGGTCGAGCACGTCAGGAGGTAGCGCTCCTCCAAAAATCATCACTCTGTCTGTTCGGCCAGAGTCAGTTCTGCTCGATTGAGCAGACAACTGACTCGGGCGCCAAAGGAGCTGCTCGGGCCGTGCAAGGGAATAGTCGAGCGTCGGAATTAAGGGCTGCTCGACCGAGCACCATGAGTGCTCGGTCTGAGTAGGCTGTGTATCTGCTCTTTTCTTGATTTTGCATCTGCTCGACCGAGCAGCTGCTCTGCTCGGTTGAGTCACTTGGGAAACTCTTTGTTGAAGCTTCTCCTCCCTCTTGCTCTATCCTCCACTCCTCCTATGGCTCCCAAAACTCGGCGAACTCCTGCAGAGCTTCGCAACGAGCTCACGGGTGCGTCAGATGTGTCCATACCCAGATCGGGTCCCAAATCACTCCAAAATCCCTGAAAATTCATAGAACACTACGAAACTCGATTATAACGTTACAAATGCGATATTGTAGGAAAATACAGGATTTGAATGCGAAAATGGCATGGAATGCGATGTCATGATGCTATGGAAAAAGATGTAAAATATGGACACATCAGTTGCCGACTTGGAGAACGATTTCATTCTTTTTGAGCTTTCTAATAATTCTCATTCCCTGTAACTGAGTACAGATATGAGAGCCTGCACCGGTATCTAATACCCATGCATTAGAATTCACAGAAAGAATTACACTTTGCATTATTGAAGTTGAGGCATTAAAATGCCCTTTCTTCATTTGTTCCCGTACTGCTATTATTCCCCTCAGCCAGCCCTTTTTATTATTACCAGTTAATATATTCTTATCTTGGATATATTTAGTATTACTCGTCATGCTGCAAAGATTAGAACTCCTATAATTAGCATGTGTTCAAAATATTTTAAATATAATTAGAATGGTTTTTATCCAATTATACTCTGCCACTATTTTAAAATCATTTAAGCCATAACGTGATTAAAATTTTAGTGGGACAAGAATCCAACAACACTGAGTCGCTCGACCTTGAGTGTAGCTCAACAAATCGTTTGACTCTGCTATCGGTAGACTAACTCTTCGTTAATCATATCGTATATGACTCCCTATTTGATTTTTACCCCGAGTCATTTGTGATCATGAGTGTGCTCATCCAAATCACTATAACTAGTCTAGTCAGACCTTTGTTTTTGCGTCTAGCTTGACTTACACCGGTGCTCGGTGTATTCACGACACGACGATTTGGGTCAAGTCTAGACTACATCATTGCCTTAACTTACGCCAGTGCTCAATGTGTTCACGATACAACGGTTTGGGTTAAGACACATGTATGAACAAATTGGTTTCTATAAGGTTGCCGTGTCACAGCTTGAGTGTGGCTCAACAACTGTAACATGGATCCTACAGATCCCAATGTCTAAAACAAAGAGGGCTACGAATTATCTTGTAAAATAGTTATTAGCATATTTGACTAAATATAGTTGACGGTCTTGCATAATAATTATTCGCGTCTTCTGTCCAGCGGACACGGCCAGGGAATTGACTGAGCTAGGGTCAGTAACCCCTAGTCAAGCTAGGGTGACCCAGCAAACTCAGCCAAGCAAATTGACCGGTATCATGGTCCATTGAAATTGCTTGTCATTTATATGCGTAACTATCAACTATTGGCTTTTATTAATACTAATTAATCCATATCAACTAATGGATCCTTAAAATTCAGAATTTTATGGATTTGATCAATGACTTTTATTAGGTCCTTATCAACTATAAGGATTAGAGTCAATATGCCGCTACCCTAATCGTTCATTAGGTATTAAAAAAAAATTTTAATAGATAGCAGAAAATATCTAAAAATTATCTTATAATGATTAGAAGATATTTAATTGCTAACCAAACAAGGTAATTTTTTGATTATCAAATAAGCAAGAAAATTAAACCATTAAACTTCTTAAGATCATCACATGAATTAAAGGTTTTAATATCACATAATTAACATGCAAATCATATTCGTTGCAGCATTAGAACAAAGTAGACATGGCTCCGATACCAATGTTGGGATTTTCAAGGTCCCTTTGTGCATATATTCTAGCCCATCCTAAGCCGGACGAACAAAAATATAAAAGAAGCAGTGGAAAATATTATTAAACTCTTTTAATAAAAGCTACCCTAAGGGAACATGCTCCCGAGCCAGGATTATCTACTGACTCGGGTTGGGTCTGACCAACCCGAGAAAGGTCTAACTACTGCAAAACATTAAAGGCATAATAAAAAAGACTCACCCGGAATCTTGCCTTGGTACAGGTAAGATGTACCACACCGTCTTCTCGCACCGCGCCTCGAGCTGAGCCGCTTTTTGAACCGCACCGGGCCTCTTAGCCGTTCACTTGCCGAAGAAAGTTTTACTTGAGTAGATCCACGCCAGAGATTTCTGGATCAGATCTAAAGCTACTCGCTGTCTTGCTAGGACCTGATTGGAGGATAGAAAGAACTAAAGAGGAAGAATGATTAAGTCTAGATCGTGCGTGCTCAAAAATCAGGAGCTTCACGAATGGTAGACTTGGTGCAATTTTTCTCTTGGGTGTCCACCCCTATTTATATAGGGAGCTAGACCCCTTGCTTGTCTCATGAGCAATGTTGGACTAATAAATCAAAGAGAGATTTAATTTAAGTTAGTAACCCTTTCTTAAAGGCCTGACTTTAACTAATTAAATCTCCCACACCATTGAGCTTCAAAGACGATACTACCTATCATTTTGAAGAGCTTTGAATGGTGAACATGTAGGAACAAACGACGATGAAATCCGACTTCGTTTGACCCCTCAAACAATTGCTCAAAGTTGAGCAAAAGTCACACATTTCGTAGCCGTCAAGGGTTTCAAAAAAAACCTAGCCAAAACAACTTAAGTTGCGGGCACGCCCGCCAAAGGCAATGGGCGCGCCCACATTGGGCACGCCCGGAGCAGGCGCCCGACTCGCTGAACCAGTAGGCCGTGCCCATTTCTCTTGGGGGTGGACCCATTTGTCCAAGTGGGTCTAACCCACCTTTGCCTTGTGCTGTTTTTGCGTTTCAGGGCTCGTTTGAGCTCCGTTTTCACTGCGGTTTGTTCCTGTGGATTCCACAGGAAGTCCTCTTCAATCCCAAATGTTTTAATCTACAACTAACTTATGAACTTAATAATTCTATTGCATCGAATGCATTCCTCTTTACGTTCTTACTAAGACGTGAATACTACTCGGTGTGAGACCCTACACCCTGACCCTACTACATGTTGAGACTCGAAGTCCCTAGACGACAGTAACCATGAGCAGCAGATGTCGTTCCTATTTCAGAATTATACTTACGTGATTGACTTGTCGGTAAAAGTGCTGTCGGAATCACACTGACTGTGTCCGTAATGAATTCTGTAGTTTTAGTTCCTTCGTCTTAACTATGTCACTTTCCTAGCATAGGGTATGGAACTCTGTCAACCCCACTAGCTAGTAGTGGTCAGTATCTATCGGTCTCTGGTACATTCATGTTGTACATCCTACAACATACCTTGGCCAAGGTTTTACCTAAAGCCGTACTGAGCATGCGACACTAACTTACCATTCACGGAAGATACGAATCCTCTCTTGATCACTACTCAGCTCGTACGCTTCAAGTGTCACTCAGCCTAAGATCTTTCAGCAGGCCTTGCCTCGAAGCTAGATCATGACCTAAGTGACACTATTCACGCACAGCTTCGTACAATGATATCAAGTCATAAGGACCAACTTGCCTATCATCACTAGAGTTATTAATGACAGTTAGTTAATGTTTAACCATTTGATAACTCTTTAGCACCTGTGTCTTGTCTCAGACTTCATCGAGTCGCATGATTATGAGACCAATAAGACATAGACACAATGGTCTGTCCGATGTGTTGATATCCCTATCTCAACGTATCTACGACCACGAACGCTTTTAAGACTCAAGCTTCCATCGGTTAGACATTTCTCATAATCGCGATCCCTATCTCGAAACATGTATAACCTAACTTTGAGTCAAGGGAAATTATCTACGCAATATATAAATAGAAAATTACTCAGGCAAATTCATACCATAAAGCATGCTTTCATTTATGAACGAGATGTTTACAAAGATAAATAGCCTCGAGGGCAAACATCTCTCTACACATTGGACTCTCAAAAAAGAGATCGATGCACTGGTCAAGCGAGGGCACCCCAAAAACCCGGCTAACGATCAACCTAGCAAGGAGGGATTCTCGAAGCAGAAGGGCAAGATGACATGGTCACCTGTCACCAAGGTGGTCAGTTAGGAAGCTATCTGAGCTCAGCGTCAAATAAAAAGGCGTTAGACAAAAGCAACTCCGACAAAATTCGGAAACACATGTACGCCTTTGATTTCTATCATTCCTTTCAATAAAGCATGTCTTTAATCAAATAAGTTTTTGCTTAAGCCTTCATGAATTTTACAAAAGATATCCCATCAAACTCCCCACTAAAAGGATTCGATCGTTGGGAGGTCTGGGCAAGCTGAATTCATGGTGATGAAACTCGTGTGAGCTATCCTAAGGCACCGTCAGCCATAAGTCGAAGGGGGACACCCCTTCACCACTGAGCACCTCTCCTAATGTGTCGTCAGTCGTAAGTCGAAGGGGGCCACCCCTTCCCACTAAACGACCCTCTTGATGTGTCATCAGTCGTAATTCAAAGGGGCCACCCCTTCCCGCTGAACGACCCTCCTGATGTGTCGTCAGCCGTAAGTCGAAGGGGCCACCCCTTTGCCAATAAACGACTCTATGATGTGTCATAAGCCATAAGTCGAAGGGGCCACCCCTTCACCACTGAACGACTCTCCTAACGTGTCGTCAGCCGTATGTTGAAGGGGCCCCCCTTTCACCACTGAACGACTCACTGACGTGTCATCAACTGTAAGCTGAAGGGCCACCCTTCGTTACTGAATGACTATCCTAATGCGTCGTCAGCCGTAAGTCAAAGGGCTCCTCTTCGCCACTGAACGACTCCTCCTAAAGGGTCATCGGCCGTAAGTCGAAGGGGCCACCCCTTTGCCACTGAACGACTCCTCCTAATGCGTCGTCAGCCTTAAGTCGAAGAGCCACCCCTTCGTCACTGAACGAATCCTCCTAAGGCATCGTCAGCCGTAATTCGAAGGAGGCACCCCTTCGCCACTGAACGACTCCTCCTAATGTATCATCAACCGTAAGTCAAATGGGCAACCCCTTTACCACTGAACAACTTCTCCTAATGTGTCATCAGCCGTAAGTCGAAGGGGCCACCCCGTTGCCATTGAACGACTCACTGACGTGTCATCAGCCGTAAGTCGAAGGGCCACCCCTTCACCACTAAACGAATCCTCCTAACATGTCGTCAGCCGTAAGTCGAAGGGGCCATCCCTTCGCGACTGAACGACTCCTCCTAACGTGTCATCAGCCATAAGTCGAAGGGGCCACCCCTTTGCCACCGAACAACTCACTGACGTGTCATCAGCCGTAAATCGAAGGGCCACCCCTTTGCCACTGAACATCTCTCCTATTGTGTCGTCATTCGTAAGTTAAAGGGCGAGCCCTTCACCACTGAACGACTCTTCTATTGTGTCGTCAGTCGTAAGTCGAAGGGGACACCCCTTCGCCACTGAACGAACCCTTCCTATCGACAGCCGTAAATCGAAGGGCCACCCCTTCGTCACTGAACGACTCCCGGGCCGTTAGCCGTGAGTTAAGAAAATTGATCCCTCACCATGAAACATAGTGGTATATTTCTAACATGGTTTGATGGCTTACCCTCGATCATCTTGAAGTAGGGTCTAACCCATCGAAAGGGGCCATCAGCCATTGTGACCACCACATGGCGTAAGCAACGACAAGCAAAGAGATGCACCGACAAACAAATATATACAAGCTAACTCTTCTGACACTTATACTGCAAAAATTATTTTTGTTTACATCTACATCACCCCCTATACATTCAAAAATAACTAAAGCAGGAGTAAAAGGAGCGTTGAGATTCTACAATGGCTGGCAATGCCCTTAGTCTCCCTCTAGCATGGCCGGGGACTCTGGGTCTCCTAAAGCATCTGCTCTTGCATCGTCCCCAGTCATGGTGACCACTTCGTCAGTGGGAGCAGTCTCCTCCATGCCTTGGCTTGATTCGTCGTCACCAAGATCCAGAAACATCACCGGGAACCGATCAATCTCAGCAGAGAGGTCAAGGAATTGGTTTTTCATTTTCGATCGACATCACTTGCAATTTTCCGTGTATATCTCGTCGAAATCGGAAAACAAATCCTTGAATTCCTGCACTGCCCTCTCCGCTACGGCTATGCTGGCTTTCTCCTCCAATAGAGCCTTCTCCGCCTACTCCCTTAAGGCAGATTGCTCGGCTTCACTCTTACAAGACTCTCGTAAGTCATACTTGAGCTACCGAATGTGATTCAGTCTCAATTTGCACAGAAGCCCAATGTTAGCCAGCTCATCCTGAGACTTCTCCATGGCCAAATTTATGGCTCCTAGGGTGACATCGTGATTAGCCACTATTGGAGCACATCGACGCAACACACGGTGGCTACGAGAGCTTGCAAACAAAGCACAGTACATGACAACCATGCTTGCCTCACATACAGTGGAGGATGGTGCAATAATTACCTGGACGCTGGCGTGGACAGCTATCGATGCAAGCCGCTCGTAATCGACCCTCTCCACGACAGCACTGTCCCGTGGAAGGGTCACATTTTTAGCAATGCGGGAGGCAGTACCGCAATCAAGAAGAGCAGAATCTTTTCGCCTCATCGGAAACTCTGGTTGAACGAGCTCCTCTGCGGAGCAATCAAATGGAGTCTGGGGAGATCGACTCTCCAGCAAAATCAACCTGAATTCATCAGGGATGTCTTCAGACAATTGTATTGGAGGGAACTGCCCCCCAAGGCCAAGACCCCTCATGCAGGAGGATCGCTGGAGGGACCCGGGTCTCCCCCGAGTCTCCCTCTAGAGGAATACCCCTCTCCTGCTGGGAGACCTGCTCCGTAGTTTCATTCGACCTAGACGGCTCCGAGTCGTTAAGAAGAAGTCGTTGCCTCCTCTTACTCCCCTCAAGTGCAACCACTTCAAATTTTGAGGTGAGCTTCTCCTTTTTCTTTGGCTGAAGATAGTCCACCTGAGTAGTCCTCTCCACAACAACGGGTCGATCCTCCAATTTTTGGGCCTTCCTTTCCCCTATAGTCGGCACCGAAGGAGACAACATGCTCACCTCGACCACTCTAATGGAAGCCTCAACTACCTCCCTCAACGTGGGGTTCACCTGATAATCCACACGGCCATGCCTGCAGAAGAAACAAACGAGTTAAGTCGAAGAGCGAGGGTCGAACAGTTGGCAGGAATGATCGAACCACCTTTTATCCACACGGTCTGATGCAATACTCGTCCGACCACAGCCACTTCGTTTTCCTCATGCTCTCTGGCAGACTCGTCAATGTGTCGACGACTTCCTTCTCCTCTAGTTAAAGGCTTATCTTTGGCAGGGCTTAAGTCAGGGGCACCCTAGCCGGTGTAGAAGCTTGCCTCTCCTTGGAAAACCACAAACACGAACTCCTCTTTCCACTTGGGGTTAGAGGACGTGCGGTCGTCAAATAGTTTCCTACCTCGACGAGCCGTATCATATACAAGCCTGGTGTCTTAAGAGGAGGAATCGAAAAAGAAATGGTTGAATAATCTCAGCGACGGTTCAATCTCTTTCATCATTCACAAAGCTATAAATCCCATCAGTATGCCAATGGCGTTCGGCATTAAATGGCAGATGGAAATATTCAAAGTGCACAAGAAGTACCGCATGAAGGGGTGCATGGGAAATCGAAGCCCTCGTTGGAAGGCTTTGATGTATACCCCAACCTTTCGGTCACCGAGAAGATGGACCCTCTTGTCCCTCCATGGCACCTGTATCTGATAATTGAGGCAGATGTAGTTTCTCTGAAGATTAGGGATCTGATCGGCTCTGACTTTGGACCTCAGGTTCGCGATCTGGCCACCCCCCTTATTTTTCTGCAAGACGGTGACCAAGCTCCTCTCAAAGGCGGGGACGGAAGAAGAAGCCATTTCTTTCGAAGGAAGAAAATCTAAATCAAGGAAGATGAAGCAGGTATCTTCGAATTTTGTCGCTGGAACCGTCTTATATCATCAAGGCGACAACTGCGTGATGAAACACACGTCGAAGATCCAAAGACTCTGAGCATCTTAGATTTCGAATCGACAAATCATCCGAATCATCGAGGCAGACGTTTTAGCGCCTGAAACTTGAGTGCTAATTTCTCGACTGCTGTGCCCCATTAATGCGATGTAACATCACTTGACTTCAATAGGCAAACCCTTTGAAGTCGTGTGATGGTGGCCATTATTGAATCATTGGGCCGTCACTTGAGATGGCTCGACCGACGAATGACTACGGTCCACGAGGCCCACGAAAGGAGCCCGATATCGACTCGGTCAAAGCCTACTGGCCAGTCGAGCATTTCATTCCCCTCACTCAAATGTGGGATCAAAGACGAGCCCGTAATTAGCGAGAACATTGGCAACATTTACTCCTATTAAAGGGGAGGATAGTGGCACCATAATGGTGACTGTTATCTCCCCAACGTCACTGAAGAGACCCAAGAGGTCTATAAATACAGTAAGGTTCCAATTCTCAAGGTACAAGATCTAATACATAGAATCTACTCTTTCAGCTGATATTTATGACATTATAGAGCTTGCGACGTCAGATCTGGGACGAACCGCTGTGGGTCGATCTCAGCTGCTCCAAGCTCCCTCTCTTCCTTAAGTTTCCATACTAACTTAAGCATCGGAGGTGATTTGGGTCAGGACCCAGATCTGACCCCCTAATGTGTCTTTGTGGTGTATATCGACATGCCTCCATCTTCCACGAGGGTCGCTTCCGAGCTTCCTAACCTCGAATGATAGACGTACAAGCTGTTCGAGGGTCAATCGAGCACCGCATCCCAGTCAACTTCCATCATCCCACCCTGGTTCTACCAACCTAGGGTCCCACCTCACTCACTAACAAGGATCTGATTCAACATGAAGGGTCCATGTCAGCTAGACAACAATCTCGGTCATTTTTGGCCTTAATAACCTCTATTCACTCGTACCAATTAAGGGGAGATAGTCCTCACTCTTGATCTTGTTTCTAGAGCTAGGATTTGTTAGTAAATAAGTAAACCCTAGAAGCTACCCATTCCCTTCATTTCATCATTTTCCTCTATTCTCTTCATCCTCAATGTCCTCTCTCAAATTTTACAAACCTAACTTTCCCACCAGTGACTTGCAGCCCCTTGCATGCATACTTGTTAACATCATATACTATAATATAAATTAGAAGGGTGGGAGTATATCTGTTCTTTCCATGAACCAGGAGAAATGTGTTATGCTATGTTAGGTAAGATTAAGGTGAACTAGGCTCAAATGATCATGAACAACATTGTCCATAGAGCCACCTCTCCAAACAGTTCATCTCCTCTCCACCATGGTCACTATTCACCCATCTTTACATCTCTTCTTGGCTAGATGCAGATATTGAAACAAACTTCACAGAACGTATGACTAGGTTTGATTCAGGTGCCCTCCATAGAATGGGTCTTTATTGGGACCCATCCAAGAACACTATTGAAGAGAAAACTGAAGAAGAAGCTAAAGAAGAAGAACCCATGGAGCAGTGCCAATCTTCATCCTTCATGGATATTCCCCCCATACTTGCTTGCTTTTCAAAATACCATTATTGCTAGGCTTGAAAAGATATTGGAGCTTCAGGTGAACCAGAACATGAGCAACATTAGGGAAGAATTGATCCAGAGAACGGACACCTTAAAATAAACAATCACCAACCGTCTTCATATTTCTGATCTTATCATCGAAGAAGTTCAGAAGGAACTTTTTGGAAATTAAGAAGGCGATGGGACGTTGATGAACGCCATTGAAGAATTGCTTTCTATATTTTTTGTAAACTTTCCTAGTATGTTAGTTGTATGACTTTGACATTATGGTTTGTAATATTTTTTATGCTGGGAACCTATGTTACTTTAGATTGTAATATTTTTGTGACCCATCACAATTTTTCTGTGTGTGAAGAAGTCATATATGCTAAACTTTCATTCTCAATGCTTATGCCTAAACGTTCGAGCTTGAAAGTTTGAAATTAATGTTATGCTTAATACCACTTATGCATATAGATTACATTTTTTCTCTCTCTTGTCACATATGTTGGAGTACAAATATGGGCACACAACTCATTAATCTCCACACCGGTATGATATTGTCCACTTTGTGCCCTTCATAAGGAACCCGCATGGTTTTGTGCTTGGGCTCTCCCCAAAAGGCCTCATACCAATGGAGATCCAATTTCATATTTATACTCCCATAATCCCCCTTGTCTAGCCAATGCGGGACTATGTTTGATATCTCACAATCTCCACCTCAAACATAGTCTCACATGGTCTCCCCTTGATTCTTCAACGTGGTTGGTTCATATGATGGAGATGTAAAGTCACATCATTTTTTATCCGATCAAGTTCGTCTCTCAACGGATGACCCCCATCTGCTTGAATGAGTCACAGCTTCGCTACGTGGAGGCATATGCCTTACGTGAAGTTAACCAACACTCAAGGCTCAACTGCACATGGCATACGGATCCATGTGGCACCAATTCCACATCGGCTAAGTCAGGGGTCCGGCTCTGATACCACTTGTTGGAGTACAAATATGGGCGCACAACTCATTAATATCCACACTGGTATGATATTGTCCACTTTAGACCCTTCACAAGGAACCCACATGATTTTGTTCTTGGGCTCTCCCCAAAAGGCCACATACCAATGTAGATCCAATCCCATATTTATACTCCCACAATCCCCCTTGTCTAGCCAATGTGGGACTATGTTTGATATCTCACAAAATATGCTAATCTCAATGCATATCTTGGAATGGTATGAATATCTTGAGATTAAAATTTTTTTGATCTGACGATCATGAACGATATTGAGACATGATTATATAACCTGCTATGAATGATTGGGACATGATTGCACTTATTGAATATATTAACATGCATGCTATGTTGCACACATATTTTTGTACACATGGTGTCATGAATATTCTTTCCTACATGTGGTGTCATGAATATTTTCTTTTACACTAGGTACCATTTTTAAACACTTACTGTCAAGAATATTTTTACTTGGATTATGTTTCTTGTCATACATTTTTTGATGTGACAAAGGGGGAGAAATATAAAATACATATATAATAATGTTTATTTCATGGTAAAATGATATTGTTCCACATGTGAAAAAGAAATATAATTTGAATCATTTGTATTTCTGCTTATTGCTAACCAGCCTTGATGCAGGGAGAGTAACTTCTCCATAGTAATCATGCATCTCTCAGGGGGAGTGTAAGTTAATTTTTTGTCATATTATATTTTTAATATTTTATATCATTTTTTGTCATCATTAAAAAGGGGGAGAGTGTTGGGATATTGAGACCCACCCCAGTGGATTTTGATGATCTACATAACTGATATGGGTACTAACATATCTATTTCAAGTGTGTATAAGATTAATGGATTATTTTATAGCCATGAAGATCGAATGCATCCAAAAGCTAAAAAGGACTTAGAAGCCATGTTCGGAAAGTCTGTCTTTGAGCCAAGAAATGAAGCAAAAAATGGCTCAACCAAGGACTCAAGATCAAGACTACATGGCTCAAGTCAAAGAAAGAAGATCAAAAGCTAGAGATGTGTGTATGTGTAAGTTATAAGTCTAGAATATCAAAGCCAATAAACATTTATTACACACAAACAAAAATTCTTGAAAAATAGTTTTTAAATGTATTTTAAGTATATAATATTTTAATTTAATTTTATAAAATATTCTCAAAGTATTTTCTAGTAGAATAACTTGAGTATACAAAAATAGCCGACTATATGAAACAAATAGCTCACTACAGGCAGTAGAATTTTACCTTGAACTCTTAGGTATTTAAATAGGTGTGTCATGCCCCTCTTCTTATAATACGTAGGAGCGAGGACGCAACGAAGGTCTCCTTGGGCTGAAGCGGTGAAGCTCAACCCATTAATTGTCTGTGAATAAAAACCATACGCAGGAACTTGCATGCATTCATAGACAACAGAAATAACTACGAATTTAAAGACAACATCCAGAACAAAGTACACAAAAGTAACAAGGCCCCAGCATAGCCAAACAAATTACAAAGTTCTACAAAGATGGGTACCCACCTTACAAAAGTGTAGTAAAAGAAATCCTAAGCAGTAGCAGGTAACGCTCAACAACTAGTCCTCAGTGGGGAGAACTCCTGGATCAGCGTACTGATTACTCCTTATTTGACACCTTTTTCCCGCATGTTTGCATGCCATTTAGATCGCCCAAATCATGTTTTTCACGATATATCGACGATATTGCGATGCTTTTCACGATTTGTTGTTTTTGTCGCATTTCAGGTGATTTGGCGCGATTTGGAGTGATCTCGAGATGCGCTTACTCCAGACGGTCACCGACGACCTCCCCGAGGGGTATTTTGCTGTTGGAGAGGAGCGGAAGAAGAACGGACGTCGCAGGAGCGACGAGGAGGCCAAAATAAGCAATCTGGGCATTTTTAGTGTCCCACTCGGCCGAGTGAAGGAGTCACTCGGCCGACCAGCGAGACACCGCTCGGCCGACCAGATCAGACACGATTCATACGTGCACTCGGCCGAGCGACGGAGACCACATCGGCCGAGTGACGATACCCCGTCCGCCCGAGTGGCGCCCAGACAAAGCCCTTCAAAAATCGCCATGTTACTATTTTTCGGCTGCCTGAGCTTCAGAAGACCCACTCGGCCGAGTGGATAATCCCGACCGCCCGAGTACCATGAAGCCATCGGCCGAGTGACGACAACTCACTCGGCCGAGCCGCCCCCGAAGTGAAGACCCCTGAAGATCGAGACTTACTGGAAAATTACAGGGTTTTCACTCGGCCGAGCGACTTTTGTCACTCGGCCGAGTTCGACGCGCTGCCTGTAGCGAAAATTGCGGAAAACAGGCTGTGCAGGGGTATTTTGGTCACAGTTTTTGGACGATTTTGGGGGCTATTTAACCCCTGTTTTTACCCTAGTTCGAGGAGCTCTCTCTTAGATTTTTTGCAGCTTTTTAGATTAGCTTTTTAGTTTTATTCTTGGGATTGGAGAGGAGACAAAATTTGATTTTTGTTGGATTAATTGAAGAACTCCATTGGTTTGCTTTTCTCTTCTCTAAAAATTCTATTTTTATTGCATATCTCAATATTGTGATGAATTCTATTGCTTATTTCATTGATTATTTTTGTGATCTTGCTATGAATTGTGAGTAGTCGCCACGTCTTAGGGCGTGGGGATGAACCCTACAAGCCCTATTTCATAATTGTGATGAATTGGTAGGAATTTCGTTAGAATTGCTATTAGAGATTAGATTGGGATCAATTTACTACGGATGGCTAGGAATTCACATCGATTGGGATTTGCAAGAGATTGGATCCCAATTCGATAGGAAACCCTAGAAATCCGAATTGGGTTGGAATCGAATTTCCGTAGTATCGGTTTGCAAGAGATTGGACGATACTAGGGTTTCCGGTTCCAATTCCGCGCCAATACCCGTTTGCAAGAGATTGGACGGGTAGGAACTATCCCAATCTAGGTCGTGGGCCGAGTTTGCAAGAGATTGGGCTCGGTGCGCGATTGAACGATGATGTTGATCCTAATGCTAGCTTCCCTAGGCTAGGGTTTGCAAGAGATTGGGCCCGAGCCTAGGATAGCTATAGACCGACAACAGCACGAGAGCGTGAGCTTGGTTCTACATTCAGTTGCAACTAGTTCATCCAAAACCTTATTCTAGCGATTTTGATGCCGATGAACCACTTTTACGAAATACGGTGAGTAGCGGGAATTCCCCATTCCCTAGACGTTCTTTATTTGATTTGATATTTCCGTACTTTTTCTGACGATTGTGACAGGATCGCCAAAGGCAAATTTCTCTCTTCTTAAATAGCCAGGTTGATCGGAACACGCACGGTCATTCGTCCTCCCTGTGTTCGATAACCCGCTCGCTGCTACACCGTGCACTTGCGGTAAAACTACAACCGTTCTTTTGGGTTACGTCCCGGAGCGATCAAGTTTTTGGCGCCGTTGCCGGGGAGGCTATTGCGTTTGACCTTACCACCCTAGCTATTTCTTTTTTTTATTTTTATTATTATCATTATTATTTCCATTTCTCTATTTTCACCTAACCCTTCCACGGTACTAATCATTTCTTTGAAACTCTGTTTTCCTTGTGCATGTACACGAGATCTACGGCAGACCCCGAAGCTATATTATTTGATCCCGAGATCGAACGTACCGCGCGGAGACTTAGAGCGGAAAGGAGACAAAATCCGGAAGGGCGGTTTACGACCAACCCAGAAACTGCGGACCAATTAGCGGCAAGGATGGCGAGGATAATTTCTATTCGAGATAGGCTTCGGCCTAAGACCTCTTCTACGACCTCATCCATTGCCGTGCCGGAGTTGGCGACTGACAAGAACTTCGAGCTAAAGACTGGGCTAGTGGTTCTGATGCAGCAGGATCCATTTCATGGGAATGCCCATGAAAATCCTCACTACCACATCCAATTGTTCTTGTCTAAGTGCGCCACATTTCAGATGCCGGGGGTCTCCATCGATGCCATCAGACTGCGTCTCTTCCCCTTCACGCTAAAGGACAAGGCACTCTATTGGTTGAGGACACAGGCTGACGGAGTCTTCACCTCTTGGGACGAGTTGGCAAGTGCATTCATTGACAAGTTCTATCCGCCATCCAAGACGGTGAAGATCCGGAGCGCTCTCATGTCCTTCAAGCAAGGACCACAAGAGACGCTCTATGAGGCTTGGGAGCGTTTTAAGGATCTACAGCATCAATGCCCGCACCATAGCATAGAAGATTGGGAGCTAGTTCATAGCTTCTACAACGGTCTCCAACCGGGGACCAAACAAATTATTGATGCCGCGGCGAATGGTGCTATCTTGTCAAAGACTCCTGAGGAAGCTACGGCCCTAATTGAGGAGATGGCCTCAAACAACCAACAATGGGGCGATGAGCAAGGACACTCCACGTCCTCCTTGAAGCCAACTAGTATCTATGAGGCGAAGGCCGTATCGGAGCTTACAAGCAAGTTTGATTCTCTCCACAAGGTAGTGGAGAGACTGGAGAAGTTTATCACGGAGCCCCAAGGAACCCCTTCCACCTCCGCTCCAACGAACCAAATGAGTGATTGGCAAGACCAATCTCAAGCCATGTATGTGGGAGGAGAGCAAGGAGAAGGATCATTGGAGCAAGTACAATATGTCGCGGGGAACCAAGGATATTGGGCCAATCCGGCCACAAGAAATCATCCCGGATTCTCTTACGCCAACAATGAAGGAGCTTTGAACCCGCCACAACAACCACCTCAACAAGCTCGACCACCACCACCCCAACAACAACACTATCCGCCGAGGGGGCCTCCACAACAAAATTTCCAACCGAAGCAACAAGTTCCACCATATAGGCCGCCCGGATACAATCAAGGGTGGAGGAATCAAAATCAAAACCCTCCACAAGCTCAACAACGATCCGACTTCGAAGCTAGAGTGGAGGCGTTTATGGTCGAGCAAAATAAGGTTAATGCTACCTTGAAGGCAGGGCAAGACTCCCTTAATACCGTTGTGGCTCAAATATCGGAGCAATTGGCGTTGCTCAATCGGAACACTCAACGATTGCCGGCACAACCCGAGCAAAACCCACGGGGCAACACCTGCCACATCAATGCCGTAGTTGCCGTTACTACTAGAGGCGGGAAGGATACCACCCCCGCCATGATTCCTACCGAGGAGCCCGTGGAGGAAAGTTTGGAGCCAATTGAGCCGATAGTTGAAGTTGAGAAGGAGAAAGAGCCACAAGAAAAGGAGAAATCTAGAGCGGAGCAATTGATTGATGAAAGGCGCTTCATGCCACCGGTCCCATTTCCCCAAAGGCTCGCTAGAGTGAAAATGGAGAAAAGGCTAGCAAAGTTTCTCGAGTATCTTAGAGGAGTTAGCCTCAACATTCCCTTCCTCGACGCCATCGTGGAGATCCCCACATATGCTAAATTCTTAAAGGATTTGATTTCGGGGAGAAAGAGGAAGGAAAAGATTATGCTAGCCGAGGAGGGCTCTTGGTTCACCAACAGAGAGAAGGAGCCGGCCAAATTTAAAGACCCGGGGAGTTTTCGGATTCCTTGCACCTTGGGCGGCGTCCCTCTTCAAAAGGCGTTGGTAGATCTAGGGGCAAGTGTGAGCCTCATGCCTCTCTCCATGTTCTTAAGGCTAAACACCGGGACGAAGTTGAAACCTACCGACATGCAGATACAATTGGCCGATGGGCGAATAACAAGGCCGGTAGGGATCGCCGAAGACATCCCGCTACAAGTCCCGGGGGGAATATGCTTGCCATGTGACTTCGTGATCATGGACGTTAAGGAGGAGGGAGATACTTCATTGATACTTGGACGCCCGTTCCTCGCCACCGCCGGAGTGATTGTCGACGTGCGAGAAGGTACCCTAACTTTGAATGTCGGCAACATCGAGGTGGAGCTTCACATTCCTAAGGCTATGAAACACATGCCTTACTGCGAGGAACTTGACTACATGGACCTCCTTGATGAGGTGATAGAAGAGGCGATCCCCCACTCGATTGGCGCTCTTTTTGATGAGGATTTCGATGAAGGCCCGGATTTAGGCCAAGATGAGAAAATAGATGATTCCCCCGAACTCTCCACTGAAAATGATGAAGGCGACGCTGATGTCGCAAGGATTCGAGAGCTCTGCAAGCTCTCGAAACAAAAGTCTCCGAAGAAAGCTCCACCGCTACGAAAATCGGCGTCACCGGTGAAGCCGTTGACCGGAGCAAACGCTAGCTTGGGGGAGCCTCCCCCCAACACTATTCGAGACGAGAGACCACCGCGGGAGAACACGCCGCCGCAACTTCCGAATCCAAGCGTTCTCCCCGGAAAGTTTGATGGGTGCATCTCATATGCACCAAACATCCCGCATTAATTGAAAATCATAGGGGGTCGAGCTCACGACCTTAAACGAGCACTTGTCGGGAGGCAACCCGACGGTTATTGCTTTATTTTTACCTTTTTCTTTGTTTTTGTTTTAGAAATTTTTAGTGTTTTGAGTCGTTCGCCCAAAATTTTTGTGATAACAGGTCCTATTTTTCTTGACAGGAGAGGAGATAGGTAAATCCATCATGAGGAGGATGAACGAGACGACGAGGAGCGCCCCAGGAAGACGCTCGATGCTTAGGAGTAAGATGAAATCGACTGGAGGAAGAAAGACGGAGTTTAGAGCCCAAACGAAGACAAACAGCAGAACACAAGGCTCACTCGGCCGAGTATACTAGTCACTTGGCCGAGTACACAAGTTTGTCCGGCCGAGCCGCTCACGAACGAGGGAAGTCTGTTGTACCCAACTCTCTGTTTATTTTCCTGATTTCAGTATAAATGCTACTCGGCCGAGTATATATTTTCACTCGGCCGAGTAAAACGGATACGCTCCTAGGGCGAGTCTTGCCGAGTAGCTTGAGCCACTCGGCTGAATGGACTTACTCCACTCGGCCGAGGCTGGCAAAGCCACTCAGCCGAAGCGAAAGCGAGGAGGAATTTTCCATTGATATCGCTCGGCCGAGTGACCTAGTCACTCGGCCGAGTCGTAACTTTTATTATATAAGGAGCCGAGGGGGGCACGTTTTTCGAAACTCAAAAACCCAAATCGCGCCCGACCCTTCAGCTCCCCTCGCCCGCTCGCCTCGCTCGCGCCCCCACTCGCCCGACCGACCACCGTAGCACCGCCGCTCGGCCAGCCACCGCCGGCCGAGCACCCGCCGCGCCTCGCCCGAGTCGCCGCCGGCGGCCGCCGCTCCGACCACCTCCGGTATCGCTTATTTCGCCCTTTTTCTCCTCTTTTTGTGTATTTTTCAAGGATCCATGTGTTAAACGACCCCCAAACCCAAATTGATTTCTATGTCTATCTATTATACCCCTAATGCCCCATACATTTTGAATATTACTCGCTGATATCTCCATTTCATGCGCAGGCTGTTTTTGGGAGCTTAGGGGAGCCCCGGGGAGCTTCTAGGGACTGATTCGGGATTCGCGGAGGCGCTGACTTCGCACGCTTCCATTACCTTGCACTCGCGGCGTGTCTGGGTATACTCCTACCATTCTTTTGCACACGCCGCACTTTTTACACTTTTCGGCGCGTGCTCGGGGCCGATATGCCGCCCCGGACACGGCCGCGGTCGAAGAGAGCTTCCGCCAAGCGGAAGCGGTCGGATGACGTCGGCCCCTCCCACGAGTTGGAGGACTCTCCTCCGCCTTCTCCCACACACCCCATCCACCCAGCACAGCCTGCAGGCCCCGCACACCCCGCACAGCCTGCAGCGCCCACACAGCCCGCACAGCCACTCCCTGCCGCTCCACAGCCACCACCTCCGGCTCCACTGGTCGGGCCGCTCAGGATTACGTTCCGAGACGACGCACACCGCGCCGTCTTCGAGCGTATCTCCCAGCGCTCGATCGTACCCTCCAGGTTTGCACACCTTGCCGACCTAGGATGCCTGGGGGTACTAGAGGGGATGCTCACGTTGTACGACAACGTGGGCTGGCGAGATTTCTTCCAGGTGTCGGCGGACACGTTTACCCGCCCGACACTTGAGATTCTTAGTTCGATCGCCCGGACCGACGAGGGATGCTCGTTTCGGTTCATGGACTGGGAGTGCCAGGTCACTCTCGATATGATGAGAGCATTTTTCTCGTGGCCCGCTGTCCCCGGAGCCGATCGTGGTTACGGCCCCACCCATATCCCCCCACCTTCCTTCGACGCCGGTTCCTTCTGGGCCCGGATCACGGGTCTTCACGCTGCCTTTGACCCTAGTAGGGCCAAGGCCTCGGCCATTGTCCATCCCTGCCTCCGTATTGCTCAGCGCCTTATGGCGACGACCTTTTTGGCCAGATATGAGCCGGGCACGATGTCTACGCCAGAGCTCTACATGCTCTATGCGATGACACGTC
The DNA here is from genome assembly GCA_030789695.1 of Scilla litardierei. NCBI lineage: Eukaryota > Viridiplantae > Streptophyta > Magnoliopsida > Asparagales > Asparagaceae > Scilla > Scilla litardierei. The sequence goes on along the minus strand of CM061142.1, from coordinate 601,470,614 downwards.
CCAGAGCTCTATCTAGGGATGGCGATGAGCTTGTCCCCGCCGTCGTGATTGATGTCGCGGCTTGGTTTTTGGACCGCATCATTGTATCGGTGGGCGCTCGCTCACCGATATGCTGCGGCGGCCTGATCACCTTGCTTGCCCTTATGACCGGCGAGGACTTCCCTGACGACCTGCGACGAGTACCGGGCCCCACTTCTTTGTCGATCGATGTTATGGCCCGGATGAAGATGCTTCGTCCGCACGGTGAGCGTCACTGGGTCTGGTTGCACGGCCCTTACGGTGCCGATTACATGATTCTTCTGAGCCCAGCTCAGACTCAGATTGCACCAGCCCACGTTGACTGGCTCCCTGCGATGGATGTTCTCATCCCCGCTGCTTACGTGCTCGAGGCCGAGCAGGCCCACGCTGCCCACGCTGCCCCCGCAGACCCTGTTGCACCTGCCGAGCCTGCCGCCCCTGTTGACCCTGTGGCCCCTCAGCCTATCCCTGATGTTTCCGCTGCTCCTGACACCTCTGTCCCCACCTCTGTCGGTGTCGGGAGTACCTTTGCTGAGTCCACCTCCACCACTCCCGCGACTGTCACCACCACCACTGGCCCTCTGTCTGCTGAGCCTGTTTCTTCTGCACCACCCGAGCGCCAGCCGACCGTAGTTAAGTGCGGAGAGCCCTCTGTCTCCACTGCTGCTGTATTTTCCGAGAGTGTCGTGGCGTCTGTCCACACTTCTGTGCCACTGACCTCTCTGGCTGCCTCGCTGCCACTTTTGCATTCTTCTTTCGCTGCTGCTGCCTCCACTTCTCACCAGCCGGTGCCCCGGCCTCACACTGAGGCCAGGCCCACATTTGCAAGCGCAGCACCTTTCGTTCCCTTCCCCGCTGAGCCCGTCACATACGCGACCTGAGTACGCCAGCCTCGCCCTGCACAGCCCCGACCGGTGCGTCCCTCTGCACCACCTCCCCCCGACACTGTACTTCAGAGCATTCGTGCTCTAGAGGGGGCGGTGAGTGGCCTCAGAGGCGACCTTAGGACCCTGTCCTCCACCGTCTCTGCGATGGCTGGCCGCTTTGACCTGATCCCCCAGATTCACTACTGTCTTACCCAGGTCCTGGAGCGTCTCCCCCGCGTACCACCACCCACCCAGCAGGTTCCCACCCACACTTCCACACACACTCAGCCTGCTACCACTTCCACACCCACACCCGCTCAGCGGCCTGTCCAGCCACCACCACCACTTCCGCCTCAGGACGGAGACGGCGCAGCACCACCTTCTTAGGCACCCTTGATGCCATCGATTATTCCTGCCGTTGTGCTGCCCGTTTCTGCTGGGTCCTGTCGCATTTTTGCCCACCCCCCCTCCCCTCACTTATTTTGGGTTTCTCATTCAGATCGTATCCTTATATATCTTTTTTGGGAGAGAGGGAGAGTTTTTGGTGCCCCATCTTTATATCTGTATCACTCCTATCTGTGCATGCATCATGTCCGCATCATATTTTTCATTTCTTTATTTTTCTTTTTATTTTCATCTTTTTTCATCATGCATGCATCCTCACTTACCCCTCACATTACTTGTATCTCGGTGTGCCACACTTTGCACATTGAGGACACTGTGCCATTTAGCTTGGGGGAGTGAGTTCTCACGTTCTTTTTCGATTTGCCACCTTTATTTCTAGTTTTTCACACCGTTTTTCGCTTTTGCACTTATTTTTCATCAATTTTCTTTTATTTTTCCATGCATCACGTTTTTCTTATTTTTCTGTGTGCCGCATTGTAAATAGTTCTATTTTCCCTTTATCTTTATTTCTTTCTTTTTCATCTCATGCTAGAGATGACTTTTCTGTGATGATGAGGACGTGGAGTTAGCTTATTCTATATGCATGCTTTATTTGTCATGTCTTAGATTTTATTTCTGATATCATATGCTATGACTTGCCTTGCATCTAAAGATAGTAACCCACACTTTTTCCACATGAAAATGGATGAAATTTTATTATTAGCTGAGTCTGAATATTCATATGTATGCTATCACAGAAAACACACCAAGATTCACGCATTGAATGCCTATATCTGGAGTACCGATTTCTTTTCCTATATCACTTCTATATGCATGAATTGTACATTTCACTTCAGGATGATTGGATGATGTTAGCTATGATAAATTTGGATTAGTTAGCTTTTTTGTGATCGAAACTGAGTAGATTAGATTACCCTGCTGAAGTTGTCGTGCATGTCTTATAGAGTGAACCGAGAGATATATTCATTTCTTTCTCCACAAATCTTGAACATCATTTCTCTACTTTTAAAATCATTGGTGAATCTCCCCTTAGCGATTCTATTATATGGCATTTTCCCCCGCAATTAATTCCTAGCTCCAAATTTCTTATTCGAAAAAAAAGAGAAAATATTCTTGTATATCATTATCTCTCTTTGAGTTGGGATCGTTGTGTATATATGCTATCTCTTCAAAAAAAAAATGAAAAAAAAGAGAAGAAAAAGAAAAGAGGAAAAATCCTCAATAAAAGATCCCATCTCACTTTCTTTCTTTCTCTTCTCTTTTCATTGCCTTTGGAGCTTTATAGAAATGTGGATGTAAATATTTTTTTATGCCACCACGCTTATAGATAAGCTTGGGGGAGGGGATCCATTGATGTGAGAGAGAGTGACTACTTGACGTTGCACGACAACCTAGGCTAAGTAATATTCTATACTCGGTGAGATTATTTTTAGCTTTACGAAATCCAGAAATCTAAGCCTAGCACTCATTTCATGAAATCCATACTTTTCTATTCTCTCTATTCTATAGTGTGATACTCTTATACTCCTGATAGAAAGCATTCAATTGAAAAGTGTGTGATCTGTGATTTGTATACCGCTTTAAATGATTCAGACGATGTTAATTATAAAACTATTCCGTTTTTCATGATTATATTGTTGTTCGTGGGTTTTCTATTCCTATTTGCACTATTATACTATGATATCTGAATAAAACTCTTTGACATGTGTTTTTCATTTAGTGCATGCTATACGAGTAAGCGGAACCCACGTCCTGAGAAAATGATCTAGCAGCTTACCTCTTCGCTTCTTTCTTTCTTCTTTATTTTTATTTCGTTTTTCATTTTTCTCCGTTCTTCATTTTTCTTCATTTTTCGCCGTTTTCGTTTTCCGAATCCACCGGGTTCGCCTTTCACTTATCTTCCTCGAGGACGAGTAAGAGGCAAGCTTGGGGGATTTTGATCACTCCTTATTTTACACCTTTTTCCCGCATGTTTGCATGCCATTTAGATTGCCCAAATCATGTTTTTCACGATATATCGACGATATTGCGATGCTTTTCACGATTTGTTGTTTTTGTCTCATTTCAGGTGATTTGGCGCGATTTGGAGTGATCTCGAGATGCGCTTACTCCAGACGGTCACCGACGACCTCCCCGAGGGGTATTTTGCTGTTGGAGAGGAGCGGAAGAAGAACGGACATCGCAGGAGCGACGAGGAGGCCAAAATAAGCAATCTGGGCATTTTTAGTGTCCCACTCGGCCGAGTGAAGGAGTCACTCGGCCGACCAGCGAGACACCGCTCGGCCGACCAGATCAGACACGATTCATACGTGCACTCGGCCGAGCGACGGAGACCACATCGGTCGAGTGACGATACCCCGTCCGCCCGAGTGGCGCACAGACAAAGCCCTTCAAAAATCGCCATGTTACTGTTTTTCAGCTGCCTGAGCTTCAGAAGACCCACTCGGCCGAGTGGATAATCCCGACCGCCCGAGTACCATGAAGCCATCGGCCGAGTGACGACAACTCACTCGGCCGAGCCGCCCCCGAAGTGAAGACCCCTTGAAGATCGAGACTTACTGGAAAATTACAGGGTTTTCACTCGGCCGAGCGACTTTTGTCACTCGGCCGAGTGCGACGCGCTGCCTGTAGCGAAAATTGCGGAAAACAGGCTGTGCAGGGGTATTTTGGTCACAGTTTTTGGACGATTTTGGGGGCTATTTAACCCCTGTTTTTACCCTAGTTCGAGGAGCTCTCTCTTAGATTTTTTGCAGCTTTTTAGATTAGCTTTTTAGTTTTATTCTTGGGATTGGAGAGGAGACAAAATTTGATTTTTGTTGGATTAATTGAAGAACTCCGTTGGTTTGCTTTTCTCTTCTCTAAAAATTCTATTTTTATTGCATATCTCAATATTGTGATGAATTCTATTGCTTATTTCATTGATTATTTTTGTGATCTTGCTATGAATTGTGAGTAGTCGCCACGTCTTAGGGCGTGGGGATGAACCCTACAAGCCCTATTTCATAATTGTGATGAATTGGTAGGAATTTCGTTAGAATTGCTATTAGAGATTAGATTGGGATCAATTTACTACGGATGGCTAGGAATTCACATCGATTGGGATTTGCAAGAGATTGGATCCCAATTCGATAGGAAACCCTAGAAATCCGAATTGGGTTGGAATCGAATTTCCGTAGTATCGGTTTGCAAGAGATTGGACCGATACTAGGGTTTCCGGTTCCAATTCCGTGCCAATACCCGTTTGCAAGAGATTGGACGGGTAGGAACTATCCCAATCTAGGTCGTGGGCCGAGTTTGCAAGAGATTGGGCTCGGTGCACGATTGAACGATGATGTTGATCTTAATGCTAGCTTCCCTAGGCTAGGGTTTGCAAGAGATTGGGCCCGAGCCTAGTATAGCTATAGACCGGCAACAGCGCGAGAGCGTGAGCTTGGTTCTACATTCAGTTGCAACTAGTTCATCCAAAACCTTATTCTAGCGATTTTGATGCCGATGAACCACTTTTACGAAATACGGTGAGTAGCGGGAATTCCCCATTCCCTAGACGTTCTTTATTTGATTTGATATTTCCGTACTTTGTCTGACGATTGTGACAGGATTGCCAAAGGCAAATTTCTCTCTTCTTAAATAGCCAGGTTGATCGGAACAAGCACGGTCATTCGTCCTCCCTGTGTTCGATAACCCGCTCGCTGCTACACCGTGCACTTGCGGTAAAACTACAACCGTTCTTTTGGGTTACGTCCCGGAGCGATCACGTACTCCTAGTCGAGTGGGTCAGTCTCCTCAAGCAGTAAGTCCTCTTGGTAATTTGTCTCGTGACCTGACCCACATCGCAAACTACGTAGAAATGTATGTCAGAAGGATCCTTGCAAGCATTAATTATGAATAGGACCCTCGACAAGGTTTTCGAAAAGCACAACTTTCATGGCATTTAAAGCATTATGAATAATCGAAAAATTATAAATCCTAAACAGTATGAGCAGAAATTTTATTAGCATGGCAGTTCTATCATAAGTGAAAGCAGCAACAGCTCTATAATAAGTGAAAGCAGTAACAGTTCTACATGTCGTACATATTCGAGATAGCAGTTTTCAAGAGTTCATGAGTGTATCTATCTAGTATCTAAGGTTCATGTCGTTAGGCAAATAGTGAGTGAATCTACCTTTTCGATCCCTCGAAGTTGACCCGTTCACTTCCGACTTCACTTCCGACTAGTGCCTGCGAACCCAACCCCACCCACGTGTACTTTACTGGAACACGAGCCAGACTAGACAAACCGGCCCACAAGATTTATGATTAGCCAAACCGGCCCTCAAGATTTATGATTTTCAAGACTACTTTATCAATTAATTTACTAAAATGGCCACACACACGGGGTTTTATCTTGCAATTCACAAAACGAAACATATGAAGTTTGGTGTCGATGTGTCGCATATAAAGTGTAGTTCGTCATGGTAATTTTTGTATGCACGAGTAGATTGTCCAGAAACTAGCTATTTGTGAAAAAACAATTAAGTGAAACAATATTTAAAAACCTATAAAAAAATGCACTTGCCTGATTTTGGCGATTTTGGTGTCGTTGTGTTCGTATGAAAGGTGCAAATATTTCTGCGCCATTAGATTCAGAACATCAACTAAAGAATTCATAAACAATTAAAATAATAATAACCCTAACTTATATAACACTATTTATACAGTATAATGTATATATATGCATATTAATTTATATAAACTTAACATATGTATACTGATTTATGTAATGTGTGTATATGTACACACACACACACACACACACACACATATACATACATATATATATATATATACATATATATATGTATTAAACTGTATATATATACATATATATACATACATACATATATATGTACATATATATATATATACAGTTTAATACATATATATATGTATATATGTATGTATGTATGTATATATGTATATAAATATATACAGTTTAATACATATATATATGTATATATATGTATGTATGTATGTGTGTGTGTGTGTATATATATATATATATTAAAACACAAAGGTTTTTGAATTCTAGGGCTGACTGGGACAAGCTGATGTCATGATGATGTATAAAGAGGTTGATAGAAGAATGACTAGGATTTAATCTTGGTAAAAGAAGGGTTGAGATGAGTGTTTGGAAAAACCACCACTTTTTTCCTTTTATTTTTAAACCCCCCCACAATCACTACATTTGCGCAGAATACCACCTATTTCCCCCTTTTGCCAAAAAACCGTCTCATTTCACTTTTTACCCACACACCATACACACACACACACACACACACACACACACACACACACTCTTATGCACTTCCACCCTTCGCACCGAAGGCGCCCACTAAATTTTTTTACGCTAATTTGTTGTTCCGACTCAAGGGCGCCCTCGCCGAATTTATTGTTCCACGTCGAATTTGTTGTTCCGCACAAATTTGACTGCGTAAATAATGTTTGGGAACAAAGATTTCGCGGGTGAAAATCGCACGGTTCATGACTAGTGTGTGTGTATATATATATATATATATTGCAGCGTAAATAAGTCTATATATAGTAAAAACAAATGTACAAAATAGCTTCAGTGTTGAATGCCTGCTGAGTGACTAGGGGAGCGGACAAGTGTGTGTGTGTGTGTCTATATATATATATATATATATATATATATATATATATATATATATATATATATATATATATATATATATATAAAATATCTATATAAGAAATGAGCGGCAATTTCAGTGAGGTCGATATGAGGGCGGCGACTAGACATACTCCAGACGACGGATCCGGCAGCGTTCCTCTTTCTTCCAATAAGGTTTCGAATGACGACATCCCTTTATCTAGTGCAGGTGATGGAGAGGGAAACGGCTGGCGGAAGGTTTCGAACAGGCGGAATAAAAGTCTTGGTCCTAGGATCCGAGGGTGAAATAATTTGGGGAACAGAATTTTTCCCAGATCGGGCAGTCACTATAGGGTGCGATCAATTTTCTAGATCGGGGCAGGCCACATCTGAAGAAACTCGTGAACAATCCACAGGAGGCAAAAAGCTCTGTGAAATTACCGGTAACCCCCACCATTCCTTTCCGTGTGATTCCATCTGAAGGTAAGCGTCCTTGGTCAGATATCTGTGCATCTCGGCGCACATATGCTGATTCTTTGGTGATGAGCTTTGTCCCTCCTATTATCTCTGTGGATGGTGTTGATTGATCACTCCATATTTTACACCTTTTTTCTGCATGTTTGCATGCCATTTTGATCGCTCAAATCGTGTTTTTCGCGTTTATTCGACAATATTGCGATGCTGTTCACGATTTGTTGTTTTTGTCGTATTTCAGGAGATTTGGAGCGATTTGGAGTGATTCTGAGATGCACCCACTCCGGAGTGTCACCGACGACTCTCTTGAGGGGTATTTTGCTGTTGGAGAGGAGTGGAAGGAGAAAGAACGTCGTAGGAGCAACGAGGAGGTGAAGATATGAAGTTTGGGCATTTTTAGCACTTCACTCGGTCGAGTGAAGGAGTCACTCGGCTGACCATAGGAAGCCCGCTCGGCCGGCCAGAACGGACACGCAACAGAGCAATATCAGCATGCACTCGGCCGAGCATCACCATGCCACTCGGCCGAGCACCGAGTCACCCATCGCCTGAGTGGAGCCAAGACGACGGCAACGAAAGAGACTGAACTCTCTGTTTTTTTCATCTGTAAGTCCCGATGACTGACTCGGCCGAGTGGAGAAAGACGTCCGCCCGAGTGACTGAAGGCCGTCCGCCCGAGTGACCTCCGAGGAGACGACCCCCGAGACCCCCAACTCTCTGTTTTTCTACAGGGTTCGTCACTCGGCCGAGTGACATTTGTCACTCGGCCGAGTGAGCCGCGCTGCCTGTAGCGAAAACTGCGGATTTGAGGCTGCGCAGGGGCATTTTCGTCAGGGTTTTTTGGGCGATTTTGGGGGGTATTTAACCCCAGTTTTTAACCTAGTTTAGGAGAGATTTTTCAGAACTTTTTGGAGCTTTTTAGATTAAATTTTTAGGGATTAGATTTAGCTTGAAGGAAGGAGAAAAAAGTGAGATTTTGTTGGATGCTATCTTGTTCTTCATTGGTTTGTATTTCTCTCCCTCAAAAACTCAATTTTTGTTGATATTTTGAATATTGCTATGAATTCCATTGATTTTATTTGCGAATTTCTATTGCATTCTATTATGAATTGTGAGTAGTTCATCGTCTTAGGGCGTAGGGATGAACCCTACGAGCCCAATTTCGAAATTGTGATGAATTGGTAAAACTATTGCTAGGATTGATCATGGGTAGTTTGGGATTGCTATAATACGAATAGCTAGGGATTCATATCGATTGGGATTTGCAAGAGATTGGATCCCAATTCGATAGGAAGCCCTAGATATTCGAATTGGGTTGCAATTGAATTCCTCTGAAATCGGTTTGCAAGAGATTGGACCGAAACTAGGCTTTTTCGATTGCAATTCTATACCAATACTCATTTGCAAGAGATTGGATGGGTAGGAACTATCCCAACCTTGGTCGTAGCTCGAGTTTGCACGAGAGTGGGCTCGAGATACGATTGAACGATGATGTTGTTCTTCACGCTAGTTTGCCTAGGTTAGGGTTTGCAAGAGATTAGACCCTACCCTAGGTTGGCTATAGACCGGTAATAGCGCGAGAGCGTGAGCTTGGTTCCACATTTAGTTGCAACTAGTTCACCCAATTTTCAAGTCTAGCAATTGTGAAACCTACAAGTCACAATGATGAGATACGGCAAGTAGCGGGGATTCCCTATCCCCTAAGCGTTTTTATTGATTTGTTAATCCCTTTATACATTTAAACGACTGTGACCGCACATTGCGAACATTCTCCCAACTTTTCCTATAGCCAGGTGATTCGAAGAAGACAATGTTATTAGGCCTCCCTGTGTTTGATACCCGCTCGCCGCTACACCATGCGCTTGCGGTAAGACTACGATCGTCGCCGCTCCGGGACGTGCATCCGGGGCATGACCAAGTTTTTGGCGCCGTTGCCGGGGAGGCAATAGTGTTTGATTCCTATAACCTAGCTATTTTTCTTTTTGTTCTATTATTTCTATTTTTATTTTACCCTTCCGTTGTGCTAACTATTTCTTTGAAACTCTGTTTTCCCTTGCATGTACATGAGATCCTCGGCGAACCCCGAAGAGATACTATACGATCCGGAGATCGATCGTACATTGAGGAGGATCCGAGCGGAGAGGAGACCCGAACGGAAGGAAATTTTATGACCCATCCTGAGACCCCGGAAGAATTAGCGGCGCGAATGGCGAGGATTATTTCCATAAGAGATAGGCTTCGGCCTAAGACTTATTCCACGACATCGTCCATAGCCATGCCGGAGTTGGCGGCCGACAAGAATTTTGAGTTGAAGACCGGATTGGTGGTCCTTATGCAACAAGATCCTTTTCATGGGAACTCCCATGAAAACCCTCACTACCATATCCAGCTCTTCCTATCAAAGTGCGCCAACTTCCAAATGCCGGGCGTCTCTGTGGATGCTATCAGACTGCGCCTCTTCCCTTTCACACTAAAGGATAAGGCATTATATTGGTTGAGGACGCAAGCTGAAGGAATCTTCACCAATTGGGATGAGTTGGCGAGTGCATTCGTCGACAAATTTTACCCACCCTCCAAGACGGTGAAGATTAGAAGTGCTCTCATGTCCTTCAAGCAAGGACCTCAAGAGACTCTCTACGAAGCATGGGAGCGCTTCAAGGACTTGCAACATCAGTGCCCTCATCATAGCATTGAGGATTGGGAGCTTGTCCATAGCTTTTACAATGGACTCCAATCGGGGACGAAGCAGATTATTGATGCCACGGCAAATGGAGCAATTTTGTCAAAGACTCCTAATGAAGCTACGGCCTTGCTTGAGGAGATGGCCTCGAACAACCAACAATGGGGAGACGAGCGAGGACATTCTTCATCCTCCTTGAAGCCCACAAGTATCTATGAGGCCAAGGCCGTGGCGGAGCTTTCTAGCAAGTTTGATTCTCTCCACAAGGTTATGGAGAGATTGGAGAAATTCATTATGGAGCCTCAAGGAGCCCCTTCTACATCCATGCCGACAAATCATATGAGCGATTGGCAAGACCAATCCCAATCCATATATGTAGGAGGAGAGCACGGAGAAGGAGCTTTGGAGCAAGTTCAATACGCCGCGGGGAATTCTGGATATTGGGCCAATCCGGCCGCTAGAAACCATCCGGGTTTCTCATATGCCAATAATGATGGAGCATTAAACCCCCTGCCACAACAACCTCCTCAAGCTCGGGCTCCACCACCACCACAACCGAATTATCCACAAAGGGGGCCACCGCAACAAAATTTCCCACCGAGGCAACAAGTGGGACCTTATAGGCCGCCCAGATACAATCAAGGGTGGAGAAATCCCAACCCACCACAAGCTCAACAACGCTCAGATTTTGAAGCAAAGGTGGATGAGTTTATGGCGGAACAACGAAAGATCAATGCCACATTGAAGGCGGGACAAGATTCCCTCGCCACCATCGTAGCTCAAATCGGGGAGCAACTTGCGTTGCTCAACAAAAACAATCAACAATTGCCGGCTCAACCCGAGCCAAATCCACGGGGCAACACCGGCCATATTAATGCGATCGTTGCGGTTACTACAAGAGGAGGGAAGGATACCACTCCCCCCATGACTCAAGTCAAGGAGCCCGTGGTGGAGATTCATATCGATTGGGATTTGCAAGAGATTGGATCCCAATTCGATAGGAAGCCCAAGATATTCGAATTGGGTTGCAATTGAATTCCTCCGGAATCGGTTTGCAAGAGATTGGACCGAAACTAGGGTTTTTCGATTGCAATTCTATACCAATACTCATTTGCAAGAGATTGGATGGGTAGGAACTATCCCAACCTTGGTCGTAGCTCGAGTTTGCACGAGAGTGGGCTTGAGATACGATTGAACGATGATGTTGTTCTTCACGCTAGTTTGCCTAGGTTAGGGTTTGCAAGAGAATGGACCCTACCCTAGGTTGGCTATAGACCGGCAATAGCGCGAGAGCGTGAGCTTGGTTCCACATTTAGTTGCAACTAGTTCACCCAATTTTCAAGTCTAGCAATTGTGAAACCTACGAGTCACAATGATGAGATACGGCAAGTAGCGGGGATTCCCTATCCCCTAAGCGTTTTTATTGATTTGTTAATCCCTTTATACATTTAAACGACTGTGACCGCACATTGCGAACATTCTCCCGACTTTTACTATAGCCAGGTGATTCGAAGAAGACACTGTTATTAGGCCTCCCTGTGTTCGATACCCGCTCGCCGCTACACCGTGCGCTTGCGGTAAGACTACGATCGTCACCGCTCCGGGACGTGTATCCGGGGCGCGATCATTGATAAAGCAAAAGTTTCTGGTACTATGATTTTGGAAGGGTCTTCTAGGTGGCAGAATACCCTGGTTGGTTATGTGCTTGGCGATGTGCCGTATTTTGGGCAGATGAAGGCCTGGACTGAGAGATTTTGGAAAATCAAAGGTGGTTTTCGTATTTTTTCTCGTGAAAATGGTTATTTCTACTTCAAGTTTGAAAACACGGAAGATCGGGACTCTATTTTGCACGGGGGACCTGGTCTCTTTGATGGGAGGCTTTTTGTGCTCCAGAACTGTTCTCCTACCATCCAGCATAATAGGGACATCCTTACTGTGGTGCCACTATGGGTCCAGTTCCACAACCTCCCTCTACCAATGTGGACACTTGGTATTTTGAATTGCATTTCCAGCGTTATTGGAACGCCAATTTGTTTGGATAAAGCCACTTCAAATCTGGATAGAATCTCCTATGCTAGATGTCTATTGGAGGTAAACTCAAAGAGCAAACTGAAGAGGACCGTTCCTATTGAACTAGATGACATCTCTACAATCTCTATTGCGGTTAAATATGAAGGGGAACCCCCCGAGATGTGATCCTTGTGCATGCTTTGGACATTTGGATAGACAATGCCTAATGGGGGATACAAATCAGAATATATTAGAATCTCATAAGGGAATGCAGGTGGATGGGAAAAATGTTCTGAGACTGAATTTTCAAGTGATACTAATGCCCTAGCTACTGAGGTTTCCAGTGTCAAGGTTGTTGGCCATTCTTCAAATTTCAATATTTTAGCATCTCTGAAGGAAGTGCAGTTGGTTGGGCAAGCTACTAAAAATTCTGGAATTCCATTTGATGACAATACTTATGCCTCTGATGTTCCCAGGGGTAAGGTCGATGGCCATTCTATAAATCAATCCCAATGCTTTGAGGTTGGTGAATGCAGTAATTCTGGTGCATTGAATGATAAGGGAGTAGAGGCTACTGTTCTTAATACTTCCAGGAAAACTACTAGGGGACTAAGACATCATTGGTTGCGTGTTGTCCGCCTAGCTCAAGTAATAAATTTCTTTCAATTATCAAAAGATGGTAGGCCTGCAGGGATTAAAATTCTCATTGATGCATGTTCAGGGTGTAATGCACCAAATAGTATCTGTAATGACTCAAGAAACTCACTAGAGGCTGATCAATCTCAACCTGGAATGCCTGATATGCCAGATAACCCTACAATGCCAAATCCTGAATGGCAGAAACTGCATCTGGAGTTGAGCAAAGCAAGGAACCAGACCAAGAACAAGCATGTCCCCCCTCGCTCTCCTCTGTGCGTTGTAGTACCAGAGTTGCACAATCTGCAGGTGCGCACCCCAATTCCCAGTAGTTTTAAATGCATGTCTTCTTCTGGAATACTAGAGGCCTAAATAATATAACAAGACGTTCAGATTTGAGGCAGGCTCTGCGTACGCTTTGTTCGACTATTGTATGTTTACTTGAAACAAAAGTTAAATCAAGTAATGCTAGTCGAATTAGCAGGTGTTTTGGTAAAGAATGGGATAGCATTGATAATAGAGACTACCATAAGGGTGGTTGTATTGTTATCTTCTGCAACTCCAATATATGGTGTATCACACCTATTACTGCTTCTAATCAGCATATATCGGCAATATTCAAGAACTCAGCGGGGTTTGTTATGGGCCTAACTGCTATTTACAGTTTCAATCTAGCAACTTCAAGACTATCCATATGGAGCAAACTGTTGGCTGATTCTAATTTATTCAATAAGTTGCATTGGTAGGTAGGTGGGGACTTTAACTGTGTTAGGAATTCGAATGAGAAGCTTGGGGGTCGGCATGTGGATGTAATGGCAATGGATGACTTTAACTCTTGTATTGGGACTTGTCAGCTTATTGACCTGAAAAGTACGGGCTGCAGTCTTAGTTGGAGTAACAGACGCATTGGCGGATTGCGTATATCAGCTCGGCTTGACCGTGTACTATGCAATTCTAACTGGCTCACTCGAATGGCGCACTCCTTCTATGAATATCTTCCAGCGGGCACTAGTGACCATGCACCTATTCTTATCTACCTGCTACCCAAGGTCAATTCTGAACCCAAACCCTTCAAGTTTTATAATTCCTGGACTTCTCTTCCAGGATTTAAAGACATGATTAGGAATAACTGGGGCCGAAAATATGGAAGCTTTGACCTGCTGGGGCTTCATACTCACCTGAGATCAATGAAATACTTATTAAAGGGATGTGCGCGGCTGATCAATTACAAAGGCTTAATGTCAATATGTGCCGAGCCAAGTTGCTCAACATTCAAACAGATATGAATCTGAAAAGTGACCCTGAACTCCAGAGACAGGAAATTTTGGCTTCTCATGATCTTGGGAAAGCCCTGAAAATTGAGGAAGAGGACCTACGGCAAAAAAGTCGACAAAATTGGCTAACACTCGGGGATAGGAATTCAAAATTTTTTTATACGTCTCTGAAGGCCAGGCAATGTTATAATAATTTGCATCATCTTATTACCCCTGATGGGAATATGAATGCTAATATTGACTCTCTCCGTAAGGAGGCTTCACTCTACTATCAAAAATTTTACCACCAAGAAGATTACTGGGATGTTTTCCCAAGTGTAATTCCCAAACGGAAAATTACTGATGAGGCGGCTTGTTGGATGGATATGCCTGTGACTCCTGTGGAAATCAGATGCGCCATGTTCCAGATTGATAAGGACAAAGCTCCAGGCCCTGATGGTTTTAACGCCTATTTCTTTCAACACAATTGGGACATAATAGGTTCTAATGTTATCTCTAGTGTCTCTACTTTTTTCAGATCAGGTAGGATGCCTCCTACTGTTAACCACGCTTTCTTGACCCTAGTGCCTAAGAATGCTAAGGCTTCAGGACTGGGGGATTACAGGCCGATTGCTTGTTGCAATGTCCTTTATAAAACTATCAGCAAAGTATTATGCAATAGACTGAAACATGTCATTTCAGATATTATATCCCCAAATCAGCATGCTTTTTTGAAACATGTATTATGCAATAGACTGAAACATGTCATTTCAGATATTATATCCCCAAATCAGCATGCTTTTTTGAAAGATAGGATGCTCGCCGATTTCACACTGCTTGCTCATGAACAAATTCGTGATTTTAGCAATCCTATGGGGGCCAGAACCTGTATTAAACAGGATCTATGCAAGGCATTTGACAGTGTCAACAGGGCATTTATTATTTTCCTCCTCCATCAGATGGGCTTCAAGTACACTTTCATTAATTGGATCTCCCAATGTATATCTTCCCCAATGTTCTTTGTTCTAGTTGATGGCTCTCCGTAAGGGTACTTTGGTTCTAATAGAGGTTTACGTCGGGTTGACCCTCTCTCTCCGTACATGTTTGTGCTCATTATGGAAGCTTTCTTGTTGCTCATGTCCATTGCAGAATCCACAGGTGCTATACATCCTATGCGTATATCTGGTGCTATCACTCATCTCCTGTTTGCAGACGACCTGTTAGTTTTCTACTGTGCTAATCCTCACTCTTTACATGGTCCCAAGGATTTACTGGACAAATTTAATCTCCTTTCTGGACTACAGATTAATTGGGCTAAGAGCTCAGCCATTTTCAGCAAGGGGTTCGTAATGCACGAAACTTATCTGAGATTCTTAACATTAAAATGGTATCCTCATTTACAACCTATCTGGGTCTCCCTCTTTCTTTAAACTATCCTAAAGCTTCCTTGTTTTCTCGACTGGTTGATAAATGTAAGAAGAGGCTTCTTGGTTGGTCCTCCACACTTCTGTCTATCTCTGGGAAAATTGAATTGGTACGCTCCGTCATCTATGGTATGGTTGCTTTCTGGATGCAGGCTTACAGTTTTCCGCCTTTTGTTATTAGAGCTATTAATTCAGCTTGCAGGAAATTCATTTGGGGGAAGATGAATAACTGTGCTTGGAAAGACATGTGTACTCCTAAGGATGGGGAGTGGGACTGAGGCACCTGTCGAATTTGAATGTAGCCTCTGGTGTTCGCCTAACTTGGAGAGTGCTCTCTAATAAAGGCATCTGGGCTCATTATATGAGAAAGCCCTATGAATGGGTGGACAAAGGATTTTATATAGAAAAATCAATCCCTCCCAACTCTGGATCCTGGAAGTTCATTCTTAAGTGCCGTCAAATATCACAACAACTTATTAAACGGTCTATAAAGGATGGTAAGACTACATCATTCTGGTTTGATAACTGGCACCCTAAGGGACCTCTCAACCTCCTCCAAGATCCATTACCCGGTACTGAACTTACTCGAGTGGGAGATTTCTGGACCGGCGCTGGGTGGTCAAATGTTCCAACCATCCAAGGCATTGGTAACCTGCTACTACAAGTGAACCCGTGCGAAGGACAGGACGAGTGGTCATGGTCCTCTGGGCGGAAATGCTCCTTGCACGAGGCCTGGGAGGGAGCTCGAGTACCTGGTCCGGCTTTCCCCTACTATGATGTTGTGTGGTTTCCTCATCATGTGCCGAAGATGTCCATTGCATTGCTGCGAGCTCTTCGAGGGAAGCTACTCACAAAAGATCAGCTCCATAAGTGGGGGAACATCACTGATCAGTCTTGCATCCTTTGTGCTCGAAATGTGGTGGAGAGTATTGCCCATATCTATTTTGAATGTGACTATACCCAATATATCTTAACAAGGAGCTTACTCAAGCTTGGTATCTCAAGTATAGTCCCATCCTCTATTACTGGGGTGTGTGACCTGATCCTTACCAGATACAAAAAGAAGAATCCGGTCAGTGTTCTTGCCAAAACAGCTTTATCGTCAATGGTTTGGCACATATGGAAACAGCGCAATAAGCGCATTTTTGAGGAAAAGTTTACTACAAAAACATCTTTGTTTGAGGAAATCGCGTCAGATGTAAAGATATCTCTAAGCGGCTTGGATATTGAAGATGTCCTGACACAGCCCCCCTTTGCTAATTGGGGTCTTGTAAATGGCTGACCCCTCAGTTCCTTGCCTGTGTATTTTGGTTTTCTGTATAATAGCATGATTATTCGGGTCTGACAAGTAGTAATAGTTGATAGTAATCTGTTGAGGGTGACGGCGCTTGTGCCCTCTCCCCTCTTTTTTATTATCATTATTACTAACGTGCATATAGACTATGTAAATTTTTGATATAAATAAAGACTAATTATCATTCGCATATAAATATAAATATAAATATAAATATATATATATATATATACATATATATATATATCCCAACAATGTACCTGAGGTCGACCTCAGGCAGCAATACCTGAGCACACCCCCGCTGTTCGGGGTTTGTAAGTACTTATTTTTGAAATTTTTTTCTGCAGTAGGTATATATACTTGTTATGTAGTTCCCCACAAAATTCAGGTCAATCCGACACCGTTTGAGCCTCTGTTCATCGATTTCAAAAACGTTGCGCAAAACTGTCCAGAATTACGCAAAACTGTTCCAAAAAAATACTTACAAACCCCGAACAGCAGGGGTGTGCTCAGGTATTGCTACCTGAGGTCGACCTCGGGCACATTTCCCTATATATATATACAGTTTAATACATATACACCTAGTTTAGTGTGTGTATGTAAGTATGTACGTGTGTGTGTGTGTGTGTGTGTGTGTGTGTGTGTGTGTGTGTGTGTGTGTATATATATATGGCAATCTTCGGGTGCGAAAAAACCCGTGCGAAAGCCGTGCGAAAACTTTTTTTAATTTTTTTGAAATTTTTTTTTCAAAATTTTTTTTTGATGTTTAATCCATACAATTATATACCCCAGGGAAAATAATGGGTGAACCCGTTGGGGATTAGAGCACCCATCCACCCGTTACAAATTTAACGGTCTCAAAATGTTCGAATTTGATGAAAGGCCTTGATCGAAGGCCAAATGACATTATTTCTCAACCATTATTTTTTGAGGGGGGTATAACAACATATAATGAGGGTGAAAAAAAGAAGTTTTGAAAAAAAAAATTTCAAAAAAAGATAAAAACATTTTCGCACAGTGCGAAATGTTCTCACATGAATATATATATATATAAATATATATATATATATATATATATATATATATATATATATATATATATAAAGGTAAGTGAGTTGTATATTCATGAAAACGAATGTACAAGTAACCACAACGGGCCAAGTAGCAACAAGCAGAACAGTGCTGGGAGAGGCAACAACAGTCACCAGCACCAAGAACAGCCAAGTACTAGACCTGTCAGGAGTAAAGAACAGCAAAAAAAACAAAACACTACACATGGGGTCAAACAAGCCACCAGTTCTCAAAAATGAGCCGAGACTCAGAGTCAGTCTCCTCAAGGGGAGGAGAAGCCGTTGCTATGTCCAAGGAAATCTGGGCAAAAAGGGACGCTCTCGGGAGCGACAGGGACGTGAAGATGCGACTGTTCTGCTTTTTCCAGATATGCCACACCGTAGCAGATAGAGACAATAGGGTGAGCCTATCCACAGCAGAAAGCTTCCCTCCGGCTCCAGATCAATGTCTGAGAAGATGCGCAACGACGTGCATGGATCTGGAGCTAGAGGAAAGGCCCAGCTTTAGCTGACAAGTCTCCCACAGAAAGGAACTGTACTCATGATGTGTCATTATATTCCACATTTTATCTATAAGATTACACGTCAAAATGATTGCTCAATTACATATTTTATACGTTTTTTCGCTCATAATTAGAACTATTGTACTTTAAGAGCGTTTGGTTGCATTTCAGGGTATATCGAGAGATTTGGAGTTATATTGGAGGAGAGAGTGCATGCTTCGACACCAGAGCTCCTGAGGCAGCGCGTTCAGTGAATTAAAGCTGCCGAGGAGCAAGGAAGGGGCAAGAGAGAAGGGATGAGAAAGAGGATAACGAAGAAAGCATGGTTCTATGATACCATGACTCATGGATTTCAGGTCGCTCGATCGAACTATGATACGGCGAAGGAATCGAGCGACCCAAAGTGCTGGAAACAGGACAACCATGCACTATTTCCAAATCTGCTATTACCTGAGATTTTTCAATATTTTTCTGATATTTTTCCTAGATAGTATACTTCAAGAAGGTTCCAACACCACTAAGAACGCACCAATTGAAGGTCGGATGAGCCCTGGAGAATTTCTGCAAGCTGATGCTGCAATGCTGAAATCTGTTTTCGACACCTACTCGACTGAGTAGAGGACTCTACTCGACCGAGCAATGTGAAAATTCTGCTGAAATCTGTTTTTGGCCTCTTGCTCGACCGATCAACCTCCTACTCGACCGAGCAACCTTCTACTTGTAACGGCCTGTTTCTATCGTACCTTCTTTGTGCACGTGCTTTTGACCGTGCAAGTATTTATTTTAGCTTTTGTTTGTTTTTGAACACTTTTGTGTGATATGTCGTTGTGATCGTATCTGAGGGTATTAAATTGTGGAGTTTATTTGGAACGACATCTCACGGGTCGTTCTCCCACGGTTTGACATTGTTTGATGAGACGTCACGATTTTCACTTTTGATGTGAGACGTTTCTATTTTTAGTTTCGTCTCTCGACGTCAAAATTTAGATCCGTCTTCTTAGTTCTCTTTCTTTCGTCGTCTCGATCACCCCAATATTTATTTCTCAATTTTTGGACTTCGTTTGACCCACTTTCATTTTTTTTGCCCAACCTATAATCGGTTTAACCCTATTTTCATCTGGATTTTGGTCCCTAATAATTTTTTTAATAATATTATACACCCTAACCTTAGTTGACTCAGCCCTCTCCTTGTTTTGGCCGCACACATCCAGGAGAGGGAGAGTGTGGGCTATATTTTTATAATGGATAATAACAAACTATACGTTTTATTTTAAAACAATTCTAATAACCCATCAACTGTCCTATAGCCCAACCCACGTGAGCCCATATCTTATTAAAGCAACCTAGGGCTAAAACTTTTTCTCCCAGCCAAAACCCACGCTTCCGCCAACATTTTCTTTCCAAGCCGCCGTCCACAGTCTTGTTCATGCAACCCAGCGTATTGCAACACAGCCGCACCCTCCTCCGTTCGCGCGGCCACCTTCCATTGCCTTGCTCCGACGACCCATGGCTGCCACGCGTGCGTTTCTGTGCAGTGACAGCCGCCAGCAGCGGCAGCTGCTGCACCGCAGCAGCAGCGTCCGCCGGCGTGGTTCCCAAGTGCCGACCGACGCCCCGCGATGCCCACTAGTCACAGCAGATGCCCTCCGCCCTGTCTCCGCCCCACGAAGTCCTCGCCTTCACCTACAACCACCAACGAGGGTTAAACTTGGAGGTTAGCTTATTGTTTCTTTCTGTTAGGGTTCTTTCTATCTGTTAGGTTGGTGTAATGTTAGTCTACATGTATTAGTTATGGTGTTAGAAGTAAGATCCTGTTAGGGTTGTGTATTAGAAGGTTTTTAAATCATATGAGTTAGGAGAATAGCCTACATGATCAGATTTGATGTAGTTCTGCCTTTTGCTTAATAACATGTATGATTGTTAACTGTTTTATCATATAAACCAACTCATGTCATCACACAAGTTAGGTGTTTTGGTTAATACCTGGTTAATACTCAAATTATCAAATTTTGGGATTAGTTAGTAAGGGACTCTGATGAACCTGTGTTTCTTAAACATTGTTATAATCCTAATTTATGGGCAGTAGAGTTAGTTGATAAATGGATTTTTTTATTACTTGATTTTTATATATAATAGGGTTAGATGTTAATAAAACCCTACAGCATGTTTTACTAAAGTTAGAAGTTGGTTTAATATGTAATAAGTTATTCTAGTTGAGGTTATTATTATAATTAGAGGAGTTCTCTTATATTTTTATAACTGTGCCCTGCTTCATTTTAGCTGCAACCTGTTATTTTTAGGATTATCATATATGTATTAGGGTTAATTAGATTTGCAACTGTGGGTGTGTGTGTTTATTATATGCACCATGATAGAAGATATCTAATTCTTATCTTGGGATCTACTAAAGTTAGAGTTATTTTATTAACAAACTCTGTTAGCTATTCTTTAGGGTTAGTTGCCAATGGTTTATAATAGGGTTAGTTTCTTATATATATAGCTAGTTGGTATTGGGTTTTAAGTAACTGTGCATTTCTTTTATATAGGCCATGCTAGGATATGTTATTCCTTATCAAAGTTTGGTCCAGCTAGAGTTCTTTTTATAAAACAAGCTATACTTTATTGTATTTAACTGTGTAAAACCTTAGGGTATATTAGGGTATCAAATTGTGTTTGTTTAATACCATGATAAGGCCATGTGTTAACTTTATGAACTTATGTTAATTTTAAGCCAGTGATTGTTTAACCCTATGTTGTATGCTAATCTTTTATGTAAACAGCTATAAGTTAGTTAACCAATAAATTAAACAAAAACTTGGTCAACTCAAACTATATTTACTTCCGCATCTGTAAAACGCTGTCCACCGTAAGAAAGATCGACAATCGGACTACTATTTCTGTGCACATAGGGTTGAAGTCGATCTAGATCAAATAGAACACTAAAACATGACTCTTTGACTGTTAGGGTAGTACCGTTGTTTAGAAACAAGACCTAATAGGATTTACTGAAAACGTGTCCTGACACCATCGCTGTGACCCTGTTTCAGACGGACTACCGCAGACGAGACGACTGGACGAGACGCTCTGGACGGACGACACACTCGCCGCCGCAGGCAAGTGTATCCCACTTGGACTTTTGGCAGTGCTTAGGCCTTAGTTGGTTAGAATTTTTAACTGTGAACAAAGAGAACCGGACGTGAAATGATAGCGTCCGGGACGACCCTTGACGGCTCAGACTTGACGACAAAGTCTGAGCCTGACAACAACAACTTTTGACATCGTAGGACTATCATGTGTGTGCGTGTGTGTGGACACCCTAGAATAACCCTCCCCGTCTTGTCACGTCCCGTCTCGTCTTGCACAGCCTGTGGGCAATAGGGCACTCACCAGTGAATGGGTGATCCCTTGTACTGATACACAGCATGCAGGCAATAGGGCACTCTCCAAGCTAGAGAGAGTGATCCCTTGTATTAATACACATGCCAGAGGGCAATAGGGCACTTGCCAAGCTAGAGTGAGTGATCCCTTGTCGTGATACACAGCCCAGAGGGCAATAGGGCACTCGCCAAGCTAGAGCGAGTGATCCCTTGTCGTGCTTGTCTTGTCTTGTCATTCTTGGGGTTTGGGGTTGGGTTGAGTGTGCACACGGCAAGAGGGTCTGATCCCACTCGATCTGTAAGGCATGAACCCTTTCGTGTCTCACTTGTCTTGTCTTGTCTTGTCTTGTCCCGTCCCGTCCCGACTTGTCTTGACACATGTAGGTTAGTCCCGTAGTTGGTAGCACACGCTACGACTACTACTTGCTACGCTCTAATTTTCTGCTGCGTTACTTCATTTTGTTACTCAGTTATAACCCCAGCATGCTAATCAACCAGTAAATCGTTGTCTAAAAGTTGATACACTTGTAGTGAGTCTAACTCTTCTTGTAGACTTTACCTGACATACAGTTTCTCTTCTCTTGGGTGCTGTACGTCAGGTGTTCAGCCAGAGTTCGTGGACGAGGCAGACTCACTGGAGTACGAGGAGCCGAGGACGTCGACCCAGAGTACGTGCCTGACGAGGACCAGACCTTGAGGTCTTTTTAGTCGTCACTTTCAGAGGTTACTGCTTTTAGTTTGCTTTTAGATAGTTTGTTGCCATACTTAGGCTTCTTCCTAGACTTGTACTCGCTGGATATTATATCTCTAATTTAATAAATGCCTTTTCCTTTCTGTACTTCCTATTGTTCCGAATTTTATTAATGCAAGAACCTGAAATTTTAAAATGGTACCCCTACAGACGCTTATTGGGTCAGAGCTTCTCAGCTCTGGCCTAAGCGGGCCTTAGTCACGCTTCGCCTTCGTCGTTTTGGGGAGCGGTGCGTGACAGGTTTTAGTGGTGGCCCATGCAGGTCATGCAAAAGTTCGGAACAATGAGAGTACTGCATTCATTTAATATCCAGTTTAACATGTACGAGTCTAAGTTAGGTTTCCTTGTCTTAGATGGTAGGAAGACTTAGGTAGACGTCCCAGTTTGATAGTCAGACGCCTTGGTTAAGAATTAGTCATCCTCGTCTTAGGATACCTTAGTAGCCCTCACTTGATTCTGGCCGTGTTAGATTTCTAGAGTCCTTCTTTTAATCGTTCGCTCAGTTCCATCGACTTCGGGCCCAGCAAAACGTAACCTTGATTCTCTTAGGAACCTTCCCCTTAGATCTTGGTTACAGTCTAGCTCATTAGGAAGTCTTAGTGCCGAGTTCTCCTGATCTTTAGACGGCCCGATAACTAGAATCCCTGACTTCTAGCGCCTTCCTGATCATTACACTTTTGCGTTATCGACCGTAGGGATCCATCGCATCTTTCATGAATCATATCCTAGGTGAATCCATCATGCGATCATTTTCCTCTCTTGAATCACGCGATCGCTTCCCAACGATCGTCGTTAATTCTTCGAAACCTTCCCCGTTTTCAAATTCCGTTCCCTCTGAGAGTATTTTCGAAATTCCTCATTAAATTCTTTGCTCGGTTTAACTTCTTTGAAAACCCTTATTAAATATTTAAATTTCTTACTTTCGGTTGAGAAAAAAATATATTCTTTCTCTGATTTTTGAAACCTTCTTGGTCGAAATTTTTAAGTTACTGTCTCGTACTTATTTTCGAATCGGTATCCTTTGTATTTCAGTTTTTTGGAAATTCAATATATCACTTTTTCTAAATTACGAAATTTATTTTACCCGCTTACCGTACGTACTTTTAGAACACTTTCTAAACTAAAGAGAACTTAAAATTATATATATATATATATCAGTTCTATGTTCATCGTGCTCATACTTCAAAAGAATTTTTTTGTATAAACTTATTTTTCATTACAAAACAATCGCTACCACACCTTCCTCTTTTCCTTCATCTAAATCTTTTTCCGGGATGTAGTTTTCTACCATCTGCTCACTTTTTCTACATATTTTTAGAAGTATAAAAGTATATGATACCATATTTTACATGTAAAACTTTTCTTTACATCCATTTAATTATTTTGAGCAATATTTTTTTGTCTCACCCAACCCGCTATCTCCTTACCTCGCCTTATTTGAGCTCATTCCTACCGATCTTTCTGGTACACTTTTGGTTTCAGATTCCTTTCTGTTGTTAGGATATTAGAGCTTGTCGTTGCCTGTGTCAATTCTAGGCTAGGAGTGGGTCCATTGGTTTTGTAATGTCGTCATGGTGCATGTATATAGGTAGAGTGTGCGGACCTGTATGAGTGTGCTATCCTTAGGATATTAGTGATTGTCTCTTGTGTCGTGTATGTATACTCAGTGTGGTCCGTGATATACGTATGGAGTTGTTTGAATGATGGTATTCATATATGTATCGATAGCGTCGTAGCAGGAAATTACTTAGACTTAGTCTTTCGTATTATGGTATGACTTATCTTTGGCTGCATATGATTGTATCAAAAATTTTGTTTTCTTTTAAAACAAATCTTTAAAGTTTTGAGACTAGCACACAAGATCACAACCCCTATCTTCCCTCATCCAATACCACAACTCCACATGTTTTTTTTTCGAATGTTTTAAATATGTCTTTGGCCTTAAACTTCCTTTCCTTCCCTCTTCGGGAGTGTTAAGTTTGATTGTTATGATATTGTTAGTAATAGCTGTTATTGTTATAGGGTTATGTTTGTGGGTAGGTTTAGAGTGAGATGAGATATGTTGTACCGGTGGATAGTTGATTTTGGAACACAAAGATATTAGATTAGATTTCTTTGGATGAAATGAATGAGGTGTTCAAGACTTATTTATAATGCAAACGTGTGACGGACTCAATGGAGAATTCTGGTAGGATGAAATTATATGCGGAGTGATAATAACTTATCAGACTTGAGACTTAGACGAGTGGTAGATAGGAGTAGCTACGGAGTATAGTATAAGTTAGGGTGATCATGAGAATGAGTAGAGCATTTAAAGCATCAAGATTTGATTGTTAATGTTGACGTGAGAAGACATTGGGAATAACACGACGTGTTAAGATAAATGGATGGCTAGGTAGTCGGACTTAATATTGGTTGTGATTAGTTATAGTGAGTAGGATAAGATGTGATTTTGATAGTTCAATTATTCGGCGGATAAATTTATGGGAAGATATGACAAGGAATGTATTGAGGACACGACGATTATTGATTTATGAAAGGTGTTATAAGATCGACAAAGTTTTTGTCTTGGATTGGTGATTGACTAGAACATCATTTTAGCGATTGATTAATATTGAAAAGAGATTGAGAAATTTGAAGATGTTATTGAGCGATGATGTTTAGTGGAATGGTATGGCATGAGAAGATGATTATTATTCTTTTGTGAGAACTTGGAATTGGAAATTTGAACAGTAGTGATGGGTCTATATTTAAGTATTAGGAGGTGAGTTGGTCGTGGCATTGTCCAGTGAAAAGATGGGTTATGATGGATAATTTGAGGAACGGTGTTGAAGTCATAGGAATTAGAGATTATTATGTGGAAGATGGGAGTGATAGGCTTAAGTACTTATAGATATTATTATTATTATTATTATAAGTGATTCCGAGGGCGGAATCATTTCTAAGGTGGGTAGAATGTAACGACATGTTTCTATCGTACCTTCTTCGTGCACGTGCTTTTGACCGTGCACGTATTTATTTTAGCTTTTGTTTGTTTTTGAACACTTTTGTGTGATATGTCGTTGTGATCGTCTCTGAGGGTATTAAATTATGGAGTTTATTTGGAACGACATCTCACGGGTCGTTCTCCCACGGTTTGACTTTGTTTGATGAGACGTCACGATTTTCACTTTTGATGTGAGACGTTTCTATTTTTAGTTTCGTCTCTCGACGTCAAAATTTAGATCTGTCTTCTTAGTTCTCTTTCTTTTGTCGTCCCAATCACCCCAGTATTTATTTCTCAATTTTTGGACTTCGTTTGACCCACTTTCACTTTTTTTTGCCCAACCTATAATCGGTTTAACCCTATGTTTCATCTGGATTTTGGTCCCTAATAATTTTTTTAATAATATTATACACCCTAACCTTAGTTGACTCAGCCCTCTCCTTGTTTTGGCCGCACACATCCAGGAGAGGGAGAGTGTAGGCTATATTTTTATAATGGATAATAACAAACTATGTTATGAATCAACTACTGAGTGGGAGCCCTCAGGTCTTTATTTATAGGCAGAGGGGAGAATACAAGGTGGGCTTACACATATATGGGACCAATACTAGGATGGCCCAATAACTCAACCAACCCAGTAAATAACCGTTCACAACACTCCCCCTTATCCAGCCATAGGTGTGGACCCTGCTTATGAATACTTCAGGATTCTGAGCTTGTATGGGTCTCACATGGGGTGGATACTTCAGGATCCTGAGTTGGTGAGATTTGCCTCGTTAAACCTTTAGCTATGGAAAACCCAGTGGGAAAAACCATAGTTAAGGGAAAAGAGTACAAACTCTGCCAAACTCCCCTGATCTGTACAAGCTCTCAAGCTTTCAGATCTCTTAGGCATCTCATTCCAATCCTATGTACAAGTTTTCTAAAAGTAGCAGTAGGAAGGGCTTTAGTGAACAAATCTGCCAAATTGTCACATGACTGCACTTGTCTGATGTCGATCTTGCCATCTCTCTGTAGCTCGTGCGTCCAGAAGAACTTTGGTGAAATGTGTTTTGTTCTGTCGCCTTTGATGAAGCCACCTCGTAGTTGAGCTATGCAAGCAGCGTTGTCCTCGAACATGGTAGTTGGCTCGAGGTCTCCAGTCTTCAGTCCGGTCGTAGACAGGATGTGGTGGACAACTGAGCGTAGCCATACGCATTCTCTGCTTGCTTCATGGATGGCAATGATCTCTGAGTGATTGGATGAGGTTGCCGTCAAGGTTTGCTTGATGGATCTCCAGGAAATGGCTGTCCCTCCGTAGGTAAACACGTACCCAGTCTGCGATTTTGCTTTGTGGGGATCAGACAAGTAACCTGCATCAGCATAACCTGCAAGTGTAGATGATGTTCCATTTTTGTAGAAGAGTCCCAAATCTGTAGACCCTTGGAGGTAGCGCAGAAGGTGCTTTACTCCGGTCCAGTGGCGCTATGTAGGCGCTGCACTGTATCTGGCTAGCAAATTTACTGCAAACGCTATGTCGGGACGCGTGCAGTTTGCCAGATATAGTAGTGCTCCGATGGCACTCAGATAAGGAACTTCCGGACCAAGTATGTCCTCCCCCTCTTCCAGCGGCCGGAAGGGGTCTTTATGTGCATCCAACGATCGTACCACCATAGGTGTACTCAATGGATGACAATGGTCCATATGGAATCTTTGCAACATTTTCTTCGTATATGTGGTTTGGTGTAATAGGATTCCATCCTTTTGATGTTCAATCTGTAAGCCAAGGCAGAATTTCATTTTGCCTAGGTCTTTCATTTCAAATTCTTTTGTTAGGCTTACAGATATCTCCGTGATCTCTTCAGGAGATCCTATGAGATTCAGATAGTCTACGTAGACAACTATTATCACGAATCCTTTTCCCTTTGTTCTTATGAAGATACAAGGGCCGACTTCAGTGTTTGTGAATCCTTGTTGAACAAGGAACTCACTGAGTCTGTTATACCACATTCTTCCTGATTGTTTGAGACCATACAATGATCTTTGTAGCTTAACAGAATAGACGTCCCGAGGTCTATTTTTCAGTTCAGTCGGTATGGAAAAGCCATCAGGAAGTTTCATGTATATCTCCTTGTCGAGATTGCCGTATAGATATGCAGTCACAACATCCATTAGCTGCATATCTAGGCCTTCCTTTGCTGTTAAGCTTATCAGGAATCTGAAAGTGATCGCATCCATGACCGGGGAGTATGTTTCGTCATAGTCTATTCTCGGTCTTTGGGAAAATCCTTGCGCTACAAGTCTAGCTTTGTAGCGTGCGATCTCATTATTTTCGTTTCTTTTTCTGACGAATACCCATTTATATCCCACATGTTTGACACCAGTAGGTGTCTGGACTATTTGCCCAAAGAATTTTCGTTTCTGAAGCGAGTCCAGCTCGGCTTCTATTGCCTGATTCCACTTTGGCCAATCATCTCTACGTTTGCATTCAGCAACGGAGTGTGGTTCATAATCATCGTCGCTTCCAGCGATGTGAATGGCAATGTGAAACGCGAAGTCATCGTCGACGACTATACTCTTTCTGTCCAATACCTCCCCTGTACGTACATAATTCAATGATATTTCAGTTTCTCCCGGCAGTTCCTCTGCAGTGGATTCTGGGAGGGGAGAGGGTATGGACACGAGCTCGTTTCTCTGTGGGGGTATCGTCCCAAGGCCTCTGGATATTTTTCTTCTTCTTGGATTTTTATCCTTGGAGCCTGGTGGTCTGCCTCTTTTCTATTGAGGTGCAGCCACTTCTACTGCTGGTGGATTGCATCCATCCTTTGGGATGTCAATCCTAGCTGGAGTATTCGCAGCAGGGATGTGTGATCTGACAATCTTATGGTTGTCAGTAAACGAGTCCGGTAATCTATGGACTGTGTCCTGGATATGTAAGATCTTCCGGATCTCATCATCGCATTGTTTTGTTACCGCATCGTAGTGGGTCAAGTTTTTTGTATCCCACGTTAACATTTGCTTTGCACTAGACGTTTCGATGTCTAGGCCCATTTTGGGGAAATACGTCTCATCAAAATCGCAGTCTTCAAGACGTGGCTTAAAAGCGTCCTCCGTTTGGGGTTCTAGGTATCTTATAATAGAGGGTGAGTCAAACCCTACATAAATACCTAGGCGACGTTGAGGACCCATCTTGGTTCTCTATGGTGGTGCAATGGGGATATAAACTGCGCAGCCGAAGATCCTCAAGTGAGAGATGTTAGGCGGCATTCCATATGAAAGTTGCATTGGAGATAGACTCTGACCTCCCGAGGGTCTTATTTTTATTAGTGATGCAGCATGCAGAATTGTATGTCCCCATGCATCCACCGGCAACTGGGATTTCATCAGCAATGGACGTGTGATCCATTGGAGTCTTTTAATTAGCGACTCTGCTAATCCATTCTGAGTGTGAACATGCGGCACTGGATGTTTGATTTCTATTCTCGTTGCCTGGCAATATTCTTGAAATGACTGAGAGGTAAATTCCCCCGCATTATCCAGACGTATGTTCTTAATTTGGTTGTCTGGAAAATGCGCCCGCAA
This sequence comes from Scilla litardierei, assembly GCA_030789695.1. Lineage (NCBI taxonomy): Eukaryota > Viridiplantae > Streptophyta > Magnoliopsida > Asparagales > Asparagaceae > Scilla > Scilla litardierei. The sequence goes on along the minus strand of CM061142.1, from coordinate 601,441,656 downwards.
CTTTATTATTTGTGCCAAGAGCTTTGGAAAAGCCAAGTTGCGGGTTGAAAGTAGACATACATAAGAGTATTTTGAAGATGCATCAATCAGTACCATAAAGTACCGAAAGGGCCCACTAGGGGGGTGGATAGGTCCACATATGTCTCCATGTATTCTTTCAAGGAAGCTCGGAGACTCGATGTCCACTTTAAGTGGTGATGGCCTTGTTATTAATTTTCCCTTAAAACAGGGTACACAAGGGAATTCTCCCTTCTGAACAATCTTCTGGTTCTTCAGGTTATGCCCGTGGGATTGTGATATAATGCGGTGCATCATCACAGATCCGGGGCTTTATGGTACTGATAACCCATCTGCCTATAAATAAAGACCTGAGGGCTCCCCCCTCAGTAGTTGATTCATAACAAACTATACCTTTTTATTCTAAAACAATTCTAATAACCCATCTAACTGTCCTATAGCCCAACCCACGTGAGCCCATCTCTTATTAAAGCAACCTAGGGCTAAAACTTTTTCTCCCAGCCAAAACCCACGCTGCCGCCAAAATTTTCTTTCCAAGCCGCCGTTCCCAGTTTTGTTCACACAACCCTGCGTATTGCAACGCAGCCACTGAAGGATCCTGTCCAAAACAAAGTTAGGATCGATAATTAAAGTGGAGACTTACGCTTGCGTATGCGGAACGATAGTCTCGGAACTTTGCCTTCGGATTCGCCACGACGGATCGAGTCTTCTCACGAACGGAGTAAGGCTACTAATCCACAATCTAAATCTCTATTTTAGATTAAGAACTTGGAAGGAGGGAGAGGAAATATTTCTGCAGAGCTTCGCTATGAAGAAGATGCTTGCATGAATTTCATGCAAAATGTGTTAGGAAAATGGCTACCCTTGGGTCTTATTTATAGCCCCCAAGGTAGTTATTTTAGGGTAAGTTGTTCCTTTGGAACAACTTAATTAAGGTGTACCATGATACATGGCACAATATAAGCTTAAGTTGTACCATATGCATGGTACAACATAAGCTTAAGATATTCCCCCTTTATTAGCCATATGTCGCATGCACTTATGCATATATAATGCGACTTTCCCGCTCATACAGAGATCCTCTCCGCAAGGGAACAGATTCCCTTTGCACATGACTTCGTGTGCGCGACGTTCGAGGTCCGTAATCCCTCGTACATCGCCCACAAGGGTGTACAAACGTCTTCCATATCCAACATCTCCCACTCACACTTGAGGGGATTGTAAGAGAACGTCTTTCCCTTAGTTCTTTCATCTATCATACCGAGAAATAGACCGTGCGACCGTCATGCGCGTAGAGTCTGTTGTTGTGCACTTGTTAGAGATACACAACGACCTCGAAGGTGCAAAGTTGAGTAGTTCAACGCATGCTTTACCCTAGATTATTTCTTCACATTTCTTATACTTTATATTCAACAATTGAATCCCATCTGGATTACAATTGGCTGGCCAGCTTTGAATCATTAAAGTCCAAATGTGAATATGAAATCAATCTTCCTCTTCTTGTGAACCTTCTGATCTTGACTTGATTCGCTTTTCTAACGTGCCCCGCCGAGCCGAATTACCATAGCCCATTAGTAACACGCTAAGATAGCAATCATCTCGTCAAATCTAAAGGAACCAATTGGAGTCCTTGAGGGTAAGTGTTAAGACCCGTATGGCCTTTGAGTCTCACATAATAGCAAACACTATTGCTACTAACTCAGTGGTCGAAATGCATACGTGGTATGAACACGTATTACAACATCACTCCTTTCCCAGGGAGAGTATGTCTTAATGATGTTGTACGGATGAAAAGATCAGACACCACAGTGCCTATCTTTTTGAGTCCCCATACTACTCGTGAAATACTCACGGACTCTCATCCTGCATAAGACAGATATGATTTAAAAAATCCAATGAGATCTTTATATCCTTGTGATACAGATCTCAGATCTTTTGTAAGCATCCGTATGATGCAGATCTTTTATTCGACTATATTGTTTAAGTCATGACTCTAAATCATTTGTCTAATGATTTTGACTTTAAACTAGTCTCATCTCTATCTTATCCATCTGATAAGATAAGGCGGTTGCTCATGTGAGAGAGCCAACCTTAATCTGTCCGACATACACACAATAAAATAGCTGAGACTTAAACACAAATGTTTAAAATCATTTGTAAGAAACTTGTATGCAATATATAAAAGAACTTCTTTCTTTTATTAAACTTTGATCTTCTATAGACATGGGAAATATTACATGATACAGCTCAGCACCTACGCATTCCCATAGATGATAAGTGTTTAAAAAACACATCTCTGGGGATCGCCTTAGTAAGGGGATCCGCTATCATCTCATGCGTGGATATGTATCCTATGTCTACTTCCTTCCGTTTGTCATAATCCTTCGCAAACTTGAATCGAATGTCAATGTGTTTGGTCTTACAATGAAATTTAGGATCTTTGACATAGGCAATCGAAGCTTGACTATCACTGTATATAGGAACAGTGCTCGAGTCAGAGGCATTCGTCAGCCTGTCTAAGAATTTCCTAAGCCAAACAGCTTCTTGGACCGCCATGCTGAATGCTACGAACTCGGCTTCCATGGTTGATAGAGCGATGCAGGTTTGTTTCTTGCTGCTCCAGGATATTGCACCATTCCCGAGTAAGAAAACAAAGCCTGAGGTAGATCTTCGCTCGTCGAGATCACCCGCCCAATCAGCATCGGTATAGCCTTCGAGTCTCAAGGTATTGCCTTGATAGCATAACGCATAGTCCGCAGTCCCTTTGAGGTATCTTAATATCCTCTTCACCGCTTTCCAGTGTGCCTGCCCTGGGTTGGATTGGTAACGGCTTACCATACCAACAGCATAGCAAATGTCGGGTCTAGTACACATCATGGCGTACATCAGACTCCCGACAGCACTGGAGTATGGAACTTTTTCCATAGCTTTCTTTTCTTTTGGATCTTTGGGACACATCTCCAAACATAGACCCTCGCCTTTGCTTATTGGAGTATCAATTGGCTTGCAGTCCTGCATATTAAACCGTTCTAAAACTTTCTTTATATACGTCTCTTGAGAGAGAGAAAGAAGTTTCTTGGAACGATTCCTTGAGATCTTAACCCCAAGGATATATGCAGCTTCACCCATGTCTTTCATCTCAAAGACGGATGAAAGCCAAGCTTTGATATCCAATATAAGACGCTTATCATTTCCGGCTATAAGTATGTCATCTACATAAAGAGACATAATTATATACTTGTTTTTAATCCTCTTAATATATACGCAATTGACTTCGTCGAGCATGGAGAATCCATACGACAAAACAACTTCTTGAAAACGCATATACCACTGCCTTGAGGATTGTTTAAGACCATATATGGATTTACGAAGTTTACAAACCTTATGTTTGTTTTCTTCTTGTACGAACCCGTTTGGTTGTTCCATGTAGATCTCCTCATCAAGTTCTCCGTTAAGAAAGGCAGTCTTTACATCCATCTGATGTAATTCGAGGTCCAAACAAGCCACCATTGCCAGAATTAAGCGAATCGAGGTAAAACGCACGACAGGAGAGAAAGTCTCTTCGTAGTCTATTCCTTCCTGTTGCGTGAAACCTTTCGCAACAAGGCGAGCTTTATATTTCTCGATGGAGCCATCAGCCTTATGCTTGATTTTGAGAACCCACTTGTTCCCAATGGCTCTACGTCCCTTAGGTAAATTAACCAAGTCCCAGACTTGGTTTGTTTTCATGGATTGAAGTTCTTCTTCCATTGCCGCTATCCATTTATCTTTAGCAGGGCATGTGATGGCCTGTTTGAAATTTGCAGGTTCGTCATCATCTTGTAGTAATGTCATGAATGTTTGAGGAAATTCATCCTCAAATCTCAGAGGTGTTAGCCTCGTCCGATTACAACGTCTTGTTTGAGTTTGATCACTCCCACTTGGAATGACATCACTCCCACTTGGAATAACATCACTCCCACTCGGATTAGGATTGGTATCGTTCGTATCATCCATTGGTGAAGTTTGAAACGTATTTTCTTCTTCACCAAGGATTCTCCCACTCGAACGTTCCGATCCTTCTTGATCCCAAGTCTCAAACAAGGATAAGTCTTGACTTATCTCACCCTGTCTTGGAAACTCTTTTTCCAAGAAGACAACATCCCTCGATTCGAATTCTATTAGACCCCCATTGTCCTCTTGACCGACGAAAACATATCCTTTGGAGTTTTCAGCGTATCGGATGAAGATACACTTCCTCCCACGTGGCCCAAGTTTGCCATATTTGTGAGAGGATAAATGTGCGTAAGAGGCACAACCCCAAGGTTTTAGAATGTTTAAGTCTGGAGTTCTATTGTTCCACAACTCATAAGGAGTAGAACTTACCGACTTCGAGGGTACACGGTTTAAGATGAATGCTGCCGTCAATAATGCGTCACCCCAAAAGGTGATAGGCAAATTTTCCTGAGACATCATTGATCGGACCATTTCCATCAATGTCCTATTCCTTCTTTCCGCAACACCGTTTTGTTGCGGAGTGTAAGGCATAGTTACCTGATGTACTATGCCTTTTTCATCACAAAGTTCCTTAAAAATTATTGATTGATATTCACCGCCCCTATCGGTTCGCAAAACCTTAATCTTGCGATCTAATTGATTCTCCACCAAACTCATATAGTTTTTAAAGCAAGCCAAAGCTTCACTTTTGTGGGATATCAAATAGATATGTCCGAAACGGGTGAAGTCATCAATGAATGTGATGAAATAGGACTTCCCGTGTCTTGTCTTAACATTCATTGGACCGCAAATGTCCGAATGGATAAGCTGTAATGGAACTTCGGCCCTTGTGCCAGTTCCAAACGGCTTGCGACAAGTTTTCCCTACAAGACAATGTTCGCAAGTTGACATTTCAACTTTTGAAACATTAGATAGCAAGCCACTTTTGGCAAGTCTATCCATTCTAGTTGGTCCAATATGACCAAGTCTTGCATGCCAACAAATGATTTCAGACTCAGAGTTAGAAGCATTTGTCAAATGAAAACTTTCATTAATGGAAGAAGTAACATCATACATTGTATTTAAAACAATTAATCCATTACAAACATTACCAGAACCAATCAAAGAATTATTACAAACAAGGTCAACACATTGTTTATAGAACCTCCACTCATAATCTAAAGACATTAACATGACCACGGAAACGATATTCCTTCTAATATCTGGAGCAAAGAGGACGTCGTGCAATAATAAAGTCCGGCCGTTGTCGAGAACTAGCTTGCATGTTCCGACGCCTTTGACTTCAACACGTGTGTTGTTGCCGACGTATATCCACTTTGTTCCTTGAGTTATCTTTCGATACTCTACGAAGAACCTTCTGTCCTTCGCAACGTGGTCTGTGGCCCCTGAATCAATCAACCAAAAATAGTTAGATTCAGCAAGAAACACGGAACTAGAAACACATATGTAACTAGCCCTACAAGTTACCTTGTCACTTCCATCCGTACACTTACGGGCGAAGTGACCGTACTTGTTGCACTTAAAGCACTTGATCTTCTTCAAGTTTTTCTTCTTTGAGTGCACATTCTTTTGCCACTTTTTGTTCTTTGTCTTCTTTGAGGTCTCCGGTTCTTGCTTACGTTCGTTCACAAACCTTAAGCGTTTCCGCTTATTTCCTCCATGTGAGGAACTAGCGGCCACGTGCACTTCTGCACTTGGTTTTGCGGCTTGAATCCGCTCTTCCTCGAGTTCGAGGTGTTTCGAAACATCGCTTAAAGTTTTAATGCATTCATTATGAGTGAGATGCATTTTCATGTTATCCCAGCTATCTGGGAGTGAACGAATGACCGCTTGGATCTGCTGTTCGTCAGACAGCGTAACACCTGCATCCTTTAATTCAGATATAAGATTCGCCATGTGGCGGAGATGCTTTTTCATAGAATGATCTCGCCGCATCTTGTACGAATCAAATTGAATATTCAAGGAGCGGAGTTTGGTAACCGAAGTTCCACCAAACTTTATCTCTAGCTCAGACCATATGTCTTTAGCTAGGTCGAATTCCCGAAATAGGCGCATTATGTCATTGTCCATCGCGGACAGTAACGTAATACGTGCTATTTTGTTCTTTCGAGTCCAAGTGTCATAAGCTTCCCGGTCCCTTTTGTGTTGGGCCGTATTGCCCAACTCAGGTTCTACGATTATGTTTTGGAGTGTTTCGAGCACATCTTGCTCCTCCAAAACATATTGGATCTTTATTGACCAAAGTTTATAATTGTCGCCGTTGAGCTTTTCACCTTTGTTAAGCTCTGCGACAATATTCTTAGAAGCGGTAGACATTTTCGATTCAAAAAACTGCAAAGAGAATGAAAAACACGATCAAAATTCTATGCATAAAGTTTCGATTCTTTAAACACTTGATAAGTTCCTTGGATGCGTTGAAATGTTACTCTAGAATCGAGAAGTTCACTACGTTCCCAACTACCATCTAGTAGTAACTTTCAAAGTATCCCTCTTACTTATCTTAAATAAAAAGAAATCAGAAATAATACCCGTATGGTATTAGCAGCGGAAAATCACTTTGAAAAACTTATCTTTCAAAATAGAATAGGTGAGAATTAGCGCAAAGAATTTTAACGCAACAATTGCCAAGCCACGAGACCTGTTCTACACACCCATGGGTTAGATAACCATGGCCGGATCGTGGTAGGACATGGAATTCTAAATTGCGCTATCCCGATTTAAGGACGGGACATAACCTATTTGAAAAACATCTTTTTCCAAAAATTTTGAAAGCACGTTGGCTAATCTCCGTAGAGTAGAGCACAACGTCACAAGTACATTGGCTAATCTCCGTAGAGTAGAGCACAATGACATGGCTAATCTCGCATGAAGTAGAGCACTATGGCTAATCTTCAAGGAGTAGAGCCCAAATGAAAAACTTCATTAAAACGTTAGTCCCGTATGAACTATTCGGCACTGTGGTTAGCCCCGTATGGACTAATCTACACATTCGAGTTTGACCAAGGCCATTTGTTACCCCGTATGGGTCATCTGGCAAGTTTACAATCGACCCAGACCATTTGTCGGATTGGTCGACCAAAATCACAAAATTGGTCGACCAATTTTTGAATTCAACTTCTTCCCGGTCTTGGCCAAAGGCCGGCCAGGGCCTCTGCCCTGGCCGGCCAGGGGGCCTGGCCCCCTCGGCCAGGGCCGGCCAGGCCCTGGCCTCTACCAGGGCCGGCCAGGCCCTGGCCTCTGCCAGGGCCGGCCGGCCAGGCCCTGGCCACTGCCAGGGCCTGCCGAACAGGCCACTGGCCGGGGCCAGGGCTCCTGCCCTGGCCTCGGCCAGGCCCTGGCCTGAGGCCAGGGCGCCGGCCCTGGCCTCTGCCAGGGCCGGCAGGCCGCTGGCCGGGGCCAGGGCTCCTGCCCTGGCCTCGGCCAGGCCCTGGCCTGAGGCCAGGGCGCCGGCCCTGGCCTCTGCCAGGGCCGGCCTGGCCCTGGCCACGGCAGTGGCCAGGGCGCCGGCCCTGGCCTCTGCCAGGGCCGGCAGGCCGGCCAAGGGCTGGCCCTGGCCACTGCCAGGGCCGGCCCTGGCCACTGCCAGGGCCGGCCTGGCCGGCAGGCCCTTGGCCAAGGCCGGCCACTGCCGGCCCGGCCTTGGCCGGCCACTGCCGGCCTGGCCATGGCCGGTCATGGCTTGGCCATGGCCGGCCATGGTCAAGGCCTTTCGGCGTTGGCCGGCCATGGCCCCTTTGGCCATGGCCGGCCACCCCCTTTGAATGGGGTTGCCGCACTTTCTCCTCCCCCTTGATGGGGTGGTCGCCGGTGGTTATTGGCCGTAGCCAACCCCCTCCGCATGAGGAGAGGGGGTGCATGGCCTTCATGGCCCATTTGGCCATGGTGCACATGCACCAAATTTTCCTCTTACCCGATGGAAATAACTTCCATCATCTTCCTCGATGAAGCACCCGTTCGTCGATGAAGCACCCGTTCGTCGAGAATTTAGTTATTTTCTAATGGCCGTGTGCCAAAAATGAATAACTTACTACGTGAACGGTCGGTTCTTCCCGTCACGGAGAGTTCCTACCATATCCATAATGATAGGAGACCCTAACGTGAAAAGAACAACCGCTGCGTTCTCTCCGTCACGAAGCGTTCCTACTATATCCGTAATAGTAGGAGACCCATTCGTGAAAAAGACAACGACTCGTTCGTAGTTTCGACGGGGCGGTGGATTGACCGGGGCGAACCCATATGGCTCTGATACCAATGTAGGATCCTGTCCAAAACAAAGTTAGGATCGATAATTAAAGTGGAGACTTACGCTTGCGTATGCGAAACGATAGTCTCGGAACTTTGCCTTCGGATTCGCCACGACGGATCGAGTCTTCTCGCGAACGGAGTAAGGCTACTAATCCACAATCTAAATCTCTATTTTAGATTAAGAACTTGGAAGGAGGGAGAGGAAATATTTCTGCAGAGCTTCGCTATGAAGAAGATGCTTGCATGAATTTCATGCAAAATGTGTTAGGAAAATGGCTACCCTTGGGTCTTATTTATAGCCCCCAAGGTAGTTATTTTAGGGTAAGTTGTTCCTTTGGAACAACTTAATTAAGGTGTACCATGATACATGGCACAATATAAGCTTAAGTTGTACCATATGCATGGTACAACATAAGCTTAAGATATTCCCCCTTTATTAGCCATATGTCGCATGCACTTATGCATATATAATGCGACTTTCCCGCTCATACAGAGATCCTCTCCGCAAGGGAACAGATTCCCTTTGCACATGACTTCGTGTGCGCGACGTTCGAGGTCCGTAATCCCTCGTACATCCCCCACAAGGGTGTACAAACGTCTTCCATATCCAACAGCCACACCCTCCTCCGTTTGCGCGTCCACCTTCCATTGCCTTGCTCCGACGACCCATGGCTGTCGCGCGCGCGTTTCTGTGCAGCGACAGCCGCCAGCAGCGGCAACAGCAGCGGCAGCTTCTGCACCGCAGCAGCAGCGGCCGCCGGCGTGGTTCCCAAGCGCCAACCGACGCCCCGCGATGCCCACTAGCCGCAGCAGATTCCCTCCGGCATGTCTCCTCCCCACGAAGTCCTCACCTTCACCTACAACCACCAACGAGGGTTAAACTTGGAGGTTAGCTTATTGTTTCTTTCTGTTAGGGTTCTTTCTATCTGTTAGGTTGGTGTAATGTTAGTCTACATGTATTAGTTATGGTGTTAGAAGTAAGATCCTGTTAGGGTTGTGTATTAGAAGGTTTTTAAATCATATGAGTTAGGAGAATAGCCTACATGATCAGATTTGATGTAGTTCTGCCTTTTGCTTAATAACATGTATGATTGTTAACTGTTTTATCATATAAACCAACTCATGTCATCACACAAGCTAGGTGTTTTGGTTAATACCTGGTTAATACTCAAATTATCAAATTTTGGGATTAGTTAGTAAGGGACTCTGATGAACCTGTGTTTCTTAAACATTGTTATAATCCTAATTTATGGGCAGTAGAGTTAGTTGATAAATGGATTTTTTTATTACTTGATTTTTATATATAATAGGGTTAGATGTTAATAAAGCCCTACAGCATGTTTTACTAAAGTTAGAAGTTGGTTTAATATGTAATAAGTTATTCTAGTTGAGGTTATTATTATAATTAGAGTAGTTCTCTTATATTTTTATAACTGTGCCCTGCTTCATTTTAGCTGCAACCTGTTATTTTTAGGATTATCATATATGTATTAGGGTTAATTAGATTTGCAACTATGGGTGTGTGTGTTTATTATATGCACCATGATAGAAGATATCTAATTCTTATCTTGGGATCTGCTAAAGTTAGAGTTATTTTATTAACAAACTCTGTTAGCTATTCTTTAGGGTTAGTTGCCAATGGTTTATAATAGGGTTAGTTTCTTATATATATATAGCTAGTTGGTATTGGGTTTTAAGTAACTGTGCATTTCTTTTATATAGGCCATGCTAGGATATGTTATTCCTTATCAAAGTTTGGTCCAGCTAGAGTTCTTTTTATAAAACAAGCTGTACTTTATTGTATTTAACTGTGTAAAACCTTAGGGTATATTAGGGTATCAAATTGTGTTTGTTTAATACCATGATAAGGCCATGTGTTAACTTTATGAATTTATGTTAATTTTAAGCCAGTGATTGTTTAACCCTATGTTGTATGCTAATCTTTTATGTAAACAGCTATAAGTTAGTTAACCAATAAATTAAACAAAAACTTGGTCAACTCAAACTATATTTACTTCTGCATCTGTAAAACACTGCCCACCGTAAGAAAGATCGACAATCAGACTACTATTTCTGTGCACATAGGGTAGAAGTCGATCTAGATCAAACAGAACACTAAAATATGACTCTTTGACTGTTAGGGTAGTCCCGTCATTTAGAAACAAGCCCTAATAGGATTTACTAAAAACGTGACCTAACACCGTCGCTGTGACCATGTTTCAGACGGACTACCGCAGACGAGACGACTGGACGAGACGCTCTGGACGGACGACACACTCGCCACCGTAGGCAAGTGTATCCCACTTGCACTTTTGGCAGTGCTTAGGCCTTAGTTGGTTAGAATTGTTAACTGTGAACAAAGAGAACCGGACGTGAAATGATAGCGTCCGGGATGACCCTTGACGGCTCAGACTTGACGACGAAGTCTGAGCCTGACAACAACAACTTTTGATCGTAGGACTATCATGTGTGTGCGTGTGTGTGGACACCCTAGAATAACTCTTCCCATCTTGTCACGTCCCGTCTCGTCTTGCACAGCCTGCGGGCAATAGGGCACTCACCAGTGAGTGGGTGATCCCTTGTACTGATACACAGCCTGCGGGCAATAGGGCACTCTCCAAGCTAGAGAGAGTGATCCCTTGTACTGATACACAGCCCAGAGGGCAATAGGGCACTCGCCAAGCTAGAGCGAGTGATCCCTTGTCGTGATACACAGCCCAGAGGGCAATAGGGCACTCGCCAAGCTAGAGCGAGTGATCCCTTGTCGTGCTTGTCTTGTCTTGTCATTCTTGGGGTTTGGGGTTGGGTTGAGCGTGCGCACGGCAAGAGGGTCTGATCCCCCTTGAACCGTAAGGCGTAAACCCTTTCGTGTCTCATTTGTCTTGTCTTGTCTTGCCTTGTCCCGTCACGTCCCGACTTGTCTTGACACCTGTAGGTTAGTCCCGTAGTTGGTAGCACACGCTACGACTACTACTTGCTACGCTCTAATTTTCTGCTGCGTTACTTCTTTTTGTTACTCAGTTATAACCCCAGCATGCTAATCAACCAGTAAATCGTTGTCTAAAAGTTGCAGTGAGTCTAACTCTTCTTGTAGACTTTACCTGACGTACAGTTCCTCTTCTCTTGGGTGCTGTAGTCAGGTGTTCAGCCAGAGTTCGTGGACGAGGCAGACTCACTGGAGTACGAGGAGCCGAGGACGTCGACCCAGAGTACGTGCCGGACGAGGACCAGACCTTGAGGTCTTTTTTGTCGTCACTTTCAGAGGTTACTGCTTTTAGTTTGCTTTTAGATAGTTTGTTGCCATGCTTAGGCTTCTTCCTAGGCTTGTACTCGCTGGATATTATATCTCTAATTTAATGAATGCCTTTTCCTTTCTGTACTTCATATTGTTCCGAATTTTATTAATGCAAGAACCTAAAATTTTAAAATGGTACCCCTACAGACGCTTATTGGGTCAGAGCTTCTCAGCTCTGGCCTAAGCGGGCCTTAGTCACGCTTCGCCTCCGTCGTTTTGGGAAGCGGGGCGTGACACTACTCGACCTAGCAGAGTGCTAAAATCTGTCAAATGCTGCTGTTCGACCACTACTCGACCGAGCAACCTCCTACTCGACCGAGTCAGATGGCAACTCGACCGCAAACCCTACTCGGACCGAGTAGACAGAACGACATTTTTGGAAAGAGCTCCAACCTACTGACAAACTCGACCGAGCAGCTACATACTCTACCGAGCAGAGTGACGACTCGGCCGAGCAGGCTTTACTCGGCCCGAGCAAGCAGAGCGCAGTTTTGGACGACTGATCTATATTTTTTGACGACTCGACCGAGCAGCTTCCTGCTCAGACTTTTTTTCGAGTCACCGTGGGCCCGGGGCGTAAGTTGTGTCCAGATCACGGTTTTGAGATGGTTTTAGGGGGGATTTGGGCAGCTGTCAAAGGGAGACTTTTTGTATACTTTTAGGGAAGAGTTTTTAGATCTTTTTTGGAGTTTTTCAGAGACGGACTTTTGGAGTTAGGCTATGCCCTAGGCCCCTCCTTTGTATCAAGATAAGTATTTTTGTTTTCTTTTAATTCTATTTGAGTTCTTTTTATTGATTGATTATTCAAATATCTCCTTGATGCATGCGATGAAATTTGTCTATTGTTCTTATATCTATTGCTATCATGCATGCATAATTCCATCTAGGGCTAAGGGATTAGCCCATGGATCTTAGGATTTAGATGCAAAGATGGGATTTTTATGATGCGTTGGTATAAATGGGGTTGTATTTTGGTTGATCTAGCAAAATACCTAGGAGAACTCGTATTGAGATCGTGCCCACGGTCGGTGGAATTGATTAGCTTAAGGAGTATCCTACGGATTTAATTAGGGAGTTAATGGATTCAACCGAGGCACGTGACCATGCCTGACTCGTGCCTTGATGGGATCCACCAATGAACTATATCACTAATTGATGGCTATCGCCATTGCGTCAATAAGAGCCACCAAAATACCTCGAAGCTCTAACCAACGAGAGTGGTACGAGTTGAGAGCGTTCGAACCACGAGAGTGGTAAGAACTTTGTAGATCCTTAATGCACGTATCGTATGCACCTATTGCGAGAGCGGGGTTTATTCGATACGTTAGATTCATGATGCTCAGACGCATGAATTCACTTTCTAGATGATACAATCCACTGATAAAACCAATATAACGTAAGAGTCCTAGACTAGCGTCGATGTCCGATGGTCCTAGTGGTGATTCCTAAAGCCATAGCCTTTTCTTTCTTTCTTTGTGTGGACCCCTTTGTTTGCAACATCGAGTGACACGACTTTCGCATCCATCACTATTACGACATTCCACAATACACATTGTCGGATCCTGTCAAAACAATGATGTTAGGATCGAATGAAGAGGAGAGACTTACGCTTGCATACGCGGCACCGTAATCTCTGAACTTTGCCCTCCGATTCGCCACAACGGTCAGTACTTCGTCACGGAGGACCGAAGCAGCGTTTCACCGCCTAAATCTCTATTTAGAAGAGGATTTTAATGCAGGGGAGAAGAAGAACACAAGTTGCCTTATGCAAACTTATGGCATGGTTAGATTAGTGTAAATGCCTTACCCTTAGGTCGTATTTATAGGCTTTAGGGGTAGTTATTGTAGGAAATAACTAAATATAAGCTTATTAGCCTATATTAGCACATTTACTTATCCTCTTCTTCATTCACTTATCAAGTGCCTTTTTGCACTTATAAAGTGACTTTTTCCACTTATCGAGTGGTCCTTTTCACACGAGAAAAGGTTCCCTTCGTGCACGTGACATCTAAGGTCCATATACCCTCATACATCCCCTCATGGGTGTATTCATGTCGTCCATATCTAACATCTCCCACTCACACTTGAGGGGATTGTAAGGAAACATCTTTTCCTTTAACTCTTCTGTTTGTCATACCGAGAAATAGGCCGTGTGACCGTCATGCGCATAGAGTCTGCTATTTGTGCACTTGTTAGAGATACACAACACTTCTCGAGGTGCAAAGTTGAGTAGATTAACGCATGATTTACCCTAGATTATTTCTTCACATTTCTTATACTTTATATTCAACAATTGAATCCCATCTGGATTACAATTGGCTGGCCAGCTTTGAATCTCTAAAGTCCAAATGTGAATATGAAATTAATCTTCCTCTTCTTGCGATCCTTTCGATCTTGACTTGACTTGCTTTTCTAACATGCCCCGCCGGACCGAATTGACCATAGTCCATAAGCAACATGCTAAGATAGCAATCACCCAGTCAAATCTAAAGGAACCAATTAGAGTCCATAAGGGTAACGAGTTAAGACCCATGTGGTCTTTGGGTCTCACATAATAGTAAACACAATTACTATTCTAACCCAATGGTCAAATGCATACGTAGTATGAATACGTATTACAACATCACTCCTTTCCCAGGGAGCGTATGTCTTAATGATGTTGTAAGGATGATGATCAGACACCACAATGTCTGATTTTGAGTCCCTTTTACTACTCAAATAATCTTTTGGACCCACATCCCGCATAAGACAGATAGGATTTAAGAATCCTTTTAGATCTTTTGTAAGCATCCATATGATGCAGATCTTTTATACGACCATTTTGTTTAAGTCATGACTCTAAATCATCCGTCTGACGATTTTGACTTTAAACATGTCTCATCTTTATTTTATCCGTCTGATATAATAAAGGCGGTTGCTCATGTGAGAGAGCCAACCTCAATCTGTCCGACATACTAGAAAATATAGCTGAGATTTTAAAATGTACACAAACATTTTCTAGAAACTCATATGCAATGTTGAAAAAGAACTTATTCTTTAATTAAATTTGATCTTTTACAGACATGTGAATTTACATTGGTACAACTCAGCTCTTACACAATCCTTGAGATGATAAGTGTTTGTAAAACACATCTCTGGGGATCGCCTTCGTAAGCGGATCCGCTATCATCTCATGCGTAGATATGTACCTTATGTCTACCTTCTTGGTCTTATCATAGTCTTTTGCAAATTTGTAGCGGATATCAATGCGTTTGGTCTTACAATGGAATTTTGGATCTTTGACATAGGCTATAGATGCTTGACTGTCGCTGTGTATTGGTACAGCATCTGAGTCACTTGCATCAATTAGCCTGTCTAAGAATTTCCAAAGCCAAACAGACTCTTAGACTGCCATGCTAAATGCTACAAACTCGGCTTCCATAGTTGAAAGTGCGATGCAGGATTGTTTCTTGCTACTCCAGGATATTGCACCAGATCCGAGTAGAAAAACATATCCTGAAGTCGATCGTCGCTCATCGAGATCACCCGCCCAATCAGCATCAGTGTAGCCTTCGAGCCTCAAGGCATCTCCTTGATAGCATAAAGCATAGTCTGTAGTTCCTTTAAGATACCGCATTATCCTCTTAACCGCTTTCCAGTGTACTTGCCCTGGATTGGATTGGTAACGACTTACCATTCCAACGGCAAAACAGATGTCCGGTCTTGTACACATCATAGCGTACATAAGACTACCAACTGCACTGGAATATGGAAATTTTTCCATAATTTCCTTTTCCTTTTGGTTCTTTAGACACGATTTCAGACATAAATTGTCGCATTTGCTTATAGGAGTATCAATGGACTTGCAGTCCTGCATATTAAAACGTTCTAGAACCTTCTTTATATAAGTCTCTTGTGAAAGAGAAAGAAGTTTCTTCGAACGATTCCTTGAAATCTTAACTCCAAGGATATATGCGGCTTCTCCCATGTCTTTCATCTCAAAAACTGATGAAAGCCAAGCCTTGATATCCATCACAAAGCCCTTGTCATTTCCGGCTATTAAAATGTCATCTACGTATAGAGACATAATAACATACTTGCTTTTAATCCTCTTGATATATATACAGTTATCTTCATCATGCATGGTAAAACCATTTGATAAGACAACTTCTTGAAATCGTATATACCATTGCCTCGAGGATTGTTTAAGACCATATATGGACTTACGAAGTTTACAAACCTTATGTTCGTTTCCTTCTTTTACGAACCCTGTTGGTTGTTCCATATAGATCTCCTCGTGCAATTCTCCATTGAGAAAGGCAGTCTTTACATCCATCTGATGTAATTCGAGGTCTAAGCAAGCTACCATAGCCAGAATCAGGAGAATCGAGGTAAAACGAACAACAGGTGAGAAGGTCTTTTCGTAGTCTATCCCTTCCTGTTGCGTAAAACCTTTCGCGACAAGGCGAGCTTTATATCTGTCTATAGAGCCATCAGCCTTATGCTTGATCTTGAGAACCCATTTGTTCCCAATAGCTCTACGTCCTCTGGGTAAGTCAACTAAGTCCCAGACTTGGTTAACTTTCATGGATTCCAACTCCTCCTTCATCGCTTCCATCCATTTGTCTTTTGCAGGGCATGATACGGCCTGTTTGAAAGTAGCAGGCTCGTCATCATCTTGTAGTAAAGTCATAAAGGTTTGCGGAAATTCATCCTCAAATCTTAGAGGAGCCAACCTTGTACGACTACTACGTCGTATTTGAGATTCTTCAAGTCCTTGTTGACTCGAATTTAGATCAATTCTAATAAAACTCCCACTTGGAATGTTGTTAGAAATGCTCCCACTTGGATCATTATTCCCGCATGGAATAGGATTCGCGTCATTCGTATCATCCATTGGTGAAGTTTGAAACGTATTTTCGTCTTCACCAAGAATTCTCCCACTCGAATGAGGTAATCCTTCTTGATCATTAATCTTAATAAAGATAAGTCCTGACTTATCTCTTCATGTCTTGGAAATTCATTTTCCAAGAAAGTGACATCCCTCGACTCAAATTCAATTAGACCTCCATTGTCTTCCTGACCAATGAAAACATAACCTTTGGAGTTTTCTGCGTATCGTATAAAGATACATTTCCTTCCCCTTGGCCCAAGTTTGCCATACTTATGGGAGGAAATATATGCGTAGGATGCACATCCCCAAGGTTTTAAAATGTTTAAGTCAGGAGACATTTGGTTCCACAACTCATAAGGAGTGGAGCTAACTGATTTCGAGGGTACGCGGTTTAAAATGAAAGCGGCCGTCAATAATGTATCACCCCAAAAAGTGATTGGCAAGTTAGATTGTGCCATCATTAAACGGACCATTTCCATCAAAGTCCTATTCCTCCTTTCAGCAACACCATTTTGTTGAGGAGTATAAGGCATAGTCACCTGATGAACTATGCCCTTTTCATCAAAAAGTTCTTTAAAACTTGCGGATTGATATTCACCGCCTCTATCGGTTAGCAAGACCTTAATCTTGCGATCTAATTTATTTTCCACCAAACTCATATAGTTTTTAAAGCAGGTTAATGCTTCACTTTTGTGGGATATCAAATAGATATTACCGAATCGGGTGAAGTCATCAATAAAAGTGATGAAATAAGATTTCCCGCGTCTTGTCTTGACATTCATCGGACCACATATGTCCGAATGGATAAGATGTAATGGAACCTCGGCCCTTGTGCCGGTTCCAAACGGCTTGCGACAAGATTTCCCTACAAGGCAATGTCCGCAGATTGACATATTGACCTTTGAAACATTGGATAGAATGCCACGTTTGGCAAGTCTATCCATACGCGTTGGTCCAATGTGACCAAGCCTTGCGTGCCAACAAATTATATCTGACTCATAAGTCGAAGAATTTGCAACAAGGAAATTTTCATTATTAAATGAGGAATCATACATTGTATTTAATACAATAAATCCTTTAAATACATACCCAGAACCAATTAGAGTATTATTACAAGACAAGTCCACTTTACAATTTTGAAAAAACCAGCTATAACTAAGACCCATTAATACGACCACAGATATAATATTCCTTCGAATATCCGGAGCGAAGAGGACATCATGTAGTAAGATAGTGCGGCCATTGTCCAAGACGAGCTTGCAAGTCCCAACGCCTTTCACTTCAACACGTGTGTTGTTTCCTACATATATCCACTTTGTTCCTTGGGGTATCCGGTGATACTCCACGAAGGACCGTCTGTCCCTTGCTATGTGGTCGGTGGCACCTGAATCAATTATCCAAAATGGATTAGATTCTACAAGAAATATTGAACTAGAAACACATATGTAACTAGTATTACAAGTTACCTTGTCACCTCCATCCGTACAAGAACGGGCATAGTAACCTAACTTGTTGCACTTGAAGCACTTGATCCTCTTCAAGTCTTTCTTCTTGTGCCATTTCTTGTTCCCACCCTTATGTTTGGGTTTCTTGGTAAACTCAGGTTGCTTATTACGTTCATTAGTAAACTTCGAACGATTTTTCCGTTTCTTTCCCCCATGTGAGGAACTAGCAACCATGTGCACTTCTGCACTTGGCTTGGCAGTCGCAAGCCGATCTTCCTCTAACTCGAGGTGCTTAGAAACATCGCTGAAGTTCTTGATGCTCTCATTATGAGTGAGATGCATCTTCATTTGGTCCCACCCATTTGGTAGGGAACGTATGACTGCTTGGATTTGTTGCTCATCAGTGAGCACATAACCTTCATCCTTTGACTCTGAGATTAGATTCACCATATGTCGCATATGTTTCCCCATGGAATGATCTGGACGTTTCTTGTATGAATCAAATCTTATAGTTAAAGAACGAAGTTTGGACACCGAGGTGCCACCAAACTTCTCCTCAAGCTTGGACCATATGTCCATGGCTAGGTCATGTTCTCGGAAGATGCGCATTATGTCATCGGCCATACTGGACAATAACGTAATGCGAGCTATCTTGTTCTTCCGAGACCAAGCATCAAAAGCTTCCTTGTCTCGTCTGTGTTGGGCCGTAGTGCCCAACTCGGGTTCAATCATTTTGTTCTTGAGAGTTTCGAGCACATCTTGCTCCTCTAGAACATATTGTATCTTGATGGACCATAGTTTGTAATTATCGCCGTTGAGTTTTTCACCTTTGTTCAACTCAGCGACGATGTTCTTAGCCGCAGAAGACATTTTAGCTTTAAAATGCTGTAAAAGACATGAAAAGAAGGTTCGATCAAAAACATTGCATTAATTTCATATACATAGTCATCATATTGTTACATTTTCATGATTTATTAGTCTCGGCCAGCGGATCGACCAGGGAAATGGCTAGTCCATGGTTCACTACCCCCAGACTGAGCTGAGGTGTCCCACAAACTAGTCCAAAAGACCACTGGTCGAATCATGATCCATTGAGATACTGAATCAATCGAATGTGAAATTTCAGACTAGTTTAATATCACTCCCACTTGGAAAAAATCCCACTTGAAATGATATTATTCTATTTGATAAGTTACTTTCGAAAAATATTGAAGATGTTGCTCTAGAATTGGAAAGGTCTCTACGATTCCAATCACCATCTAGAACAACTTTCAATATTTCCCCCTCACTTATCAAACGATAGTACTCTTATAGTACTTTGCAGTGGAAAAGCGTTTTTGAAAAATGTATTTTGAAAACGTATTTTTCAAATGTATTTTGCAAACGTATTTTGCAGTATCTTGAAAACGTATTTTTCAAATGCATTTTGCAAACGTATTTTGCAGGGCCTACACCCCATTACAGAGTGACATAGCCGAAATATTTCGACAATTCCTCAGCCATTGCCGGGGTCATGTCATGGCCGTGCCAAGGTCGAATTCTTCTTACTTCCGAAGAGAGAGTTGCCATCGCAACTTGGCCAAGGCCAAAATTTCCTTGAGGGGAGTTTTCTGCAAGCCACCGCCATCGGCTCCCGTATGGATCCAGGTGTTTCCCCCCTACAGGAGAATTTTGCCGCAGACAACTGCCGCCGGCTCCGTAGAGACCGACCATGCAAGCCACCCCCTCCGGTCATGCAAGCCCCCCTTTCCCCATGAAAAATAGGGCCAACCGGAGCTTGGCCCTGGCCGAGGCCAAGGGCCGGTAATGGCCGTGGCCCTGGCAGCGGCCAGGGCTGGCCAGGCCCTGGCCTGAGGCCAGGGCACCGGCCCTGGCCTCTGCCAGGGCCGGCAGGGCCCCTGGCATGGCCCTGGCCTGAGGCCAGGGCACCGGCCATGGCCTTTGCCAGGGCCGGCAGGGCCCTGGCCCCTGGCCAGGGCCGGCCAGGCCCTGGCCTGAGGCCAGGGCGCCGGCCCTGGCCTCTGCCAGGCCGGCCGGGCCCTGGCCCTGGTCTGGCTGCGGCCAGGGCCGGCCCTGGCCTGGCCTCGGCCAGGGTTGGCCCTGGCCACGGCCAGGGCCCTGCCCTGGCCAGGGCCGGCTAGGGCCATGGCCGGCCATGGCCTGGCCATGGACCATTGGCCATGGCCGGCCATGGCCCATATGGCCATGGCCGGCCTCCCCCTTGCATGGGGTTGGCCGCACACCCTCACCGGAGGGGTGGCCGTGGTTGTTATTGGCCGTAGCCAACCCCCTCCGCATGGGGAGGGGGGATGCATTGCCTCCATGGCCCATATGGCCATGGTGATCATGCACCGAAATCGTCATCTTCTCCGTTGAGAATAACCACCATCGTCTTCTCCGATGAAGCATCCGTTCGTCGAGAAAACGGTTTTGCTTCAATGGCCGTGTGCCAAAAATGAAGAGAACTCGTTTTCAAGGCCGCAAACTTCACGCTCTACATGAAGAGAGTTCACATTCTCAATTGAATGGAGACTCAGCATCCATGAGGAGCGCGAGTTTGGTGAGATGAACGGTAAGTTCTTCCCGTCACAGAGATTTCCTACCATATCCATAATGGCAGAAGACCCTAACGTGAAAAGAACAACTATCGCGTTCTCTCCGTCACGATGCGTTCCTACCATATCCATAATGGAAGGAGACTCATTCGTGAAAGAGACAACGCCGCGTTCATCGGTGAGACCGGGGGGACGGTTAGACCGGGACGAACCCGTATGGCTCCGATACCAATGTAGGATCTTGTCAAAACAACGATGTTAGGATCGAATGAAGAGGAGAGACTTACGCTTGCGTACACGGCACCGTAATCTCTGAACTTCGCCCTCGGATTCGCCACAACGGTCAGTACTTCGTCACAGAGGATCGAAGCAGCGTTTCACCGCCTAAATCTCTATTTAGAAGAGGATTTTAATGGAAGGGAGAAGAAGAACACAAGTTGCCTTATGCAAACTTATGTCATGGTTAGATTAGTGTAAATGCCTTACCCTTGGGTCCTATTTATATGCTTTAGGGGTAGTTATTGTAGGAAATAACTAAATATAAGTTTATTAGCCTATATTAGCACATTTACTTATCCTCTTCTTCATTCACTTATCAAGTGCCTTTTTGCACTTATAAAGTGAATTTTCCACTTATCGAGTAGTCCTTTTCACACGAGAAAAGGTTCCATTCATGCACGCTTTCGTGCATGCTACATCTGAGGTCCATATACCCTCATACATCCCCTCATGGGTGTATTCATGTCGTCCATATCCAGCACACATCCACCAATAAACCTACAAGTCTATCTCAACCTAGGAGTAGATAGGTAGTATAGCACCACTTCCCCGTGTTCGATACCCGCTTGCCACTATACCGTGTGCTTACGGTAAATGACATCGTTTTGAAGTTAGTTCCGGACGCATCAACTCACACCTGAAAAAGAGGTGTCTGGCAGTCTCAGGTAGGGAACCAAAGAGGACACAGGTGGACAAGTCAATGATACCATGCCGGGCCAACTGCTGGGATGTAGGGAGGTGGTCAGGGAGGGCCCTGAGGAGGCATACGACATATTTGGGCACATGTCCCAGATACCATACAGTGGAGCGAAGCCGAAATGAGGGAGAGGTATGATGCATCGAGGACCAGGCAGAGCGAAGCGAGCACCCCCCCTCTGTGGTCCACTCCCAAGAGTCAGGACAAATCCCCAACTTGATTGCAGAAAAATGAGTACGGAGATGCTCAATACATCGGGGCATCCTCCAGTCTCTCCCATCCCAAAAATCAGACACATAAGCATAACGGGAGGAAGCAGGGGGTACATCTACTGGCAAGAGGGCCACACGGTAGCCAGGGGTTGTACCAAAAGGATGAAGAACAGCCATCACCAATAACCCGACGCAAGTAGCCCAAAGAAGCATCTCTAGCACGGAGCTCATGATTCTAGGAACCAGAGTCAAGAACAGCTAGGGCACACAAGAAGAAGGGGTATGCTTTAGATTAGAGCCACGCATGTAAACCGCCCACGTGGATGGCGAGTGGAGGAGACGCCACATAAGCTTGATCCCAGCAGCCACCCCGACCTCTTGGAGGGATCGAAGACCAATCCCACTTCACTACAAGGTAAAAACATATCACCCTACCTCCAAAGATGAAGCTTTGATCCCCAGATAAAATCTCTGCAAAATCGATCAATGATGGCCAAAATAGAGTTTGGAATGCAGAAAGATTTTATCCAGTAAGAGACATAGCCATGTATCACCGTACGGACTAATTCAATATGCCCCGCCACCGATAGTAGTTTAGAGGACCACCTCTCAAGTGTGGCCTTGCATTTATCCACAAGGCTACCATACAACTTAGGGGCAGGATACGTGGTATAAAGTGCCGGGGGGCGACAATACATACATACATACATATACATATACATATAGATATACATGTATGTATATGTATACATATATGTATACGTACATGTATATGTATATGTATATGTATATGTATGTATGTATGTATGTATATGTATATACATATATACATGTATACATGTATACACATCTATTCTATAAAATAGGGATGTTATCAAGAGAAATTGGATAAGAGAAAATAGACAAGAGAAATTGGACAAGAGAAATTGGATAAGTGATGAGATTTTGAGAGATAAGAGAAAAGGTGGGGAATTTTGCGCATACAACCCCGGGTTTTGCATTTTTGCCCCTGGACCCTCCACACACACACCCACACTTTTTATTCTCCCATTTCCCGACCATTTTTTCCAGTCCACGTGCACTTGTGCACAGGTTATTTGCTAGTGTGTGTGTGTGTGTGTGTGTGTGTGTGTGTGTGTGTGTGTGTGTGTGTGTGTGTGTGTGTGTGTGTGTATAGGGATGAAAGGGTATCATACGCCCATGTGGGCTTGTACTTGCCCCTTTTATGTGAGAGGGCATATGAGGGTAAAGGGATCCTAAGGTTCTCCTTAGATTCAATCTAAGGAGGCGCCCACATTTCCCAACATATCCCATATTTTTTTGAATTTTTTTCATAGGTTTGTTGTTCACCTCATGGATGATCAACATACCAAATTTCAAGAGATTCTAATACTTTTTGAGCCCTCATCTACACCTTGCAACTTCATGGTGTTTTCAGCACGTTTTGAGACCGTTGAAGTTTTAGGTGGTAGATGGGGCTTAAAAAGTATTGGAATACCTTGAAATTTGGTATGTTGATCATCCATGATGTGAAGAACGATTCCATGAAAAAAATTAGAAAAAAATTGTTGGAAATGGAGGAAAATGGGGGCACATACTTAGATTTCATCTAAGGAGGCACCCTAGGTCCCCTTTTCCACATACACACATACATATATATACATGTACATACATATATATACATATATATATGTATGTGTGTATGGCGAAAAGGGGATCTAGGGTGCCTCCTTAGATTAAATCTAAGGAGGTGCCCCTATTTTCCTCCATTTCCCACAATATTTTTGGATTTATTTTTCCATGGGGTTGTTGTTCACATCATGGATGATCAACATACTAAAAATCAAGTGAGTCCATACTTTTAGAGCCACCATCTGTCCCTTACAACTTCAACGGTCCGAAAACGTGCTGAAAATCCCATGAAGTTACAAGGGGTAGATGAGGGCTCTAGAAGTATTGGATTCACTTGATTTTAGTACATAGTTATTATTATATTAGTATATAAGTTAGTATTATATTACATATCAGTTTCATAATGATTAGCAGTAGGAACCTATATAAAATCAGTAAGTTAGTACGTGTGCATGCTGTTAGCTAGTAGGTAGGGCTTTTTATTTAATACGTAAGGGACATCACTTCAGCTATGTTCTTATAAATCATATGTAAGCAAACCCTGGGCTTTTTAATAATATTAACATCATTCAGCCATGTTCTTTTATTATATAAAAGTTATAGTACGAGTATATGATAGTTGATAACATAGTAGTGTTTTTTAATAGGGAATTAGCATGAGAATAGTAACCTTTTAAAGACCAGTAAACTGTATGAATGAACAGTAACCAATTATTAGGGACAGTAGAATATTTTTGTGCATTATTTAATATGTTGTACAATTACCTCAGCTTGTTTCTAACATCAGAATACATAGGTTGAACTTCAGTAATAGCAAGCGCTATTTTAGTATATCAGTAAGTTAGTTCTAGGTTAATATATATAAGTTTAATTTTTATACATGTAACAATTTGTTTTATGACTAAAATTAGTAGTATGAACATTTAGTAATAATATGACATGAACATCCCTAGGATATAGAACCTATTAAAACGAACTATTATTTAATTTTATGCCGGACGAACCTAATTTAGTAATATGTTTGATCAAAACAGAGAACCAGTCGTTCCATAGCGTAACGCGCGTCAAGACGAACCTACGACACCCGTTATCACCGGAAACAGGCAAGTGTGTTAATTATTGAAATTTAATGTCTTAACCAATTCACTTCCGTGTTTAGAATGTGTTGAATGTCATATGAAATGTTGCTTGTTAAAATGTCACCCTGCTTCATTTCATGATGTACACACACTTGATAGAATGAAAAGTGATGGAATACTTGATGGAATGGAATACCTTGATGAAATGGAATATCTTGATGGAATGGAACAACTTGAATTGTGAACTCGTGCATTGATTAGGCTGGCTCGTGTTCCAGCACAACATTTGGGGTGGGGTTAGGGTTGAGCGGCCATTAAGTGTGTGAAAGGGTCCCCCTTCAAGAGCACCACCCACATGCGGTGGGTAGCGTCAATCATGGTTATACCCCGTGAGATGGTGAGATTTACTCACCATGTCTTAAAGGCGAGAACCCTATGCATAATAGAGAACATTTGCATGGAACCTGAAATAATCGTTGCTACTTTAGTCGCACATAGAATTGCCATGTTTATAGTACTTGCTTTAATTCTTTAGAATTGCCATGTCATAGCTGCTCACTTTATTTTCCTTAGAATTGTCGTGTTGTTTAATTGTATAACTCCGACATTAGAGCTGCTAATACTTCATAATCTGTTTAATACTTGTACACCTTGCCTTGGGTTGACTCACCTCTTTTTCGCCAGACCCTTGCTGACATACATTCATGTTTTTGGAATGTATGTCAGATCACGAGACAGAGTAGCAGGACCAGGAGTTATTTGAGACGGCCGACCCAGCGGGCCAGGAGTTCGTTGACCAGGAGTCGCTCCCTGCAGAGGACTAGAGACTTTCTGTTGCTGCTTTAGATTTGTTTTTAGCACTTTGTAGTAGGGTATGTTTCCTTGTTGTAGTTCCTTTTGCCATGTTGGGCACTGTTGCTTTTCATTTCGTGTACGGGCTTCTAGATGTGGCTTGTATATATTAATATTCTACTGTTCTGATAGCATTCAAGAACCATGCGATGTTGTTGTCACAGATGCTTAATGACTCGAGATTCACTGCTCCAGTTCATGTGGACCTTCGTAACGTTCACACTTCTATTCATTTTGGGAAGCGGAGCGTTACATTGACCTTCACCTGATGGTATTCACTCCTAAGATCCAACTTCGAGAAAATTTGTGATCCACCGAGTTGATCGAAGATGTCATCGATGCGAGGTAACATGTACTTATTCTTCATAGTGACTTTGTTCAGCTCCTGATAATCCATGCACATATTTCTCGATCCGTCCTTCTTCTTGACCAACAGAATAGGTGCACCCAGGGAGATATGCTGGGATGGATGAATCCTTTCTGCAGGAGGTCGTCCGATTGCTTCTATAGCTCTTCAAGTTCTGCAGGAGCCATACGGTAAGGCACCTTCGAGATCAATTGAGTATTCGACACAAGGTCGATGCTGAATTCTAAAGCTTGGTCAGGCATCAATTGAAAAATATCCTCCAGAAATACATCTTCGAAGTCTCGAACCACTACAGGCTTCTCAGGTTCGACTTGCATAGATGCGACGATCACTTAATTCGGTTGGGCCCGAATTTTGATAGGTCCGAGCGAACGATTTCCACTGATGAATTCGAACACCGGATGGTCGGGATCTTGAATACTACTTTCTTCTTATGACAGTCGATAGTAGCATAGAAGGTTCCTAACCAATCCATGCCAAGAATAGCATCAAAGTTAGGCGTGTCCAGGACCATGAAGTCTGCATATAGCTCATGTATGCAAATTACCAAAGGACATGATTTGCATCCCAAGGAAACACTCACCATGCCACTCCCAGTAGTGATATTCCAACTTTTGGGAAGTGGGTAGGTGGGAATCGAGTGTTTGACCACGAATTTCTGGGATAAGATGCACAATGTAGCTCGGAATCAAATAAGGTCAGGGCTTGGTGTAAAGCCGCTAAGATGACACCTAAGATGATAATGTCTAAATCTTAGCAAGGGTGTCTAACTAACAAGCATGAATATAAAAGCAATATGAAATACTAGATCTAGATGTTACCTATAATCATCTCATCCTTAGCCTCAGCTTCTGCAGCTGTCATAGTGATCTAGAGCTTTTCAAAAAATCCTTTCAAATAAAATTAAAGAGAATAATAGTAAGGATTTTGAAAACGATTTAGCCAATAAAAAAGTAAGAGTATGATCTTAAAAAAATAAGAAAGTATTGCAAGATCAAATAAGAATTAAATTGGCTAGAGAGAAAAATTGAGAGCTTTGAATTCAAGAGAGTTTTCACAATAGATTTGATTTTCAATGTTGTGTTTTTCACAAAAGAATTCAGCTCTATTTATAGGGAAAAAACTGAGATTTGAATTTTAAATTTCGTTTGACTTTTGCCCCAAAAATTACGGAGTAAATTGCTCAAAGGATTTCAAAATTCAAATTCAAAAACGTCTGAAATTTACAGCTCGTAGTCGACTCCCTCATATAGGTAGTCGACTCCAAGAGAACTCTAGGAGTTTTCGATCTCTGACAAGTAGTCGACTCCCTACTTTTGGTAGTCGACTCCCAGAGGAGTTTTTCCTGTTGTTCTTCTAGTCAGACAAATAGTTAGCTCCAGGGTGCGTGGAGTTTCACTACGAAAATTATGAAGTGACTAGAAAAACTCTCGAAAACTATTTTGAAGATAATTAAAAATATTTTCGAAATTGTTTTGTGTGTGTGTTTTGTCTATTTGATATGGCTTTGACAAATACCCTAAAAGACACGATACACTCACTATGGACTCAGAACATGTCTTCGAAAGTTTGGTCAACTTGATGAAGTGAAAGCGAGCTTCTCTTTGTGCTTCTTGTTCTGTTTGAGCTTGAGCTTCATCACTTGAGTTTAGTCATGTTCGTCTTTGTCTTTGAGCGTTGAAGTGTGCTTCTTTGAGTATAAGTAGAGCTTCACGAATTCTGCACACTTTAAGTGTAGTGTAGTTAGTACACTAAGCTTTCGTTTGGTGTGCTCATCATCAAAATCACTTGGGGTGGAATTCAATTTCCATCACTCTCCCCCTTTTTGATGATGACACCCAAAATAAAAAAATGAGGTAAGTTAAAAAAATATGACGATACATAGTATACTTACTCCCCCTACTTTGATGCGATTCTCCCCCTGCATCGAAGCCGTTAGAAATAATGCATTCATTTTTGTATTTCGTTATTTTCTCCCCCTTGTCATTAACAAAAAGATATTATAGCTGAGCATTATTCAATTCTTTTTCTCCAACAATACCCAATTCTCGACGAAGTCTAGAGAATGTATCCTTTTGTAAGGGTTTTGTTAGAATATCAGCAACTTGAAACTCAGAGGAGACAAATTTAAGTTCAACATCCTTTTTGGGCACAATGATCATCAATAAATCTGTGTCTTATATCAATATGTTTTGTTCTAGGATGAAGAACAGAGTTTTTAGTGAGATTTATGGTGCTTTTATTATCACAATAAATTACACATGTAGATCTATTAACACCATAATCGACGAGGACTTGTTTCATCCAAAGTATTTGAGCACATGCAAGTCCGGCAGCTATATACTCTGCCTCAGTGGTAGATAGTGAAACGGAACTTTGCTTTTTGCTAAACCACGAAACAAGGGAATGTCCAAGGAAATGACATGTTCCACTTGTGCTTTTTCTTGTGGCTTTACAACCAGCATAGTCTGTGTCACTAAATGAAGTTAAATCGAATGTGCTTCCTTTGGGATAGAAGAGTCCAAAGTCAGATGTGGTTTTAAGATATCTAAATATGTATTTTACTGTTTTAAGGTGTGATTCCCTAGGATCACATTGAAATCTAGCACATGCACAAACACTAAACATGATGTCAGGTCTGCTGGCGGTTAAGTAGAGTAAAGAACCGACCATACCTCTATATGTTTTCTGATCAACCTTCTTACCTGCTTCGTCTTTGTCTAAGGAAGTGGACGTTGCCATTGGTATGTTCTTTCCTGATGCAGTTTCCATCCCGAACCTTTTGATCAAGTCTCTTGCGTACTTTGTTTGATGAATGAAGGTTCCTTCTTTTCCTTGTTTGATTTGTAATCCGAGAAAGTATGTTAGCTCCCCCATGTGGCTCATTTCAAATTCTTCCTGCATTAACTTGGCAAACTCTTGGCAAAGATCATCATTAGTAGATCCAAAAATGATGTCATCTACATAGATTTGGATAAGAATGATATCATTATGATCTTTCTTAACAAATAAGGTTGTATCTATTTTTCCAACAGAATAACTTGAGTCACTTAAAAATTTTCTTAGTCTTTCATACCAAGCTCTTGGAGCTTGTTTTAGCCCATATAATGCTTTGTTTAACTTGTAAACAAATCCTGTTTTCTTATCATGTTCAAATCCTGGAGGTTGTTCAACGTAGACTTCCTCCTTTATGAATCCATTTAGGAAAGCGCTTTTTACATCCATTTGATAAATTTTAAAATTCTTATATGATGCAAATGCGAGTAACATCCTAATAGATTCTAGTCTAGCAACATGAGCAAAGGTTTCATCGAAGTCTATACCTTCCTCTTGAGAGTAACCATGTGCTACTAACCTTGCCTTATTCCTTATCACATTTCCATCTTCATCTAGTTTGTTGCAGTATACCCATTTAGTACCGATAACGGGACGATCTTCCGGTCTAGGCACTAACTCCCATACTTGATTGCGTTCAAATTGTAGAAGTTCTTCTTGCATAGCCTCGATCCATGCTTCATCTGCAAAAGCTTCTTCTACCTTTTTCGGCTCAATGTTAGAAACAAATGCAACATGTGTTAAGTGTTCTATTTGAGATATAGTTCTAATTCCTGCATCAATGTCACCTAAGCCTTGTGTGTGTGGGTGATGTGTGACTTCAGGAAATGATTTAGGCAAAGAACTAGGGATATCATTGAGAGATTCATTATTAGGAGTGCGTGCAATGAGCATGCTATCATTATCATCATGAGCAATGTTATGAGGTAAAGATTCATCAAATGTTACATGTAGAGTTTCAACAATAGTCACTGAACTTTTATTGTAAATTCTATATGCCTTACTACGTAAAGAGTAACCGATAAATATGCCTTCATCTATAGATCTGGAATATCCTACGCTTCGAAGTCTACTTCATTGCAGGCGTCCCCGGTTCGACTTGCAAATCGGAGCGAACGACTAACAAACTCAAAAGTCTACTAAGATCAGAGGTGGATGATTAATCGATAGGGTGACTTCCGAGATAATACTAAGTAGTGACAAAGGTGTCTAACTAACGATCACGAGCGTCTAACTAACTCTTCCGATTATCCTAATACTGGGTTCCCAACGCTGAGACAAGTATGCGAGTAATTTTGCGTACGAACTAATTCTGGGTGTTTTGGCTAATGAAAAGTGCTCTCATTGCTCTGAATTTCGCAGTTGCAAGACCTGCATGGGCCACCACTAAAACCTATAATGCCCCGCTTCCCAAAAGGCACCGAAAGCGAGAACGTTACGCGGTCCGCTTGAACCGGAGCGGTGAAGCTCGAGTTCAATAAGCGTCTGTGATAAAAACACAGATGAGGTCCTTGCATTTTTGTGTTTCAGAACAATCAGAAAAGATTTCATTAATTAAAAAGGCACTTCCAGAATTGTTCATACAAGGAAATAAAACAACAGGGCCTCAGCATGGCCAAAGGAAACTACAACAAAACACTAATCCTACTACAAGGAACTAAATTAAAACTCAAAGCAGTGACGGAAAAGAGACTCTAGTCTTCTGCAGAAAACGTCTCGACGTCTTCGACAACTCTGGCTCTCCAAGTTAGGCGTCGCGTACTGGTCCTCCTGGTACTCAAGCTCTGAACCTGACATACATCCACAAACATGAATGTATGTCAGCTAGGGGTCTGCAAGAAAAGTTAGCATCCCAAGGCGAAGTATATGACAGATATATGAATTTTTAGAAGCATTTAATAATATTAAGAAAAACGACTGCAGGAATTAAATATTGAACAATTTCAGAACAGAAACGAAACAATCCTAGCATGCAGTTCTACACGGTTGCAAGATTAAAGTTAAGGTTCTCTGAGTTCGTTAGCATTTCAATTTCAAGATGACCAAGTTAGCGTTCAATGTCCATGTCAAGAATTCACATCTAATCTAGGGTTCTCGCCTTTAGGTCGTGATGAGAAGGTCGTTCCTCTCACGGGGGCTTACCGTGATTGACACTAACCCACCGCGTCGGGTGCTCTTGAGGAGAGTACCTTTCATACGCCCAGTGGCCGCTCAACCCTAACCCCACCCAAAAGTTTTGCCGGAACACGAGCCGGCCTAGTCGACTCACACGACATCACGATATCACGATACCGCCTTCGGGGCGCACGATTTCACGATGTCCATATTGTTAATCATGTCAAGACTCACTGAATTCCATTGTTATCAATATTAGTGTTTTATGGTGACAGTTCTGCAAAGCGGAAGCGGGTCGAACGACCGGTTCCGTAATTTCAATAATGACGATTTTGTCCTTTTTGTTCAACTTGCTACAAGAACAATTTCTTTCTCTAGTTGTTTAAATTGGGGATATATCGTATGATATACCGTTGGATCCCAATTTTCGTCCTAGTCATTATGGTGTCAGTTTGTACGTCATTTCACATCTAAATTTTGAGGTACACAGCAAAACATGAAGGCGGCGTAAACGTGCCGAAACTTCTAAAATTCATAACAAATCATATACTTGCCTGATTTCGACGTTCTTGGTGTCGTTGGATTCGTCTCGACGAGTACTTCGCTATGGTGGTAGCGATTTGCTGGTTTGATAGAACACACAAGTAGATCGGGTCCATGTGATTTGCGGTGATAGGTACGATATATCTGCGACCGTAGACATGCAATGATAAGCTAATAATAATGGTACTACACTATGCTATACTGTACCTCATGTGTTTATAATTTATTACTAGCATCACGAGTCTAGGACTTACGTATTACAACCTATGTATAACTTATTATCAGCTAGCATTTTAGCCTTTACAAAAGAGGAAATATTCATATATCTGTGTCATGGATATATAATCAAGCTAAAGAAAATATTAACCAAATTAAATAACATGTATCTAACCTATATTGCACGCATATAACGACCAGAGGCATTTGTTAAATACCAACCGTTAACATATATTTTTATAAGGCGTACATTCCCAACCATATTAATAACCGTACTTATCATGCATTTGTAAGTATATAGACTGACTTGTAAATGATTCACACACACCAACTACACTAATATCCCCACTGTAACATAGGTATAAGCTCACTTCTAATAGTAACACTAATTTAACAGAAATTAAGGGTGTAAACATATAACAACCCACTGTCATGCAATAGGGAAGCACTGTTTACTCTTATAAAACCCATATGTAGTATTCCAAATAAACTTACCAAGTTCTCGAGCTGTTAGGTTGCAGGGTGCTCGACGAGGGTACGGTGACGCCAAACGGTGGCAGCGAGCATGGCAGCGACAGAGGGAATGGAAGTGCGGCTGTTGTGGCGTTGAGGGCGATCTGTAGTGGCACAACAATGCAGTGGCTCTCGATGGGGTCCCGGACTATGGAGGGGAAGCCGTTGGGGAGGAAAGGAGCCGCGGCTGCCTTGCGGTGGAGCTGGGCAGCGGTTCATGGTGATGGGGAGTCCGTGAGGATGCTGTCGTGGCATCGCGATGCTGGGGAGCAGCAGCACACGGAGGAGGCCACGACGTCCTGGGCGCGAGAGGGGAGAGGCCAACGGCTGCTTGGGCGACTGTGGCGCAGCGGGCCTGGGGTGTGGGATGCCGTTGGACACCGGATCTCCGGTGAGGAGCGCGGAGGAGAAACGAAGGGAGCAGGGCCATGAGTAGGGGCTGGCGAGGTGTTTGCAATGGGGTCGGGGTGATGCCATCATTGCGTGGAGAAGGGGGCTTGTGTGCGAAATGGGAGAATAAGTCGGGCAGGGCTGTGCTTGGGTGTTGCCTCGTGAGCATGGGGGAGAAGAGTTGTAGCAGGCGGCGGCTGGGAATAGAAGAGGAGGCCTAGGGTTGATGCTAGGTTTATAGCATGTAGATAACGTGGGTTGGGCCTAGAGTCTCTCTCTAGGGTTTATTAGCTAAGAAAACGGGTGTGTGCTGGGTGTGAGAAGCAAAAACAAAGGCCTAGGTTAATATTACATAGAAATAGGGCGGGGCAGCACGTGATGGTTGTAGCATAGGGTTTTTTTAATAAAATTAATCTTTAGGGGAATGAGCAGCATGTGAAGGCTTATTAGCCTTAGGGTTGGCCTATAGTTTATAAAAATAGGGTGCAAAGCTAAGTTCAGAACTTTGGGTTATTATATAATAATAATGTGAAGGCTTATTATAACGGTTAGACCTAGGTTTAGTTAAGTATATATATATATATATATATATATATATATATATATATATATATATATTGGCAAGTTGAATTAGTCTTTATTAAATCTGAGAGAAATATACAAGCCTAACTGCAAGTTAGAAATAGAGATAATAAAAAGAGAGGGGAGAGGGCACAAGCGCCGTCACCCCCTACAGATTACCATCATCTATTACTACCTGAAGTACTCGAATATACATACATGTGGCCAAAATATGCCAAAATAAGCGAAAAAGCCAAAATACACAAGTGGTCAGTCAGTAATAAGACCCCAATTAGCAAAGGGCTCAGAGTCCGTGTCCGCTTCAATATCCAAACCACTAAGACATATCTTTACATCCGAAGCGATCTCCTCAAAAAGAGCTGTTTTAGTGGCCAATTTACCTTCAAAAATGCGTTTGTTGCGCTGTTTCCAAATGTGCCAAACCATAGATGACAGAACTATTTTGGCCAGAACACCCACCAGTTCCGTCTTCTTATACTTTAGTAGGATCAAGTCACAAACTCCAGAAATAGAGGATGGCACAAAGCTTGAGATTCCAAGCTTGAGCAAGCTCCTAATTAAAATATATTTGGTGTAGTCACATTCAAAAAAGATATGAGCTAAACTCTCTTCAACTTTCCGGTCACAAAGCACACAGCATCTGTCAGAGATGTTACCCAAATAATGTAGCCGATCTTTGGTAGGTAATTTACCTCGAAGAGCTCGCAACAATGCTATGGACATCTTTGGTACATGATGTGAATGCCACACAACATCATAGTAGCGAAAAGGAACCCCTGGCGTTCTAACCTGCTCCCAGGCTGCACAAAGATTGGAGTTCCTGCCTTTAATCCAGCACCATTCATCATTTCCGTCACATAGTGTAATATTCTGTAGAGGATTGCCAATGGTGTCAACGGCTGGAACATTAAGCCACTGAGTGCCCGTCCAAAAATCCCCCACCCGAGTTAATTCAGTGCCAGCCAATGGAACTTGGAGAAGATGTAGGGGTCCCCTAGGGTGCCAGTTATCATACCAGAATAACGTTGTTTTGCCATCCTTGATGGACCGTTTAATAAGCTTTTGTGATATCTGACGGCTCTTAAGAATATACTTCCAGGTTCCAGAGCTGGAAGGAATTGGTTTATCCATATAGAATCCATTGTCCACTGGATCATGGTGCTTCCTCATATAGTGGGCCCAGATGCCCTTATTAGAAAGAACTCTCCAGGTCAGACAAACACCAGAGGCGACATTCAAATCCGCCAGCTGCCTCAATCCTACTCCTCCCTCCTTCTTAGGAGTGCACATGTCTTTCCAGGACCAGCCAATCATTTTCCCCCAAATGAATTTCCTGCAAGCTGAGTTAATAGATCTAATAACAGAGTGCGGAAAGCAGTACGCTTGCATCCAAAAAGCCACCATTCCATAAATGACAGAGCGTACAAGCTCAATTTTCCCAGGGATAGACAGTAGTGAGGAAGACCAACCTAGAAGCCTCTTCTTACATTTATCAACAAGACGTGAAAACAAGGAGGCTTTAGGATAGTTTGAAGAAAGAGGGAGACCCAGATAGGTGGTGAAGGAAGTTACCATTTTAATGCCAAGTATCTGAGATAAACTCCGTGCATCACGGACCCCCTTGCTAAAAATGGCCGAGGATTTATCCCAGTTAATCTGTAGCCCAGATAGGTGATAAAAGTTTTCCAGCAAAGCTTTGAGCCCAAGTAGAGAGTGCGGATTACCACGACAGAAGACTAGTAGGTCATCAGCAAAGAGCAGATGAGAGATAGATCCCGCTCTACGCATAGGATGTATAGTACCTGAGGATTCTGCAATGGCCAAGAGCAGGGAGAAGGCCTCCATAACGAGCACGAACAGGTACGGGGAGAGGGGGTCTCCCTGACGCAAACCTCTGTTAGAACCAAAGTACCCTTCTGGGGATCCATCCACAAGAACAGAGAACACAGGGGAGGAAATACATTGGGAGATCCAATTAATGAAAGTGGACTTGAAACCCAGCTGATGCAGGAGGAATAAAATAAAAGCCCTGTTAACACTGTCAAACGCCTTACGTATATCCAGTTTAATACAAGTCCTGGCCCCCATAGGATTGCTAAAATCACGAATCTGTTCATGAGCAAGGAGAGTGCAGTCAGCCAGCAACCTATCTTTCAAGAAGGCCGCCTGATTAGGGGAGATAAGGTCTGAAATAACTTGTTTCAGCCTATTGCACAAAATCTTACTAATGGTTTTATAGAGGACATTGCAGCAAGCAATAGGCCTGTAATCCCCCAACCCACTCGCCTTAGCATTCTTAGGCACAAGTGTCAAGAAAGCATGATTGACAGAGGAAGGCATTTTACCTGATGTAAAAAAATTAGTGATACCAGAGATGACATCAGCTCCTATAATGTCCCAATTGTGCTGAAAGAATTTGGCGTTAAATCCATCCGGTCCTGGAGCTTTGTCTTTATCAATTTGGAACATGGCACATCTGATTTCAACTGGGGTAACAGGTAAATCCATCCAACTGGCAGCTTGATCAGTAATCTTCCGTTTAGGGATAACATTAGGGAAAACATCCCAATAGTCTTCTTGATGGTATAAATTTTGATAGAAAATTGGAGCCTCCATACGAAGAGCATCGATATTGGCATTCATATTACCATCAGGGGAAATAAGGTGATGCAAGTTATTATAACATTGCCGTGCTTTCATAGCCGTATAAAAGAACTTGGAATTTCTATCCCCCAGAGAGAGCCAATTTTGACGGCTTTTTTGACGTAAATCCTCTTCCTCCATTTTCAGAGCATTCACTAGTTCATGAGAAGCCAAAGCTTCTAGCTTCTGGAGATCAGGATCACTTTTTAAATTTGGATTGCTTTGAATACTGTGAAGCTTGGCTCGGCAAATATTAACACTTCGGCCATTCAATTTATCAGCCGCCCAATTTTTTAAGGGTGTTTTCAAGTTTCTCAACTTTTTATGAAGGCCCCAAAGATCTGACTCACCATAAGACCGGCCCCAGAAGTAGGTGATCAAATCTTTAAATCCTGGCAATGAGGTCCATGAATTATAAAACTTGAAGGGTTTAGGTTTAGAGATGACCTTGGGAAGGAGATAAACGAGCATAGCCGCATGATCGCTAGTACCGGATGGTAGATATTCATAGTAGGAGTGCTCCATATTACTGATCCAGCTCGAATTACATAGCACACGGTCAAGCCGAGCTGAGATGCGACATCCCCCAATGCGTCTGTTATTCCAACTAAGACTGCTTCCCGTACATTTCAGGTCCATAAGCAGACAGGAGCCAATACAACAGTTAAAATCATCAATAGCAGTAGCATCCACTTGCCGGCCCCCAACCTTCTCACTTGAATTACGAACGCAGTTGAAGTCCCCTCCTACTAACCACGGCAACTTACTGAATGAGTAAAAATCACCCACCATACTGCTCCATAGGGGGAGTCGTGAATTTGCAAGATTGAATCCG
This sequence comes from Scilla litardierei, assembly GCA_030789695.1. NCBI lineage: Eukaryota > Viridiplantae > Streptophyta > Magnoliopsida > Asparagales > Asparagaceae > Scilla > Scilla litardierei. The sequence goes on along the minus strand of CM061142.1, from coordinate 601,405,439 downwards.
TAAATAGCAGTGAGGTCCATTTCAAATCCCGCAGAGTTTTTGAAAATTACCGATACATGCTGATTAGAAGCAGTAATAGGAGTGATAGTCCAAATATTAGTGATATAGAATATAACAATTCGACCACCCTTATAATAGTCTCTATTATCAATGCTATCCCAATCTTTGCCAAAGCACTTGATAATTCGAGTAGCATTATTCGATTCGACTTTTGTTTCAAGCAAACACACAATAGACGGGGTGTACTTACGCAACGCCTGCCTCAGTTCCGATCGTCTTGCTGTATTATTTAGCCCTCTTGTATTCCAAAAGTAGACAGACATTATAAACTATTGGGGATTGGGACGTGCACCTGAAGATTGCGCTACTCTTGAACTCCGTCGTACAGAATTTGGAGAATGGGGGACTTGCTTATTCTTGGATATAACCCTGGCTTTACTCAACTCCAAATGAAGCTCCTGCCAATCCGGATTTGGCACGGTTGGGTTATCTGGAATTTCAGGCAGATTAACTTGGCCAATCCCAATAGTGGATGGCACATTACAGGCACTCTTAAATGTATGATCTGCACTTGCATCATTGGAACCTGCAGGCAAACCAACATCTTTTAATTGAAAGAAGTTTAATACTTGAGCTACCCGTGTTAGCCGCATCCATAGCCCTTTAGGAGATCTTCTGCGAGTATTGGACAGTATAGGCGCTTCTCCAGCATTGCAGCTAATATCAACACCTGAACTTGCAACTCCAGACTTACTGCATTCACCAATCTGTAGATGACCAAGAACCTTACATTTATTTGGGGCTTCAGCATTGTTGAGTACAGGAACCGCAAGAAACATATCACTCTGAGATGAGTTTGTATCCTGAATTGGAGAAGGGTCCTCATCTGTGTCACAATTAGAGTTACATATTCCTGGAGCTTTTCCCTTCCTCACATTTACTTCAGAATGGGCAACCAATAAATTCTGATTTGCATCCCCCATAGGACATTGGCTATCCAAGTGACCAAAACATGCACAAGCATCGCATCTGGGAGGCTCCCCTTCATATTTCACCGCAATAGATATTGTAGATAGGTCATCAAGTTCAATAGTAACAGACCTCTTTAGTTTATTCTTCGAATTAACTTCCACCAGACATCTGGCATAGGAAATCCTATCTAGATTAGAGGTTGCCTTATCAAGACAAATAGGCGTTCCTATGACACTCGCTATGCAATTCAAAATGCGGAGCGTCCACATTGGAAGGGGGAGGTTATGAAACTGGACCCATACTGGCACCGCAGTTAGGATGTCCCTATTATGTTGAATGGTAGGGGACCAATTCTGGAGCACTACTAGCCTTCCGTCAAATAGCCATGGCCCCCCATGGAGGATAGCGTCCCGATCTTCAGTATTTTCAAATTTGAAATAGAAATAGCCATTTTCACGAGAGAAAATGCGAAGGCACCCTTTGATCTTCCAAAGCCTCTCTGTCCAGGCCTTAATTTGCCCAAAGTACGGCACATCGCCAAGGACATAACCAACTAGGGTATTTTGCCACCTAGCCGACCCTTCCAAGATCATAGTTTCAGAAATTTTAGCTAACTCAACACCATCTCCAGAGATAGTAGGAGGAACAAAGCTCATAATTAAGGGATCAGCATATTTGCGCCTAGATGCACAAATATCTGACCAAGATCGCTTACCGTCAGAAGGAAGCACATGGAAAGGGATATTAGGTCTTACAGGCAATTTCACTTCAGATCTCGCAACAAAGGTGGGTAACGCTTGTTTGCCCGGAGGCTGCCTGCCACGTTCACGACCAAAGGATGAAGCCCCAGGTCGTCCACCCATCTTCGCTTTAAACCCCATGGCACTGCGATCTCGAATCATAGGGCCTCGACTCCTATTCCGCCTGTAAGAGACTTTCTGCCAACCTTTACCTGCTTCATCGTTAGTTGATCTCGACTTTGTGTCTCCGGAGGAAGATTTGGCCGCTACTCGCGAGTCTCCTCCTCCGCTTGTTGCAATTCTGGCCGCCGCCAGAGGATCTCCGCCGCCGCCGCTCATTTCACCCTTTATTATATATATATATATATATATATATATATATATATATATATATATATATATATATATATATATATATATATATAATAGGATTTCCTCTCAATCTTGTGTAGTTGCATGCTGTGTGTGTGCGTGACAGTTGTGTGCGTGAGTGCAGTGGGTTTGGCCAAGAGATTTCCCAAAAGAGCTAGGTTATAATAGGAAATAATTTGAAGGTAATTAAGGGTTTTGAAATGTTAATGTGATCATAATTAATTGATTATAATAGGGAATAATAACTCATCAAGGGATTTAATTGGGTCCAAACAAGGCAGGTCTCATTTGACTATTAAAAATGGTTAATAGATTTGAATTTTGAATTTAAATTTGAAAGCTAAACTAATCACACCAAAAATATTTGCAAATAATTGTTAAAGGATAATAATAATAATATTTAAGTATGAAAGAAAGGAATACAGGTACGGGTATGGGTACGTCCAATCAACGGTTACGGGGAAAGAAACATACGAGAAGGAAAATGCAGATAATATTATTGATAAAAAACCGGTCGTTACAGTGTTGCATATGATATTCACTGGAATATGTTGCATTCAGAATACAGAATATCAACCCCACAAAAGGTATGCATCCTCTTTTTGCATGTTTTCAAAGAGCTAATCCTCATATCTTGAATAATTGTATGTTTTCACATATCTACATACAAAAGATACAAAAGCTAATTTTTCTAATTTGTTTGGATAATTCTAAATGCAACACACATAAAACTTCAAAAGTTTCTAGTTGGAAAAATTAAAGGGAAGAAAGAAACTTACTTAATGTTTTTATCTTGTTTAAGTAGCTACTACATTATCAACTGGAGTTGAAAGCAAACTCAATGCAAAAGAAAAAAATTGCTACATTCCAGTTGCAGAACAAAAAATTGCAATAGCAAAAGAAAAAATGCACATCTATATTAGAATTTCAAGTGAATTGTTAGCAAATTTTAATTGCATTCATTCATTTCTTCTTACAACAAAACATTCCACTTACATGGCAAAATTTTCAAATAAAATAAAAATCCTTCTACAGCAAACACCATATTTTTATGCTACATCACCATCCAAATTTTTTCCACCAACAGAATAATTATTCCAAACAATGCAAATATGACCAACAAAATATTACATCTATAACTTCCAAATACTATAACTTATATTGGTTCATCTCTAGTTCCTTCAATTCTTCAATGATAACTTAAGCTTACTGCATTGCGATTTTGGAGTAGTTGAAGCAAACACAACACATCATAGAGAGCACGGTCTTCGTAAATCCAATATGAAAAATGTGCTTAGCGAGGTCAATGTGCCTGAAATTTATTGGCCAGTACTCAGCCATGTTCGTGGATCATTGATGCCGGTGACCTTGTACTTCCCCCTCTCCATCAACTCCTCGTGCTTCACCGAAACCAGCGACATTTGCATCTGCCCACAAAAATCACAACTTCATCAAACCATATTAGAAATTGGAGAAATTGTGGGAGCTGAGAAATCATAATGATGTCATTCAAGGAACATGCAAAATACATTCAATTTTCCAGAGCCCTAGCCATCAACCAGTCCTTTATCAACGCAACATGCAAAATCTTCTAATTAAGAAACAACAACAGACAAGATTAACTCACGATGTTCCCAAGAGCGACGACATAGAGGAAAATGGAGCTCTGCTTGGAAGATGACGACCGTCGACCGACCTGTAACATGGACTCGTAATGGATAATAACATGATATCATTATCAAAATGCTAATCATATCAATGTATAGGTTGATGTATCTGTGAATATTTGGAACCAAAAAATTACAAATTGAATAAAATTCACAAAGTCTCCTTATAAACCTGCAAATGAAGAAACCCAAGGGCTCGGGGGACCTCACATGGGAAAACCCAACAACTCAAATAAAATTCACAAAGTCTCCTTGTAAACCTGCAAATGAAGCAACAAAACCAACAAAAAATACGGACACTAAAATCCACAAAAATTAGATCGGCATAACTTCCCAAATGAAACAAAGAAGGAAATAAAAATCCAAAAGACAGCACAAACTTTTTGGTTCCAAATTTTGAAGGGAGTTTTCCCCAAATCATAGTTTCAACCAAAATAGTACTTAAGACAACATATGTTTACATCGACTTATAATAATATCACACAACCTAAACTATATGCCAAAAGAAAAAACCCTTAACTATGAACAAATATACACAAAAATACATTTTGGATTGAACAACCATGCAGTCCAATTTCAAAAACACCATCTCTCACACAGGCATTTAAATCCAACAAAATTTACATATGAAGCTAGGGCCTTAGGTCCTGAAAATAAAAAATAAAATCATAGCTTAGAATAGGAAAATTAGAAACGAAAATATATCTAATTACTTTGTACAACTCACTTTTATTACCTTCATCATGTTTAAGCAGAAAACCTTTTCATCATCACATTATAAAAAGATGATGTGTCAAGCTCAATCCAAAGTGGAGAGTTAATGGGATGAGCAATAACCTAGATAAATTAAGAACATAAATTTCTTAGAAAAATTAATATATATTTGATAATATGGAAAATTTTAAATTTATACATTTATTTACCCTTTTTCGTTGGAGTGGTGGAGGTCGTGCTTTCTGGAACCAAGCAAGCTCGGCAAGAACCATCTTCCACTTCTATAACAAAAAAGGTATTTGGATGGTCAATGAACATGATATTTTGAAAAACAAAATCTAAGATTTTTATATTACCTCGGAAAAGAAGATTGCTTTGTCTTCAATGTGACTCGTCGTCGTTGCTTGTAAAGTTCTTTTAGCAATTTGCTGGAAATAATAATAATAATAATAAGTCACTAATTTTTAATTTCAAAATGGGAATGTTTGTAACAGTATGCATACCTTATCAAACCAAAATCCGATATAACCCCGTAGCCTGACATTTATGTGATTGTTTTGAAGTAACAGAACCTGTGAGAAGAAAAATGTTAATGCAAACATAGTAGATTAAAAATATAATGTAGAATTTTGATAAGAAACTTACAGTTTTTGCCAAATCTGCATCATCATCTATCTATATAAAAATAATAACCAATATTTTATCAAACAATGCAAACCGAAAACTATTAAGTCATTCAATGAAATGTAGTAAAGGAAAAAATTTCTTACCCTGCCATATATGGTAATGTGGGTCCACATTTTAAAGCTTGGTAACGTTTGATAATGCTATATCTGCATGTTAGACAACAATCGATAATAATTTTTTACAAGATCATTTAAACAAATAATATAAATAAAACAATGTAAAGTATGTCACGCCCCGCTTCCCTAAAATGGAGGCGAGACGTGAGAAGGTCTGCTCAAGCGTGGAGCTGTGAAGCTGCACGCCTGATAAGCGTTAATTTAGTATAAGCAGGTCCCTGTAAACGCAAACGGAACAACAATAATAATAATAGAAAAAGGAGACGGATATGAAATACCAATCCCAAAGTTTGTCCACAAAATATTCAACATCACAGAAAAAGCCACCAGGCTAAATAGAAAGCGTCTAAAGGCCCAGAACAAGGCCAAACAAAGCACAAACACAAACAGAGTATCAAACTATGTGCCACGCACCGACAACCTAAGCAATCTAACAAAACCAGACATAGACACTAAGACTGATCTCCAGTGTCTACGAAGTCCTCGATCAACGCGGGTTCTGACTCAGCGTCAGCGAACAACGCGTCCACAGCAAGTATCTCAGGCTCGGGCTCTAACATGTGTCAGCCAAAAGAGAAAAGGGGCACATGTCAGCAAGTCGAAAGACTTGTGCAAGGAAACTGAAAGAAAGGTAAACTAATAACCTAGCAGTTAAAGTATGGTGCATGGCAAGTAAAGTAAGGTGGTAACAAGTAAAGTAAGGTACAAGTAGCAAGTGGTAGTTGTGACATGTAATGTCAAGTAACAAGTACAAGTACAAGGGATCACCCACACATTGATGCCCTATTGCCCGCAGGCTGTATTCATGTCCAAGGGATCACTCAAAGAGTGCCCTATTGCCCGCAGGCTGTGTTGAGCTCATTTTCTGGACCACGAGCCAGAATTGTGATTGGCCTAGGGTTGTGCCCGCAGAACGGGTGCCTAGCCGGAACAAATAGTACAAGTATGTAGCGAAGCTACGCAATCACGATGAGTGTTCAAGCATGCAATGACATGAGCAGATATTCGCGTACCGTTAATTGAAATTAAACGTGACAGGAAAAATGCAATGACATGAACAGATATTCGCGTACCGTTAATTGTAATTAAACATGACAGGCAAAATGCAATGACATGAACATATTCGCGTACCGTTAATTTAAATTAAACATGGCAGTTAAAATGCAATAGCAGTTAAGGATGCATGGATGACATGAACAGTTAATACGCGTACCATTAAGGGAAAGTAAACGTGACATACAAGCATGATGGAGGTGACGGACCAAGCTTCGTTGTCAAGCTAGGTCAATGGCGTCTAGACGGCTATCCTTTCACCGTCTAGTCTCTTTTACGCTAAAGCAAGGAAATGGCCTAAGACATGGCCCAAATCAAGATATGCAAGTTTCACTTGCCTGATACCGGGATTGACGAGCAATGAAGATTGTCACACAAGCTAACTACGGAATAGATCACTGTTATAGCAAAACAATTATTAGAACAACGATTCTAAATCGATTTCTTAATAGAATCCTAATTGTCTAATAATCCATTTTATTAGGGTTTCACAAATGTCAATGTGGGTTATGCTAAAACTAAAGAATCGAGTATTACCGTGAAGAAGCGGAGGAACGATGCCGAGCAACCACGGCAACGGAAGAACGATCCGGCTCAGATCTGGAAATGAGGGAAAAATCTGGAGAAATAGGTGTGGATGTGGATTTTGGGGGTTTGATGAAAGTTTGAGGAAGATGAGAGGTAGAATGTGTTAAGTGAGGGGTTGGATGATGGATTTTGGGCTTGGGATGAAGGAATAAGGGTTTGAGGTAGTAGGGGGCTCAATGGGGGAGAAACTAGGGTTTTAGGTCATGAGGAAGAAGAAGAAAACGTTTGGAGGGGTATTTATAGAGTTTGGTGGCGGCTAGGGCAAAACTAGGGTTTCCTGTACTGTTTAGTCGGTCAAAGAGCAACCACTGACCGACTAGTTTGGAAACTAGTCGGTCGGTTGACCAACGCAGACCGACTAAGTGTAAACAGTAACCCCTGATGAAAATTAGGATTTAGATTTAGTCGGTCAAAGAACAACTACTGACCGACTAGTTTGACATCTAGTCAGTCGATGAATGTTCTTAGACCGACTAAGAGTAAACAGTAACTAGTGTCAAAAATAATTAATGAGTTAGTCGGTTAAAGAAGCATTGCCGACTGACTAGTTTGCAACCTAGTCGGTCGACCAACGTTCTTAGACCGACTACCGACAAATAGTAACTCCTGAACATTTAACAAAGCCCACTAGTCGGTTCAAGAAGGTTTTCCGACCGACTGGATCGTCATCTAGTCGGTCGGTGCCCCTTCTTACACCGGCTAATGTGCACCGAAAGTTCCCAAATGGAGCGCGAAGCTCTGGGATGGTTTCCTAAGTCTCCTAGGCTCGTTCTAACTCTAAGATATCGACGTTATGAAGCCCGTTACGAATGACTTACTCCAAACACGCCGACCGACGGAAGAATCTAGAGAATCACGACGAAATGAACGAAAATGAAAACTACGGAGACGGAAATGGAAATCGCAACCATGGAGAAGCAACCAAATATATATATATATATATAATAAAATCCATACATGAAAAACCAGTCGTTACATCCTCCCCAACTTAAGAAAAATTCCGTTCTCGGAATTCCCAACACTCACGTGTCCGGGAACAAAAGTGGGTAGCGCTCTCGCATCTCATCTTCTCTCCCCCAAGTAGACTCTCCCGGCGAACCGTGCCACCACATCACTCTAACAAGATCGACGACCTTGTTCCGAAGTGACTTCTGATGCCTGTCCAGAATCTGCACTGGATGCTGGTCATACGTCAAATCTGGGCGAACGGCGATCTCCGAGAAATCCACAGCATGAGATGGATCGTTGATGTATCGACGAAGCTGCGACACATGGAAAACATCGTGAACTCCTTCCAAAGATGGCGGCAAGGCTAAGCGGTAAGCTACCTCGCCGACCCTCTCCAGAATGTCAAACGGTCCAATGTATTGCAGGCTCAACTTCCCTCGCTTCCCAAAGCGAATCACTCCACGATTCGGGGAAATCCTCAGAAACACATGATCCCCAGGCTGAAACTCCAAAGGACGGCGTTTAGCATCCGCCCAATGCTTAAAACGGTCCTGAGCAATCCTCAACCTCTCCCGAATATTCCTGACAACATCCACGGCCTCCATAATCATCTCAGGTCCCAACAACTCCCGATCACCAACGTCATCCCAATTCAATGGCGATCGACATTTCCTCCCATAAAGAGCGGAGAAAGGCGCCATGCCAATACTCACTTGGAAGCTGTTGTTGAAAGAGAACTCCACCAAGTGTAGATGGTCCTCCCACGAACCCTTGAAATCCAACATGCCTGCCCTCAGCATGTCTTCCAAGATCTGAATCGTCCTCTCGGACTGGCCATCCGTCTGCGGATGGTACGCCGTGCTGAAACTCAGACGCGTACCCAAACTCTTCTGCAAACTCTACCAGAACTGAGATGCGAATCTCGTGTCTCTGTCCGACATGATACTCACGGGGACCCTATGAAGTCGCACGATCTCCTCCATATATCTCCTCGCTAGCGTCTCGGTGGACTGTCCCACTTGGAACGGAATAAAGTGCGCGGATTTGGTCAATCGATCTACGATCACCCAAATCGCGTCATTCTGCTTCGGACTCCGAGGTAGTCCAGTCACAAAATCCATAGTGATGTGCTGCCATTTCCACTCTGGAATCGGAAGCGGTTGCAGCAACCCTGCCGTACGCTGATGCTCCGCCTTTACCTGCTGGCAAACCAAACACTTGGCCACACTTCGAGCCACGCTCCTCTTCATACCATGCCACCAATAGTTCAGACGAAGATCATTGTACATCTTGGTCCCACCAGGATGCACAGAATACGACGAGCTATGTGCCTCCACCATCAACTCCCCTCTAATATCCCCAGCTGGCACACACAACCTGGCCCCAAACCTCAGCGAGCCATCCTCATGAATCAAAAAGTCAGTCCGCAGACCGGCTTCCACCTGCTCCCGAATCTTCGCCAGCTTCGGATCCACAGCCTGGCCAGCCTTGACCCGATCCACAATCGTCGACTGTATCTGCATACACATCAACGAAGAAGCCTCTCTAGGAAGAACAATCTTCACACCAGACTCGCAAAAATCCTGCTGTAATCTCCACTGCGAAGTCAAAATCATCACCGCTGGAAGCCTACTCAGCGCATCAGGAACCACATTCACCTTGCCAGGGTGATACTGCAAATCAATCTTATAATCCGCCATGAGCACCAACCATCGACGCTGTCGCATGTTGAGCTCCTTCTGGGTGAAAATATACTTCAAGCTTTTGTGATCGGTGAAGATTTTCACTTTCTCACTCAGCAAGAAGTGCCTCCAAATCTTAAGAGCAAACACAACAGCAGCCAACTCCAAATCATGCGTCGGGTAATTCTTCTCATGAACCTTGATCTGACGAGAAGCGTAAGCTACAACATGTCCATGCTGATGCAAAACACAACCAATGCCCTTGCCAGAAGCATCGCAAAAGATCTCAAATCCTCCACTGCGATCAGGCACAGCAAGAACAGGGGCAGTCGTCAGCCTCTCCCTTAGAACACCAAAGGCATCCTCACAATCACCCGACCAAACAAAAGCAACATCCTTCCGCGTCAACCTGGTCATCAGCTCCGCAATACGGGAAAAGTCCTTAATGAAATGCCGATAATATCCCGCCAAACCAAGGAAACTCCGAATCTCAGACGCAGACGACGGAACATGCCACTCTCTGATGGCCCTGATCTTCTCGGGATCCACTGAAATACCATCTCCAGTCACCACATGCCCAAGAAAAGCAACTCTGTCCAGCCAAAACTCGCACTTCGAAAACTTAGCATACAACCGATGCTTCCTCAAAATCTCCAGCACCGTCCTCAAGTGCGAGGCATGCTCCTCCTCTGACTTAGAATAGATCAGAATGTCGTCAATAAAGATAACGACAAACTTATCTAAAAAGTCATAGAAAATCAGGTTCATCAGATTCATGAAAACTGCGGGTGCGTTAGTTACGCCGAAAGGCATAACCACAAACTCATAGTGTCCATACTTCGTCCTGAAAGCTGTCTTCGGCACATCATCCTTCTTCACCTTCAACTGATGGTAACCACTCCTCAAATCCAACTTAGAAAACACCCTCGATCCTCCCAGCTGATCAAAGATATCATCGATGCGAGGCAACGGGTATTTATTCTTAATGGTCACCGCATTCAACTCCCGATAGTCCACGCACATGCGACGCGAACCATCATTCTTCTTCACAAGCAACACCGGTGCTCCCCACGGAGACACACTAGGATTGATATAACCCTTCTGCATAAGCTCATCCAACTGCCTACGCAACTCTTCTAACTCTGATGGCGCCATACGATATGGTGCCTTCGAAATGGGCTGCGCACCTGGAATAAGATCAATAGAAAATTCCAAAGCCCGATCAGGCGACAATCCAGACATCTCCTGGGGGAAGACGTCATCAAAATCTCGCACCACAGCTGGCCTCTCCAACTCCATCTGCATAGCGACAACCTCCACTGGTCTGGCTCGAAATCTGACAGGACCAAGCGAACTGCTACCACGGCTGAACTCAAACACTGGGTGTCCGGGAATCTTGAACACGACCTTCTTCCTCTGACAGTCGATCGTGGCATAGAAGCTCGCCAGCCAATCCATCCCAAGGACCGTATCATAGTTGATGATGTCATGGACAATGAAATCAGCACAAAGCTCACGTCCACAAACCACCAACGGGAAAGAATTGCACCCACGATGCACCGAGACCACACCGTTCCCTGTGACGATATTCCAACACTTAGGAAGAGAGGACGTCGACAAGGAATGCTTCTCCACGAAGCTCCGGGCCAAAATGCACATCGACGCACCTGAGTCAAAGAGGACTCGTGCAGGAAATGTGCAAACCAAAACCACACCTAGCAAACAGTCTAACAATCAAATCCTATTCTAGCAACAAATATGATCAAGCAATCAACATAATCAACAATCAAACTAACTAAGGAAGAAAAATAGCTAGAATGAGCGTTACCTGTAATAACCTCGTCCACGGCCATGCTCTCCTCCTCAGTCATCAGAAAGGCATGCCCTCTCGGCGGAACAGCCTGCCGAAAGGCCTGTCTCTGGGGAACAAGGGGCGCTCCACGTCCAGCGGGCACAGGGGCTCTCTGCTGCAATGGCTGAGCAGCAATAGGTCCCCGCCAAGGCTGCTTCGACCTCGGGCACTCTCTGATGGTGTGGGCAGGATCTCCGCAGACAATACACTGCCCTAGGAACCTCCTACACTGATCCTTGAGGTGCCCGGTCTTGCCGCAGAAATGGCAAGTCTTCAGAATAGGCCCTCCCGGCCTATTGAACTGAACAGGCTGATTAGGCTTGAAACCAGGCCTAACCATCGCCCTGGCCTGCTCCATAGGCCTCTTCCCAGCTCCTGAAACATGTCCCTTCCTCTGGTTCAAATTCAACTCCTGCCGCCTCGCAACAACCAGGACCCTCTGGTATGTCTCCAGGTCAGAAGAGGTCACAAAGCTCTGAAGCTCCAAGGCAAGTCCCTGAAGGAATCGCTGAGCTTTCTCATCGGCATCTTGCACCATCTTTGGTGCAAACTGACTGAGCCTCGTGAGCTCTTGGTGGTACTGATCCACCGACAAGCTCCCCTGCTTCAGATCTATAAAGCGCTGCAGCATCACTTGTCTAGCAGCCTTCGGGAAGAACTCTCCATCAAATCTGGACTTGAAGGTAGCCTAAACTATCGGCTCCACCAGCATCTTCTCTTCAGCATCCCACCAGTTTCTGGCATTGTCCTTCAACTGTCTCTTGGCCAAATCAACTGTCACGCCCCGCTTCCCTAAAATGGAGGCGAGACGTGAGAAGGTCCGCATGAGAGTGGAGCTGCGGAGCCCCAAACCCGATAAGCGTCAATTTAGTATAAGCAGGTCCATGTAATCGCAAAAGGAACAACAACAACAATAATAATAATGAGACGGATATAAAATACCAATCCCAAAGTTCGTCCACAAAATATTCAACATCACAGAAAAGCCACCAGGCTAACAGAAAAGAGTCTAAGTCCCAGAACAAGGCCAACAAAACAACACAAACATACAGAGTATCGAACTAGGTGCCACGCACCGACAACTAAGCAGTCCAACAAAAGTAGCTAAACGATGACACTAAGACTGATCCCCAGTGTCAACGTAGTCCTCGATCAACGCGGGTCCTGACTCAGCGTCAGCGAACACCACGGCCTCAGCAAGTAACTCAGGCTCGGGCTCTAACATGTGTCACCCAAAAGAGAAAAGGGGCACATGTCAGCAAGTCGAAAGACTTGTGCAAGGAAACGGGAATAAAGGTAAACTAGCAACCTAGCAGTTAAAACATGGTGCATGGCAAGTAAAGTAAGGTGGTAGCAAGTAAAGTAAAGGAGAGTACAAGTGGCAAGTGGTTGCTGTGACAAGTAGTGTCAAGTAACAAGTACAAGTACAAGGGATCACTCAACGAGTGCCCTATGCCCTCAGGCTGTGTTCAAGTGTCAAGTACAAGGGATCACTCAACGAGTGCCCTATGCCCTCAGGCTGTGATGTGCTCGTCTTCTGGAACACGAGCCAGAAAGTGTATTTAACAAGTATGGCGTAGGGGTGCACCTAGCCGGAACAAGTAGCACTAGTATGTAGCGATGCTACGCAATCACGATGAGCATTCAAGTATGTAATGACATGAGCAGATATTCGCGTACCGTTAATAAAAATTAAACGTGACAGGCAGAATGCAATGACATGAACATATTCGCGTACCGTTAATTAAATTAAACAAGGCAGTTAAAATGCAATAGCAGGTAAGGATGCATGGATGACATGAACAGTTAATACGCGTACCGTTTAGGGAAATTAAACGTGACATACAAGCATGATGAGGGTGACGGACCAAGCTTCGTTGTCAAGCTAGGTCAATGGCGTCTAGACGGCTATCCTTTCACCGTCTAGTCTCTTTTACGCTAAAGCAAGGTAAATGGCCTAAAACATGGCCTAAATCAAGAGATGCAAGTTTCACTTGCCTGATACCGGAATTGACGAGCAATGAAGATCGTCACACAAGCTAACTACGGAATGGATCACTGTTATGGCAAAACAATTATTAGCACAATGATCCTAAATAAGTTTCTTATTAGAACCCTAATCATCTAATCAATCCATTTTATTAGGGTTTCACAATGTCAATGTGGGTTATGCTAAAATTAAAGGAATCGAGTATTACCGCGTAGGGAACGGAAGAATAACGCCGAGCAACCACGGCGACGGAAGAAACGCTCCGGGGAACCTAGGGTTCAGATCTGGAAATGATTGGAGAAGTTTGGAGAAATAGGGTTTTGGGGGATTTTGGGGGTTTGATGGAGATTTGGGGAAGATGAGAGGTGGAAAGAGTGGAGGGAGGGTTTGGATGATGGAGGATGAGCTTGGATGAAGGAAATAGGGTTTTGGGGAAGATGGGGGCTCAAAGGGGAAGAAATTAGGGTTTTGGGTCGTGAGGGAGGAGAAGAAAACGTTTGGAGGGGTATTTATAGAGTTTGGTGGCTGCTAGGGCAAAACTAGGGTTTCCTGCACTGCTTAGTCGGTCAAAGACCAACTGCTGACCGACTAGTTTGAGAACTAGTCGGTCGGTTGACCAACGCAGACCGACTAAGTGTAAACAGTAGCTCCAGTCGAAAAACTGAACTAAGAGTTAGTCGGTCCAAGAACAACTACTGACCGACTAGTTTGAGATCTAGTCGGTCGATGAACGTTCTTAGACCGACTAAGAGTAAATAGTAACCAGTGTCAAAAATAGTTGATGAGTTAGTCGGTTAAAGAAGCATTGCCGACCGACTAGTTTGCAACCTAGTCGGTCAACCAACGTTCTTAGACCGACTAACGATAAACAGTAACTCCTGAATAATTTAGGAAGCCAACTAGTCGGTCCTAGAAGGATTGCCGACCGACTGGATCGTCATCTAGTCGGTCGGTGGCCCTTCTTACACCGGCTAATTAGCACAAAAAGTTCCGATACGGAGCGCGGAGCTCCGGGATCGATTCCTAAGACTCCTAGGCTTGATCTAATAGTAAGATACGACCGTTATGAAGCCCGTCATGAATGACTTACTCCGAAATCGACGATCCTAAGGAAGAAATGAGAAAACACGACGAAACGATCGAAAATGAAAGTTACGGAGACGAAAACCACACATGAGGAGGAAATCCACCAAAACATATATTATATTATAATAATTCCAGATACATGAAAAGCAGTCGTTACATCCTCCCCAACTTAAGAAAAATTCCGTCCTCGGAATTTCCAAACACTCACGAGTCCGGAAACAAAAGTGGGAAACGCTCTCGCATCTCATCTTCATTCTCCCAAGTAGACTCTCCAGGTGAGCCGTGTCGCCACATCACCCTCACAAGATTGACAATCTTGTTCCGAAGCGATTTCTGACGCATGTCCAGAATCTGCACTGGATGCTGGTCATACGTCAAATCTGGGCGAACGGTAATCTCCGAAAAATCCACAGCATGAGATGGATCGCTAATGTATCGACGAAGCTGCGACACATGGAAAACATTGTGAACTCCTTCCAAAGATGGCGGCAAGGCCAAGCGATAAGCTACCTCGCCAACTTTCTCCAGAATGTCAAACGGTCCAATGTATCGCGGGCTCAACTTCCCTCGCTTCCCAAAACGAATCACACCACGATTCGGGGAAATCTTCAAGAACACATGGTCGCCCGGCTGAAACTCCAAAGGACGACGTTTAGCATTCGCCCAATGCTTAAAACGGTCCTGAGCAATCCTCAACCTCTCCCGAATATTCCTGACGATATCCACGGCCTCCACGATCATCTCAGGTCCCAACAACTCCCGATCACCAACGTCATCCCAACTCAATGGCGATCGACATTTCCTCCCATAAAGAGCGGCGAAAGGCGCCATGCCAATACTTGCCTGGAAGCTGTTGTTGTAAGAAAACTCCACCAAATGTAGATGGTCCTCCCACGAACCCTTGAAATCCAACATGCACGCCCTCAGCATGTCTTCCAAAATCTGAATCGTCCTCTCGGACTGGCCATCCGTCTGCGGATGGTACGCCGTGCTGAAACTCAGACGCGTACCCAAGCTCTTCTGCAAACTCTGCCAGAACTGAGATGTGAACCTCGTGTCTCTGTCAGACACGATACTCACGGGGACTCCATGAAGTCGCACGACCTCCTGCACGATTCACGTTACATCACTATCCAAACTAGGAAAAGGAAATAAAAACGGAGAGTAAAAGGATTTTACCTCCATATATCTCCTTGCTAGCGCCTCAGTGGGCTGTCCCACTCGGAACGGAATAAAGTGCGCAGATTTGGTCAATCGATCTACGATCACCCAAATCGCGTCATTCTGCTTCGGACTCCGAGGTAGTCCAGTCACGAAATCCATAGTGATGTGTTGCCATTTCCACTCCGGAATCGGAAGCGGTTGTAGCAACCCGGCCGTACGCTGATGCTCCGCCTTCACTTGCTGGCAAACCAAGCACTTGGCTACACTCTGAGCCACACTCCTCTTCATACCATGCCACCAATAATTCAGACGAAGATCCTGGTACATCTTGGTGCCACCAGGATGCAAAGAATACGGCGAACTGTGTGCCTCCACCATTAACTCCTCTCTGATATCCCCAGCTGGCACACACAACCTGGCTCCGAACCTCAGCGAGTCATCCTCATGAATCAAAAAGTCAGTCCGTAGACCGGCTTCCACCTGCTCCCGAATCTTCACCAGCTTTGGATCCTCAGCCTGGCCAGCCTTAATCCGATCCACGATCGTCGACTGTACCTGCATGTACATCAACGAAAAAGCCTCCCCAGGAAGAACAATCTCCACGCCAGACTCGCAAAAATCCTGCTGCAATCTCCACTGCGAGGTCAAGACCATCACCGCTGGAAGCCTACTCAGCGCATCAGGGACCACATTCACCTTGCCAGGGTGAAACTGCAAATCAATATCATAATCCGCCATAAGCTCCAACCATCGACGCTGTCGCATGTTGAGCTCCTTCTGAGTGAAAATATACTTCAAGCTTTTGTGATCGGTGAAGATCTTCACTTTCTCACTCAGCAGGAAGTGCCTCCAAATCTTAAGAGCAAACACAACGGCAGCCAACTCCAAATCATGCGTCGGGTAATTCTTCTCATGAACCTTAAGCTGACGAGACGCATACGCCACAACATGCCCATGCTGATGCAACACACAACCGAGACCCTTGCCAGAAGCATCGCAAAAGATCTCAAATCCACCGCTGCGATCAGGCACAACCAGAATAGGGGCAGTCGTCAACCTCTCCTTCAGAATACCAAAAGCACTCTCACAATCACCCGACCAAACAAAAGCAACATCCTTCCGCGTCAACCTGGTCATCGGCTCAGCAATACGAGAAAAGTCCTTAATGAATCACCGATAGTAACCAGCAAGTCCTAGGAAACTCCGAATCTCAGACGCAGACGACAGAACAGGCCACTCCCTGATGGCCCTAATCTTCTCGGGATCCACTGAAATACCATCTCCAGTCACCACATGCCCCAGAAAAGCAACTCTGTCCAGCCAAAACTCGCATTTCGAAAACTTAGCATACAACCGATGCTTCCTCAAAATCTCCAACACCGTCCTTAAGTGCGAGGCATGCTCTTCCTCCGACTTCGAATAGATCAGAATGTCGTCAATGAAGATAACGACAAACTTATCCAAAAAGTCGTAGAAAATCAGGTTCATCAGATTCATGAAAACTGCGGGCGCGTTAGTTACGCCGAAAGGCATAACCACGAACTCATAGTGTCCATACTTCGTCCTGAACGCTATCTTCGGAACATCTCCCTTCTTCACCTTCAACTGATGGTAACCACTCCTCAAATCCAATTTAGAAAACACCCTCGAACCTCCAAGCTGATCAAAAATATCATCGATGCGAGGTAACGGGTATTTATTCTTAATGGTCACCGCATTCAACTCCCGATAGTCCACGCACATGCGACGCGAACCATCCTTCTTCTTTACCAGCAACACCGGTGCTCCCCGCGGAGACACACTAGGATTAATATAACCCTTCTGCAAGAGCTCATCCAACTGCTTCCTTAACTCTTCCAATTCAGCGGGTGCCATACGATATGGTGCCTTCGAAATGGGCTGCGCACCTGGGATAAGATCAATAGAAAACTCCAAAGCTCGATCAGGCGGCAATCCAGACATCTCCTCGGGGAAGACGTCGCCAAAATCTCGCACCACAGCTGGCCACTCTAACTCCATCTGCATAGCCACGACATCCACTGGTCTGGCCCGAAATCTGACCGGACCCAGCAAACTGCTACCACGACTGAACTCAAACACCGGATGTCCGGGAATCTCGAACACCACCTTCTTTCTCCGACAGTCGATCGTAGCATAGAAGCTCGCAAGCCAGTCCATCCCAAGGACCGCATCGTAATTGATGATGTCGTGGACAATGAAATCAGCACAAAGCTCACGCCCACAAACCACCAACGGGCAAGAATTGGACCCACGATGCACCGAGACTACACCATTCCCTGTGACGATATTCCAACTCTTAGGAAGAGGGGACGTCGACAAGGAATGCTTCTCCACAAAGCTCCGGGCTAGAATGCACATCGATGCACCAGAGTCAAAGAGGACTCGTGCAGGAAATGTGCAAACCAAAACCACACCTAACAAGCAATTAACAATCAAATCCTAGTCTAGCAGCGATCATGAGCAAGCAACCAACATAATCAAAGATCAAACTACTAAGGAAGATAAATAGCTAGAATGAGCGTTACCTGCAATAACTTCATCCACGGCCATGCTCTCCTCCTCAGTCATTAGAAAGGCCTGCCTTCTCGGTGGAACAGCCTGCCGAAAGGCTTGTCTCTGTGGAACACGGGGCGCTCCACGTCCAACAGGCACAGGAGCTCGCTGCTGCAACGGCTGTGCTGCAATAGGAGCCCGCCAAGGCTGCCTCGACTTTGGACACTCCCGGATGGTGTGGGCAGGATCTCCGCAGACAATGCACTGCCCCAGAAACCTCCTACACTGATCCCTGAGGTGTCCAGTCTTGCCACAGAAATGGCAAGTCTTCAGAATAGGCCCTCCTGGCCTCTTGAACTGCACCAGATGATTAGGCTTGAAACCAGGCCTAACCACCGCCCTGGCCTGCTCCATAGGCCTCTTCCCAGCTCCGGAAACATGTCCCTTCCTCTGATTCAAATTCAACTCTTGCCGCCTCACAGCAATCAGAACCTTCTGATATGTCTCCAAGTCAGAAGAGGTCACAAAGCTCTGAAGCTCCAAGGCAAGTCCCTGAAGAAATCGCTGAGCTTTCTCATCGGCATCTTGCACCATCTTAGGTGCAAACCGACTGAGCCTCGTGAACTCTTGGTGGTACTGATCCACCGACAAGCTCCCCTGCTTCAGATCTATAAAGCGCTGCAGCATCACCTGCCTAGCAGCCTTCGGGAAGAACTCTCCATCAAATCTGGACTTGAAGGTAGCCCAGACGATCGGCTCCACCAGCATCTTCTCTTCCGCATCCCACCAATTCCTGGCGTTGTCCTTCAGCTGCCTCTTAGCCAAATCAACCCATCCAGCCGGGTTAATCTTTGCCATCGCCAGGTTATCCTCAATGTTCCTTATCCACTCGTCGGCAGCCAGAGGACCCTCAGATCCATCAAAATATGCGGGACCCAGCTCCCGAAATTGCTTCGCTCCCGGCTCAGAGCGAGGGGCATCCGGAAGGGCCTGGGCAGCTCGAGCAAGTGGAGCATTCTGGACGTGCAGGAGCACGCTCTGCTGCACTTGCATCATCTGGATCATCATCCGCATCATCTCACCGTTGGTGGGTTCCCGCTCAGGCTCCTCATCATGAGGAGGCGCACCACTACCTCCACCACGGGTGAATCGCCTTCCTGCCATCTAGTGACACAGAAAACGAAGCAGATTAGACTCATAGCTTATGACTCGGATATCGAATTTATTTGTTGGACGATCTTATATTATTATTGTTATCCCTGATAATTGCAGTTACAGAGTGACCTGCATGGGCCACCACTAAAACCTGTCACGCCCCGCTTCCCTAAAATGGAGGCGAGACGTGAGAATGTCCGCACGAGAGTGTAGCTGCGGAGCCCCAAACCCGATAAGCGTCAATTTAGTATAAGCAGGTCCCTGTAATCGCAAAAGGAACAACAACAATAATAATAATAATGAGACAGATATAAAATACCAATCCCAAAGTTCGTCCACAAAATATTCAACATCACAGAAAAGCCACCAGGCTAACAGAAAAGAGTCTAAGTCCCAGAACAAGGCCAACAAAACAACACAAACATACAGAGTATCGAACTAGGTGCCACGCACCGACAACTAAGCAGTCCAACAAAAGTAGCTAAACGACGACACTAAGACTGATCCCCAGTGTCAACGTAGTCCTCGATCAACGCGGGTCCTGACTCAGCGTCAGCGAACACCATGGCCTCAGCAAGTAACTCAGGCTCGGGCTCTAACATGTGTCACCCAAAAGAGAAAAGGGGCACATGTCAGCAAGTCGAAAGACTTGTGCAAGGAAACGGGAATAAAGGTAAACTAGCAACCTAGCAGTTAAAACATGGTGCATGGCAAGTAAAGTAAGGTGGTAGCAAGTAAAGTAAAGGAGAGTACAAGTGGCAAGTGGTTGCTGTGACAAGTAGTGTCAAGTAACAAGTACAAGTACAAGGGATCACTCAACGAGTGCCCTATGCCCTCAGGCTGTGTTCAAGTGTCAAGTACAAGGGATCACTCAACGAGTGCCCTATGCCCTCAGGCTGTGATACGCTCGTCTTCTGGAACACGAGCCAGAAAGTGTATTTAACAAGTATGGCGTAGGGGTGCACCTAGCCGGAACAAGTAGCACTAGTATGTAGCGATGCTACGCAATCACGATGAGCATTCAAGTATGCAATGACATGAGCAGATATTCGCGTACCGTTAATAGAAATTAAACGTGACAGGCAGAATGCAATGACATGAACATATTCGCGTACCGTTAATTAAATTAAACAAGGCAGTTAAAATGCAATAGCAGGTAAGGATGCATGGATGACATGAACAGTTAATACGCGTACCGTTTAGGGAAATTAAACGTGACATACAAGCATGATGAGGGTGACGGACCAAGCTTCGTTGTCAAGCTAGGTCAATGGCGTCTAGACGGCTATCCTTTCACCGTCTAGTCTCTTTTACGCTAAAACAAGGTAAATGGCCTAAAACATGGCCTAAATCAAGAGATGCAAGTTTCACTTGCCTGATACCGGAATTGACGAGCAATGAAGATCGTCACACAAGCTAACTACGGAATGGATCACTGTTATGGCAAAACAATTATTAGCACAATGATCCTAAATAAGTTTCTTATTAGAACCCTAATCATCTAATCAATCCATTTTATTAGGGTTTCACAATGTCAATGTGGGTTATGCTAAAATTAAAGGAATCGAGTATTACCGCGTAGGGAACGGAAGAATAACGCCGAGCAACCACGGCGACGGAAGAAACGCTCCGGGGAACCTAGGGTTCAGATCTGGAAATGATTGGAGAAGTTTGGAGAAATAGGGTTTTGGGGGATTTTGGGGGTTTGATGGAGATTTGGGGAAGATGAGAGGTGGAAAGAGTGGAGGGAGGGTTTGGATGATGGAAGATGAGCTTGGATGAAGGAAATAGGGTTTTGGGGAAGATGGGGGCTCAAAGGGGAAGAAATTAGGGTTTTGGGTCGTGAGGGAGGAGAAGAAAATGTTTGGAGGGGTATTTATAGAGTTTGGTGGTGGCTAGGGCAAAACTAGGGTTTCCTGCACTGCTTAGTCGGTCAAAGACCAACTGCTGACCGACTAGTTTGAGAACTAGTCGGTCGGTTGACCAACGCAGACCGACTAAGTGTAAACAGTAGCTCCAGTTGAAAAACTGAACTAAGAGTTAGTCGGTCCAAGAACAACTACTGACCGACTAGTTTGAGATCTAGTCGGTCGATGAACGTTCTTAGACCGACTAAGAGTAAATAGTAACCAGTGTCAAAAATAGTTGATGAGTTAGTCGGTTAAAGAAGCATTGCCGACCGACTAGTTTGCAACCTAGTCGGTCAACCAACGTTCTTAGACCGACTAACGATAAACAGTAACTCCTGAATAATTTAGGAAGCCAACTAGTCGGTCCTAGAAGGATTGCCGACCGACTGGATCGTCATCTAGTCGGTCGGTGGCCCTTCTTACACCGGCTAATTAGCACAAAAAGTTTCGATACGGAGCGTGGAGCTCCGGGATCGATTCCTAAGACTCCTAGGCTTGATCTAATAGTAAGATACGACCGTTATGAAGCCCGTCATGAATGACTTACTCCGAAATCGACGATCCTAAGGAAGAAATGAGAAAACACGACGAAACGATCGAAAATGAAAGTTACGGAGACGAAAACCACACATGAGGAGGAAATCCACCAAAACATATATTATATTATAATAATTCCAGATACATGAAAAGCAGTCGTTACATCAACCCATCCAGTTGGGTTAATCTTTGTCATTGCCAGGTTATCCTCAATGTTTCGAATCCACTCGTCCGCAGCCAAAGGACCATCAGAACCATCGAAATATGCAGGACCCAGCTCCCTGAACTGCTTCGCTCCAGGCTCGGGGCGAGGGGCTTCCACTGCCCGAGCAGCTCGAGCGGCCGGAGCATTCTGGACCTGCAGCAGCACACCCTGCTGAACCGGCATCATCTGCATCATCATCCTCATCATCTCCCCGTTAGTGGGCTCCCGCTCAGGCTCCTCGTCATGAGGGGGCGCACCACCACCACCACCACGGGTGATTCGCCTTCCTGCCATCTAATGACACAGAAAACGAAACAATTAGACTCATAGCTTAGGGCTCAGATGTCGAATTTTAATTGTTGGACAATCTTATATTTTATCGTTATCCCGATAATTGCAGTTACAGAGAGACCTGCATGGGCCACCACTAAAACCTGTCACGCCCCGCTTCCCTAAAATGGAGGCGAGACGTGAGAAGGTCCGCTCAAGCGTGGAGCTGTGAAGCTGTACGCCTGATAAGCGTCAATTTAGTATAAGCAGGTCCCTGCAAAAGTAAACGGAACAACAATAATAATAATAGAAAAAGGAGACAGATATGAAATACCAATCCCAAAGTTTGTCCACAAAATATTCAACATCACAGAAAAAGCAACCAGGCTAAATAGAAAGAGTCTAAAGGCCTAGAACAAGGCCAAACAAAGCACAAACACAAACAGAGTATCAAACTAGGTGCCACGCACCGACAACCTAAGCAATCTAACAAAACCAGACATAGACACTAAGACTGATCTCCAGTGTCTCGAAGTCCTCGATCAACACGGGTTCTGACTCAGCGTCAGCGAACACCGCGTCCACAGCAAGTATCTCAGGCTCGGGCTCTAACATGTGTCACCCAAAAGAGAAAAGGGGCACATGTCAGCAAGTCGAATGACTTGTGCAAGGAAACTGAAAGAAAGGTAAACTAACAACCTAGCAGTTAAAGTATGGTGCATGGCAAGTAAAGTAAGGTGGTAACAAGTAAAGTAAGGTACAATTAGCAAGTGGTAGTTGTGACATGTAATGCCAAGTAACAAGTACAAGTACAACGGATCACCCACACATGGATGCCCTATTGCCCGCAGGCTATATTCATGTCCAAGGGATCACTCAGAGAGTGCCCTATTGCCCGCAGGCTGTGTTGAGCTCGTTTTCTGGACCACGAGCCAGAATTGTGATTGGCCTAGGGTTGTGCCCGCAGAACGGGTGCCTAGCCGGAACAAATAGTACAAGTATGTAGCGAAGCTACGCAATCACGATGAGTGTTCAAGCATGCAATGACATGAGCAGATATTCGCGTACCGTTAATTGAAATTAAACGTGACAGGTAAAATGCAATGACATGAACAGATATTCGCGTACCGTTAATTGTAATTAAACATGACAGGTAAAATGCAATGACATGAACATATTCGCGTACCGTTAATTTAAATTAAACATGGCAGTTAAAATGCAATAGCAGTTAAGGATGCATGGATTACATGAACAGTTAATACGCGTACCGTTAAGGGAAAGTAAACGTGACATACAAGCATGATGGAGGTGACGGACCAAGCTTCGTTGTCAAGCTAGGTCAATGGCGTCTAGACAGCTATCCTTTCACCGTCTAGTCTCTTTTACGCTAAAGCAAGGAAATGGCCTAAGACATGGCCCAAATCAAGATATGCAAGTTTCACTTGCCTGATACCGGGATTGACGAGCAATGAAGATCGTCACACAAGCTAACTACGGAATAGATCACTGTTATAGCAAAACAATTATTAGAAAAACGATTCTAAATCGATTTCTTAATAAAATCCTAATTGTCTAATAATCCATTTTATTAGGGTTTCACAAATGTCAATGTGGGTTATGCTAAAACTAAAGAATTGAGTATTACCGTGAAGAAGCGGAGGAACGATGCCGAGCAACCACGGCAACGGAAGAACGATCCAGCTCAGATCTGGAAATGATGGAAAAATATGGAGAAATAGGTTTGGATGTGGATTTTGGGGGTTTGATGAAAGTTTGAGGAAGATGAGAGGTAGAATGTGTTAAGTGAGGGGTTGGATGATGGATTTTGGGCTTGGGATGAAGGAATAAGGGTTTGAGGTAGTAGGGGGCTCAATGGGGGAGAAACTAGGGTTTTAGGTCATGCGGAAGAAGAAGAAAACGTTTGGAGGGGTATTTATAGAGTTTGGTGGCTGCTAGGGCAAAACTAGGGTTTCCTGTACTGTTTAGTCAGTCAAAAAGCAACCACTGACCGACTAGTTTGGAAACTAGTCGGTCGGTTGACCAACGCAGACCGACTAAGTGTAAACAGTAACCCCTGACGAAATTTAGGATTTAGATTTAGTCGGTCAAAGAACAACTACTGACCGACTAGTTTGACATCTAGTCGGTCGATGAACGTTCTTAGACCGACTAAGAGTAAACAGTAACTAGTGTCAAAAATAATTAATGAGTTAGTCGGTTAAAGAAGCATTGCCGACCGACTAGTTTGCAACCTAGTCGGTCGACCAACGTTCTTAGACCGATTAACGACAAACAGTAACTCCTGAACATTTAACAAAGCCCACTAGTCGGTTCAAGAAGGTTTTCCGACCGACTGGATCGTCATCTAGTCGGTCGGTGCCCCTTCTTACACCGGCTAATGTGCACCGAAAGTTCTGAAATGGAGCGTGAAGCTCCGGGATGGTTTCCTAAGTCTCCTAGGCTCGTTCTAACTCTAAGATATCGACGTTATGAAGCCCGTCACGAATGACTTACTCCAAACACGCCGACCGACGGAAGAATCTAGAGAATCACGACGAAACGAACGAAAATGAAAACTACGGAGACGAAAATGGAAATCGCAACCATGGAGAAGCAACCAAATATATATATATAATAAAATCCATACATGAAAAACCAGTCGTTACAAAGGAAGAAAGTTAAAAAACTTACATACAATTTTTATCATACATTGGAAATCATAGCAGAACTTCTGGGTAAACGATGTTTACTGTGTTATTTATGTTGGGCTAAAGAAGGACACATACACGATCAAAAGATGTGCACCTTGAAAGTGCGACATAAAGATGTCCATGACTGAAAACTGGGGTCTGCAAATCAACTCCAACAAATTTTACAAATTGTCCTTGGGCTTTATTAATCGTCATAGCATATGTCACACGGACATGAAACTGCCTTCTTGTCATATGAAAAGGTAATTCTGTAGCCGATGGTGACAAAGATATTCTTGGAATAAACACAAAACAACCGGCTTTATCCCCATTTAAAATTTGAGCTTCAATGACACGTGATGCACATCTGACAACCATCAATCGAGTGCCATTGCAGAGCCCGTCTTTTGGTGCAATATTTCGTAATAAAATAATAGGACAACCATCCTTAAGCTCAAGTGTAAATTGTGGCAACCCAGGAGGATCCAAAGAGTTTATGTACTCAGTTAGATATCTATTCATAATGGTTGGATCGGTTTCATCATTTTCAGAAAACTGTCTACAGCTTGATACATAATCTTATGTCCCGGAAAAATGTTTAATGCAGCAGCATTTATAAAAGTAACATCATCATTCCGTGCAGAAAGAATTATTCGTTCAGTAAGGTATGCCAGAGTCACGGCACCCTCAATATCAAGCTGCGAATAAATTCGAAGTATTAACTCGTTTAAATCCTTGCACCTGAATATGTTAGAAGGAAGTTCAACAACTTCTGTAGAATTTGTCCCAACCTAATACATATAGATATAATTTTAGTGAAGGAATGGATAAGATAAAAATAGTAAGTAAAATTAAATTAGGCATGAAATAAAATACCTCCAAAATAAATTTTGCAAAATTTGCATTCTCAACAGATGAGTTATTTAACCGCATATTTTGATCCAAGATCAAAACTTGTACAAAGCACCATAATACAGATCGTCTCAATGAGGCATCAACAATTTCTTCTCGAACCCCCTTTGGTATGACGGGTAAGATTTGTCGGAAATCCCCACCAAGAACAACAGTAATACCACCAAATGCTCTGTGGTTATCACACATATCTTGTAACGATTGATCCACTGCCTCAACACAGTGCCGATGTTGAATAGGTACTTCATCCCATATTATAAGTTTTGCTTTTCTGAATAATTGAGCTTGCATGGATTGCTTGCTAAAATTACAAATTGAAGTATCATGCACATCTAACGGGATACGAAATGTGGAATGTGCAGTCCGACCTCCGCTAAGTAGCAATGATGCAATAACGGAAGACGCGATGGTGATAACTATATTTCCAAGACTACGCAACATTGTTGCTATTGCATTGTACAAAAAAGTCTTTCCGGTTCCAGCACCGCCGCTCAAGAAGAATGTAGTACCTTTATTTTCAAATACTGATGAAGTAATTGCTGATTAAGCATTGCGTTGTGCATCATTGAGGCAATCAATGTCTTTTTGTGCATCCAATTGTTGCGCTTTATTTATAAGTTCCTGATGTTCATGCAACAATCTATTGCCAACAATTGCATTCCAATCTCCAGCAGGAAGTTGCATTGGTGAAAAGTCGGATAGACACTTACCGTACTCCTCAAGCAATTCATTGATAAGGAATAATCCATAATCTTCAAGTTGGCCTTGAGTTGGGGTAGAAATTGCAAATAAAGTTTGTAATTTATGTCGAAGATCATCGCAAATGTGCATTGAAAATTCATTCCATAATGCAAGGGGGTCGATCGGCACACATTCGATAAGAATAATACAAAACAGTCTTCGTAATTGATATCCTGTTTTCATAATTGAAGCCTCGGAAAGACATTGTCTCCACTCGGAATCATCTTCAAGAAGACCTCTTGCAATACATGTTGCTTTGAATGTAGGGTACTCGATCGAATTGAATGTGCTTAAATTTTCCCACGATGTTGGCCCTTTAACAACTATTAGTAGCAACCGTATATAAAATCTCTCACCAGAATTAGGGGAGGCAAAATACATTCTGCCAATTGCATATCCAGATTGTCTTGGAGTCCAGACCTTTGTTGACTAATGCCACACAAACTTTTGAGGAAATTCTTGATATGTGAGATCATGTGCAGACTCATGTAAAGCGCAACATGTAAAAAATTCAGTCAAAGTTGTCTTATCATTTTCAGCCCTAGACCTTATTGCATCTACATCTTCATCTGGATCAAAAATAACATGGTGTTGCCCTGGTAAATGAAGGATCAATCTTTGAACTGACGGAATCTCTTGATGCAAAGGATGCTCAAAATATTCGCCAGGCAGCCTCAGGTGGTCCAATATATCTTGCATCAAGGTATTGTTGGATCTCATTTACTGCGCCCAATACCATTGTGGTCCGATCATGACCTTTATAAATATACTTATGAATGTACTTCACACATCTTACCCCAGTACAAACTTCGACATTAATGTGGCAGTTAAAGCGCCTTGAGAGATACCTGTTGTGCGGCACAACATCTCGGTTATCAACCTGATGCCCCCTTACAGTATATAGATGGCCATTACTACGACGACGGTAAATAGGATATCCATCACGATCCAAGGTTGTTGCATCTGCATAATTTCGAGGGTATTTCTTAGTACACTTACCATTTTCCATACATGAAGCATTTGGATTCCGAGCACCACATGGTCCATGTACCATACATTTTGACACAGTATCGAATAATGCAGGATCTTGAGCAGGATCTGGAAATTCAGCACATACAATTCTATCAACTTGATCACATGTATGAATCTTATCGGGTCCACGAAGAAAGAAAAGAGCATGCATATGTGAAAGACCCCGTTTCTGAAATTCAATTGTAAATACATGTGCTACTTTCTTTCCAAATACATTATTGCCATCAATCTCCTTCATCAAAGCCTTTCTTTTTAACTCAAATACACGTGCGACTAAATCTGGACGGTCGGTAGGCTTTTGATTGGGCAGTAGAGCCGAAGTAATTTCTGGCCACTTTGGATTTGTGGTCATGGTAAGAAAAATATCCGGGTGCTAGTTATAACGTGTGATAGCCATCGAGTCTTGAAATATTTCAAACATGTGACGTGCACTGCCAGTGAAAGATGAAGGAAGTATCATGCGCTATCTAATTTGGTCGCATCTAGCATATGCATCGATATCTGCAAGACCCTGATAGAGCTCTGAGCGGAGTTTTCGTTGATTAAGTTTGATGAATGTCAAACAATGTTGCTCAATTACTGCCCAAGCATCAACTATGAACTCCTGGAAAAACTTTCCAGCTCTCAAAATTGAAGAATACTCGTTCTGTCTTTCAAACAGACGGTAGCTATAAAACTCACACATGGTCAAGCGTCTACTTGAGGATATGTTTTGAACTGGATCCCACCGCTTCAACTCAGGTTCCCATCCAAGCTGACCATCAGGAAATAATAAGACGTAGTGTAATGGTAAGTATGCAGGATGAGTCTCATTGATTTGCATTAATTGATGATTTCCTCGAAGATGTAAAACTATATCTCGCATCCCGGAAGGTCGATAGCCATCGCCAGGTAAAATAACCGCAATCTCATCTACGGTTGGGAGGTTATAACGGTGACGGTCCTTGTTTGAATTGTAATGCAGATATACAGGAAGATCATGACCACATGAATCTGTTTGAGATAAAACTGAATACGCCTGACAATATAGTTTGATGAATGGATTTATGCCCGATAAACAATTTTGAATAATTTGTAAGACATCCTTGCTCAAATGTGGATTTCTATTACTTCGGAACTCCATAGCAGAATCCGGATCATATATGTAAAGTTGACAATAACTTGCTGTTTGATTCAGTTGGGGCAGAAGTGATCCTGTTCGATGGCGTAATTCCCCATGAATAGTAAATATATTCGGGCCTCTGCCAGCAATCAATCTTTGATCCATTGTCACACCAAGGCTGGTAAATGCATTAGCTGCATCATACTCCCAAGTATACATTCGAAATGATTTTGATGCCTCACTGTCACCATCATATAATTCTCGAAGTGCTGGAGGGGGTTCATTAAGTTTCGACAATTTTACTTTTCCTTGCAAACAACATGTTCCAAAAAGATGTGTTCTCAAAGTTGACTTCGACAACTGTTCATCCAACCAATGTAAGGCTGAACAATGAGGGCATGGAATGTTCATTAATCCAAGATAGTGCCGACCAAAATCAACCTGAGTTAGTGGACCAGAGCCATGCTGAGTTGACCGACATCGGAAGATCGAGGATGAGCCAGCGTCTTCTTGTTCAACTGGAGAAGTTATTAATCCAGGTGTTATTTGAGGTATACAGATCGGAGTCATATATCGAGATATGTTTCGTTGAGCTTTTTCTCGTTCTCTCCTTTGACATTGAGCTAAACACCTAGCCAAAATAAAACCATAATAATAATTAAATAAAACTAAGTTACATTAAAGCAGAATAGCTTTTATGAATAATAACCTGACAGATGGTTCATCATCTTCAGCACATATCGTATCGTTGTGCGAGGCTGAGACCTCCTCTTCATGTTCAACGGGAGAAGTTGGTACTGCATATGTGCTTTGAGGCATATCGAGAACACTGGTAGGAGTCATATATCGAGATGTGTTTGCTTGTATTTTTTCTCGTTCTCGCCTTTTGCGTTGAGCTAAATCCCTATACAAATTTAAACACAAAAATAAACACAACTAAAATAAATGGGAGGAGAAAATATTTTATGTACAGGCGGGTTGATAATGACCTGACAGATGGTCCAGGAACTTGTCCGGAAATCATATCGTTACGCAAGGCTGAGACAGCATCTTCTTGTTCAACCGGAGAAGTTGTCACGGCTGTGGTTATTTGAGATATATCAAGTACACCGTCAGAAGTCAGAGCGTGAGATATGTTTCGTTGTTCTTGTTCTCTTTCTCGCCGTTTGCGTTGAGCTAGAGCCCTATCCAAATTTAAACACAAAAATAAACACAACTAAAATAAATGGGAGGAGAAAAGATTTTATGTTCAGGCGGGTTGATAATGTCCTGACAGATGGTCCAGGAACTTGTCCGGAAATCATATCGTTACGCGAGGCTGAGACAGCATCTTCGTGTTCAACCGGAGAAGTTGTCACGGATGGTGGTATTTGAGGTATATCAAGTACAACGTCAGAAGTCAAAGCGTGAGATATGTGTCGTTGTTCTTGTTCTCGTTCTCTCCTTTTACGTTGGGCTAAAGCCCTATCCAAATTTAAACACAAAAATAAACACAACCAAACTAAATGGGAGGAGAAAAGATTTTATGTACAGGCGGGTTGATAATGACCTGACAGATGGTCCAGGAACTTGTCCGGAAATCATATCGTTACGCAAGGCTGAGACAGAAGCTTCTTGTGCAACCGGAGAAGTTGTCATTGATGGTGTTATTTGAGGTATATCAAGTACACCGTCAGAAGTCAGAGCGTGAGATATGTTTCGTTGTTCTTGTTCTCGTTCTCTCCTTTTGCGTTGGGCTAAAGCCCTATCCAAATTTAAACACAAAAATAAACACAACTAAAATACATGGGAGGAGAAAAAGATTTTATGTACAGGCAGGTTGATAATGACCTGACAGATGGTCCAGGAACTTGTTCGGAAATCATATCGTTACGCGAGGCTGAGACATCATCTTCGTGTTCAACTGGAGAAGTTGTCACGGCTGGTGTTTTTTGAGGTATATCAAGGACACCGTCAGAAGTCAGAGCGTGAGATATGTTACGTTGTTCTTGTTCTCGTTCTCTCCTTTTGCGTTGGGCTAAAGCCCTATCCAAATTTAAACACAAAAATAAAAACACCTAAAATACATGGGAGGAGATAAGATTTTATGTACAGGCGAGATGATAATGACCTGACAGATGGTCCAGGATCTTGGCCAGAAATCATATCATGACACGAGGCTGAGACAGAATCTTCTTGTTCAACCGGAGAAGTTGTCACTGCTGGTGTTATTTGAGGTATATCAAGTACACCGTCAAAAATCAGAGCGTGAGATATGTTTCGTGGTTCTTGTTCTCGTTCTCTCCTACTGTGTTGAGCTGAAGCCCTATCCAAATTAAACCCAAACTAAGTAGAATTAAAATACATTATTAGCGTATATTAGATGTTTGGCACATTCAAGTGGATAATAACCTGGCTGATGGTTCATCATCTTGTGCAAAAATTGTGTCATTGTAATTCCTTTTATGTTGCCATTGTTGCAAGGGTGAAATTTGATATTCTTGATATAATTTGAAATTCTTGATATAATTTGATATTACATAATGAGTTTGTCATGGTTAAAAATGAGTTTGTCATGGTTCAAATACATATTTAAATTCACACATTCTCCAAATTCACACATTCCCCAAAGACACATTCGTCAAATACATATTTCAAAATTTCGCATTCAAACAGTTTTTAGCCTTAAGTAAAAAGTTTTGTAGACAACAGTCAAAGGTTTTTCTCATTCAAAATAACTTTATCATTTTTTTGCAATCATTCAACCATTTTTCTTATATCATCAAATTTCAGGCAAAATAATTCTGTTAAACTCAAAAAGATCACATGAGTACAAAACATATGAACAAATTGAGTAATTGAGTGACAACATGAGTACAAAACAAATTACACACTGAGTACAAATCAAAGGTCCTGTTAAACTCAATTTCCTATTCAATTTCAAACTCATATTAAATTCATTATCTCCTATTCAAGATCATCCATTCTCAAAATTCCTATTCAAACTATGCTGAAAATTACACCCAAATGAAAATTACACCCAAAGGAATGCTAATCAATTATCCCAGTTTGAATATTTTAAGTTTGAAGATATTTTGAATATGAATATTGAATTGGGTCCTGTCATAATTGTGAAGTTTGAATATGAAAGTTCTCAGTATTTCCCAGTTTGACCAAATATTCAATTGGAGGAATATTTTTAAGTTTGAATATGCAAGTTCTGACTGCAGATTGGCTATAACCAAATTCAGTTTGAATATGCAAACTTACATATTCTTCAAACTTATTCAGAACTTGCATATTCAATTGGACCCAATCTGAAGTTGCACATTCATATCTTCAAACTTGCATATTCATATGAATGATTTTTATTCCTCCATATTGCATATTCCTATAACCAAATTCATATTCAAACTTGCATTTCCCAGTTTGGCAATTGCATATTAAAACTTCAAACCAAATATGAATATGCAAATTGAGTTTATATGCATGAATATGGTCAAACTTCAAACTTAATTACGGAATATTCTAACGTCCCAGTTTGAAATATAACCAAATATTCAAAACTGGGAAGTTTGAACATATATTCAAAAAATTTCCCATGCATATATACTTCAAACCAAATAGCATCAGTTGAAATGCATGAATATGTTCAAACATCCAACTTAAAATTCAAACGTAAATTCAAAACTCCAAAAGTGTATAACTCATAACTCATAACTCATAACTTAAAAAATTTCTACATAACGCATAACTAAAAAAATTGTATATTTCTACATAACTAATAACTCAAAAAATTGTAGATTGCAAAAATTGTATATTCACATTCCAAAAATTGTATATTTCACATTCCAAACATAACTCAAAAATTGTATATTCATATTCACAACGCAAAAATTCAAACATAACACTTGAGAATCAAACATAAAACTGTATCAAAAATTCAAACCCAAAATTTATCTCTTACACTTGAGAATCAAACATAACACTGTAAAATTTAAATCCTCAGGACACTTTAAATAACACTGAATATACCAGTTGAGTATTTTTGATATGTCCATAACAATGAAGTTACCATAACACTGAATCAAAAATTGAGCCCCATGCATATAAACTGATGAAGAGGCTGCAAGCTATATAATAACACACCAAGAGTATGGACTGTTCAAATCACCTGATGTTGGATGAATTGAAACTTGAACTTATGAATATCCCAGTTAACTGTTCAAAGCACCAAAGGGTATGTTAAAAATTTGAAGTGTCCTGAGGTAAATAACACTGAAACTTGAAATTTTGAGCTTCATATAACACACCCAGAAGACCCTCCACCTTGCAAAAATCTGAAAATAACAAAAGAAAATGGCAAACATGAGAAAAATGCCAAAATACATTGAGAATTTAGAGAATTGAGTGAATTATAACTCAGTTTGCAGTGGAGAGAATTGAGAAAGTTGTTTAAATACATAATGCAAAACTGAGAAAATTAATTGGTTAAATACAAACTCAGTTTTACATTCTCAAGCTTCATCCAAGCTCATCCATTCTCCTATTCAAGCTCATCCAAGCACATCCATTCTCAAAATACATAATGCAAAACAGAGTTTGAAAGATTCTCATTCAATCAGTTTGAAATTTAACAAATGCTAATATTCAGATGCTAATCAATTCTTAGAGAATTGACATATGTCCTAACCAAAATAGAGAGAAATTTGGGTATAACATAGAGAAATTTGGTTTTGGGTAATTTTGTGTCCTGCTAATGTTAAGAGTTGTCCTGATAATAGATTCAGTTTCATTTCATAACTCAGTTTCAGTTTCAATATTGGTTTTGGGTAATTTTGTGCATTTTACAAATCAGTTGCCATTTTTTTCTAAATGTATTCAACCTCTTACCCAAATGCTAATGTGACACTAAATTTCAAACTCTTACCCAAAACCAATTGCACAAAATTACACAAATTGAACCAATTGCACCAAAACCAATTTAAATCCTCAGGATAGTCAATTGGTTTGCAATACATATGAAATAGAATATTGACATTCCTTATATCATTTTTGATAACCCAATTTTGCAATACATAGAGAAGTTTGACATTGCCAGGATTTGAAAATCCTATGCATTGCCAGGTCACTGTAGAGAATTTTGCATATGCATATCAAAATTTTGCATATGTAGAGAATTTTGCATATCAAAAAAATTGACATTGACAGGACCCAAAAAATTCTCTACATATGCAAAATTCTCTACATTGCATATGCAAAATTCTCTACATATGGTTATCCAAGCAACTTGCTTTTATGGTTATCCATTATATAAGCAATTCATCATGTATAAGCAACTTCAGGTTATCCATTATATTTATGTAAGAATGATCTATTATCCAATTACACATAACACCCAATTACACATAAACATAACACCCAATTTATATGTGTAATTACACATAAATTCAGCCCAAAAATGAGTGAAGAAAATATAAGAAGCATGTCAATTACATATGCAACAACATGGCAATGACGGGATTAGTGTTGTGACAGGATTTTGGAAATTTGCATGAAAGTGTCCTGTTAAAAAAATAACCAAAATGAAGCAAATCAGCAAGCTCTCATCCAACATTAAAATTTTCATTAACACATAAAAAATCATCAAGCTCTGATCAAGCTCTTATCAGCAAGCTCTTATCATTAACAAATTAACAAATTCATATTAAAAAAATCTTCACAGGACACTGTAATGCAAAAATGAAGAGATTATCAAAATGATTTGTTTCAAATCCTGGCAATGCATAGGATTGCCAGGACACTGTAGAGAATTTTGCTTATGTAAAGTGTCCTGGCAATGTAGAGAATTTTTCATATGTAGAGAATTTTGCATATGCATTCAATTCTGTTGACAGGACCCAAAAAAATTGACATTTGCATATCAAGAAAATTTTGCATATGTATTCAATTATTCTGTTGTTATAATTCTCATTGAAAGGACCCAAAAAAATTGTTTTTTTCATATGCAAAATCCTTATATCTACAGTGTCCTATGTATTTTGCAATTTTGCATATAAAAAACAATTCCAATATTTCCAATACATAATTTCCAATACAAATTCCAATATTTGCAATAACAATTCCAATATTTCCAATACAAATTAAAACATTCCAAGACATAATGCAAATCATTGGCATTCGAAGCAAATTGACATTGAACTCAAATTATCAAAGTATCAATTCAAATGCAAATGAACTCATGGGCATTCAAAAACTCAAATCCATGTTTTCCATATCAAAAACTCAACACTTTCAAGCTCAAGCTCAAGCTCAAGCTTGCAATATAAACTTGATGTGAAGAACTCAACACTTTGGTTTTGCAGGACAAGATTGTGCTTGCGAAATAAATTAAAAGATGATGATGAGTTCTTGAGAGAATTTGGCATATGCATTCAATTCTGTTGACAGGACCCAAAAAATTGAAAAAATTGTTTTTTTCATATGCAAAATCCTTATATCTACAGTGTCCTATGTATTTTGCAATTTTGCATATGAAAAAAAAATTCCAATATTTCCAATACATAATTTCCAATACAAATTCAAATATTTCATTCCAATACATAATGCAAATCATTGGCATTCCAAGCAAATTGACATTGAACTCAAATTATCAAAGCAGCAATTCAAATGCAAATGAACTCATGGGCATTCAAATACTCAAATCCATGTTTTCCATATCAAAAACTCAACACTTTCAAGCTCAAGCTCACGCTTGCAATATAAACTTGATGTGAAGAACTCAACACTTTGGTTTTGAAGGACAAAATTGTGCTTGCGAAATAAATTAAAAGATGAAGATGCAATTCTGTTGACAGGACCCAAAAAAATTGAAAAAATTGTTTTTTTCATATGCAAAATCCTTATATCTACAGTGTCCTATGTATTTTGCAATTTTTCATATGAAAAAAACAATTCCAATATTTCCAATACATAATTTCCAGTACAAATTCCAATATTTCATTCCAATACATAATGCAAATCATTGGCATTCGAAGCAAATTGACATTGAACTCAAATTATCAAAGTATCAATTCAAATGAAAATGAACTCATGGGCATTCAAATACTCAAATCCATGTTTTCCATATCAAAAACTCAACACTTTCAAGCTCAAGCTCAAGCTCAAGCTTGCAATATAAACTTGATGTTAAGCTTGCAATATAAAATTTTTGATATTGGAATTATCCATTCACATTGCTTATCCATGGATAAACTCAGTACATGCAATAATGCATTCTCAAACTAACTTCAAAAATTTTGAGAATGGATAATTCCAAACTCCAAACATAATTCTCAATAAATTTTTGAAGTTATTTTGAGTACATGGATAATGTGAAATATCCATTCATTCACATTGCTTATCCATGGAAATTATGTTTGCTTATTCCAGGATAAACTCCATTGAAAATATCCATTCATTACAGGACAATCAGTTTGATATTGGAGTTTGGAATTATCCATTTTCAGGACAATCAGTTTGACAATCAGTACATGCAAAATTTGATACCATTCTCAAAATATCAAACTCACATTGCTTCTATGATCCTCAATCCAATATCAAACTCACATTGCTAATGGATAATTCCAATATCAAACTCATAATCAACATTGACAGGACACTGAAATTTAGGTAGAAGAGTAAATTGAAATAGCTACTGGGCGTAACATAATTTACAGGACACATTTTGTCAAACATTGCTTCAAACATTGCTTCAAACATAATTTACAGGACACATTAACAAAAATTGAAACTTGCTTCAAACATTGCAGACATTTGCTCAAGATATCATTTGCAAAAAACTATCACATATATCACTCATCAATAGATTGCAAAAGAATTGCATATGAAAAAAATTGCATACGTGATAGTTCAAAAATTGACAATAGATTGAGCTGCTCACATTTGCAAATTTTAAATTGACAAAAATGTGAGCTGCTTGATATTGTCAATGTGAGCTGCTCACATTTGCAAATTGACAGCTCACATTGCAAATTGACAGCTCAAATTTTAAATGGACAGTATCAAGCAGCTCACATTTGCAAATTGACAATATTGCATTTGCTCACATTTGCAAAAAACTATCACAGATATCACTCATCAACAGATATCTACATTTGCTCAACGTATGTTTCTTCAACCCTCATCAATAGATTTGTATGTGACCTGTCCAATACAAAAGTTGGGTATAACCAATAACATGTCCAATACAAAAGTACACAGTCAATTTGGATAACATTTTCAAATTGGAACATGTTTTTGGTTATAACCAAAATGTTATACACATCTCTAAATTGGGTTATAAACATGTCCAATACAAAATTACAAAAGTCAAAAATTCAAATATTGGGTTATAAACATGTCCAATATCTCTAAATTGGGTTATAACCCAATTCCTCGTATAGGAGAGGACACATTGAAAATGTAACACAATTTCTCATATAACCAAAAACATGTCCAATACAAAAGTACACATTCAATTTTTCTCCATTACTGAATACACATCTATAACCAAAAACATGCCCAATACAAAATTACACATTCAATCAATTTTTCTCCATACCTGAAAAACCAAACTCAAAACACCAAGCTGTGATGAAGCTCTAACCAAGGGATGAAGCTCTCACTGAGAGGTTGATCTGCAAGGGGAGTGTGGGTACATGATAATACAAAATTACACAGTCAGTAAAAAATTCAATTGGGGGAGTGCTATGTTTAGCATTCAGTAAAAAATTCAATTGGGTTCATGAAGATTACCCAATACATAATGAACTCATGGGCAAATCATTATGTATTCAATTGAGTACTCTTCATAATTCAAGTTTAGCATTAAAAAATTACAGTGATATATTTTTGATAACACATATTAACAGGACAATATATTTGATATGGAAAACATATTATGAAGATTACTCAAGATTTTTTTGATATTTTTAATAACA
This sequence comes from Scilla litardierei, assembly GCA_030789695.1. Lineage (NCBI taxonomy): Eukaryota > Viridiplantae > Streptophyta > Magnoliopsida > Asparagales > Asparagaceae > Scilla > Scilla litardierei. Next base: position 601,367,780 of record CM061142.1, on the reverse strand, counting down.
CATATCAAGTTTACTCAGAATATTATTAACACTCAGAATATTTGATATGGAAAACATGATTTGCATTAAGTTGATGTGAAGAACTCAGAATATTGGTGTTAATCTTCATGTTCTGAGTAATGAGCAATATAAACTTGATGTGAAGAACTTGAGCTTGAATCTTCATGTTCTGAGCAATATAAACTTGATGTGAAGAACTCAACACTTTGGTTTTTGAAGGATTACTCAGAACAGTAATCTTCAGAATATTATTATCATCAAGCATAACATTAGTAACGCTCAAAAAAATTTAAAATTATGAAGATTACTCAAGATTATGAAGAGTGCTCAAAAAATTATTAACATTACTCAGGACAATTAGTTACTCAGGATATCAAAAATTTATTAACTTGAGAATCAGAAATTTTATGAAGGTCACTCAAGAATATTAACATTATTAACTCAAAAATATCACTCAGAAATTTTTAAATCAAGAACTATCACAGGACAATATTAAAAAAAATGGACAATGTAGTGGGGTGATATGCTTGATGAGGGTTGAAGAAACATACGTTGAGCTGCTTGATCTTGGCGTGTGCTCTTCTTGATGTGCTGGTGTGAAGAAGGACAAATTTCAGGTAGAAGAAGATGGCGAGGAGCTCTGGTGTGCTGATTGATCTTGTTGGGTAAAATGGAGGGCTACTTTGTGATGTGAGCAAATTGCAGGGCTAATTTCCCTCTAATGTGAGCAAAATTTCCCGCCCAGTGTGATGTGATCAAATTGCAGGGAAAATTTGTTTCCCTCCGATTTTTGATGTGATCACATTTTTACCTCTATGATGCAAACGAAAATGTTGAATTCAAATTTTTTTAAAAAAATTATGTTAGGCTGATGTGAGTTCTGTGATGTGATCAAAACCCTTTTGATTTCTTATTTCCAATATCTCATACTCAATTTCTCATATCCTATATACAAACTTTATAAACATCACACCCAATTACACATAACCAAAACCAAATTCTCTTATCTAATATCTCTTATCCATTATCTTTTAACCAAAATCTCTTATACAACAATACACATATCCACATACAACAATACACATAACCAAAATCTCTTATCCAAAAACTCTTATCCAAAAACCCATGATAACATCCCTGTTTTATAATATAGATATACATTCTAAACTTATACCTATCGTAGACAGTCAAATTCATACACGTACTTCAATCATTCATAGATTCACACACATCCCTTATATAGCTATCACATAGTATTACTTAACCAAGTTACACATACTTACATAAAAATAGTTTTACATTAGCAAATACAATCGTAATTCTTCACATATAGATAACTACCTATGTATAAACAAACATGGATATACTACTCCCTATATCTCCTAGTATACATCCAACACCAAACATATCAACACATGTAATCAACCACACAATATTAAATCATGTTTACTATATCTATTATACATTCACCACTACTATAATTTAACAAATATATAGTTATTCAAATGCACGCAGATATTTCACCATACATTCACATCACATACCTATAACTATATGTTGAATATTGGACTCCCCGGATTTGGTTTTGGATGATGAGCAAACATAAATAATTCATGAACTAACAATTTGTGAGCGCAGTATTGGAGATCGTCGCCAAATTCACGAGAACAATCAAAGCGACATCTCAAGACTTCTCAAAGCACGTATTCATTGCCTAAAGCTTCGTTGAAGCTCTTGGACCGTTTTGGAAGTCATGAAGAATTGATCGAAGCTTTCGAAGACCGTTCCTTAAGGTTTTATTTATAGTATTTTAGCTTTGATCTATAGAATGTTAAGCCTTGAGTATATCTTACGATTCTATCTTCATAACGCTCATATCGTAGCTCTAGGATCTTAGTACAAGTTCATTCTAACTTCCTCGAAGCGTCGCGCTTCGATTCGGACTTGTTTGTGCATGTTAGTTGGTACAAGAAGAAGTACTGACCGACTAGATGGTGATCTAGTCGGTCAGCAACGCTTCTTGGACCGACTAGTTTGCTTCCTTAATTTCTTGCACCTTACTGTTTACAGTTAGTCGGTCTACGTTGACTCACCGACCGACTAGTTTGTGAACTAGTCGGTCAGTGATGCTTCTTTGACCGACTAGTTATGACTTACTGTTCATACTAAATTTCTCCTAAGCTACTGTTTATCGTTAGTCGGTCTAAGAACGTTTGGTGACCGACTAGTTGACAATCTAGTCGGTCAACTTTTGTTCTTGGACCGACTAAGTCAATTTGTATTCAGACTATTTCATTTTGCCTCTTAGTCGGTCTGCGTTCACTGACTGACCGACTAGTTGTGAAACTAGTCGGTCAGAATGTCTTCTTGGACCGACTAGATTTCTAGGTCTGAATTTCTATCTCTTCTCAGTTCCTCACTTAGTCGGTCCATGTTGTTTGACTGACCGACTAGTTGATGAACTAGTCGGTCAGTGGTTGTTCTTTGACCGACTAGTTGCCTCAGATTTCTATCCGTTGGGAATTGACCTAACTTGTTTTTATGGGACCCTATAAATACGAACCTAGGTCATTTCTCTCTAAGTTAGAGCTGCCATTAAGAGATTCATTGAGATTAAAAGAGATAGCCATTCTCACTCATTTCCAAAGCTCTCTTCCTCACAAGAAACCCATTCTCTCACTTTCTAGATCTAGAATCCATATTGAGAGAAGCTTGTTCTTGGTGAGCTCTTCAAGCTCTTGCTTGATTCAAGTCTCCAAATCACTCCTATGCACCTATTGCTGGTCATTTCCTTGGTGCTAGGTCTTGGTGACTTCATCTTCCTCAAATCCTTCCTTTCACCTATTTGGTAAGAAAAACTCAAGGTATAGGATTTTGTGGTAAGATTGTTTATTTCATTATAAACTCATTTATATTGCTTGTTGATTCTCTCGGTTGTGAGAGAAGGTTGTGATCCCGGGTTGTGGGATTCACTATTGCCATTGCATGTATGATTTGATCTTGTGAAGGTTTTTCACAAGATATCATAGTGGAAATCTTGGGTTAGGGTTTCTAACCTAAGTATCCGGAGGGGATCCGGGTGGTTGGGACGTAGGATCACCGGGAACAAGTCGGGGAGACTTGGGTGGATCCGAACCCAGTAACATCTTTTGTTAGCATTGTTAATTTTGTTGTTGTCATTCAATTTAAGCTTCCGCAAATTGATTTGGTAGTTGTTTGCACTATAATTAGGAATTATACTCCTTGTTATTTTTAAAGTACTATTCACCTCCTCTTCTAGTACTTGTGCAGTAGCTTGTAGGGCATTACATTTGGTATCAAAGTCAGATACTTAGCTATGTCTGCCAACGACAATAAAACCGTGCGTCCACCTTCCGACTATGGCACCTTCAGGAACCGTGAAGGAGCGTCTTCGGTCATGGAAGGACATTCCTCGACAAGGCCTCCATTCTTCAACGGCGTCAATTATGGATATTGGAAATGCCGGATGGAAACGTTCCTTCGGAGCGCTTCCTTGTGGAGAATTACCATGTCGGAGTACAATGTGCCTACCGAAGAGGATTTCGACAAGTGGACTACCGCAGAGGTCGCCGCGGAGATTGCAAATGCCAAAGCTATGAATGCTTTACAATGCGCATTGGAACCCGAAGATTTTAATAAGATACGCACATGTAAGAGTGCATATCAAATTTGGAATTCGCTCCTCATTTTGCATGAAGGAACGAGTCGGGTAAGAGATTCTAAACTCGTAGTAGTCAATAGAGATTACGAATTGTTTCATATGGAACAGGGAGAAAAGATGAAGGAGTATTATGCTCGCTTCGTCGACATAATGAACGAGTTGGAAGCTCTCGGCAAAACCTACACCCAAAAGGAGAAGTGTTCGAAGCTTATCGAAGGACTTCCTTCTTCTTGGGAGAAACGTACCTTCGCCATCGAGGAAGGTAATGACATGAATAAGTATACCGTAGTTCAATTGATGGGTACTTTGATGTCATACGAGGTACGCAAAGATAGCAAGGTGAAGTTACAAGAAAAGATGAAGTCCTATTTGAACCAAGACGTGCCGAAGAAAAAGGTGATTGCATTCAAGGCGGCTTCATCACCTCTACCGATGATGAGGACTCGGAAGAAGAAATGGACATGGAATCCATTGCACTCATGGCAAAGAAGTTCAATCGCTTCTTCCGAAAGGGTAACTTCAAACAAAATTCTAAATTTACTTCTACTAACGCCTCTCCACCTTTGTGCTTTAAATGCAATAAGCCAGGACACATCAAAGCGGATTGTCCTCAAAACAAGCAAAAGGAGAAGTGGAAGGCGCCGAAGTTCGACAAGTCCAAGAAGTACAAAAAGGGATACAAAAATGGGCTTGTCGGAGCAACATTCACCGACTCCGAGGATTCCTCAAGCGGAGATTCGGACGATGAGAAAGTGGAGCAAGCGCACATGTGCTTCATGGCGAGAGAGGAGCATGATCAAGAATCTTCCTCCTCTGATGATAGCGACAACGAAGGCGATGAGGTAACCATGGATGATCTTAGGAATGCTAACTCTCAATTATGGTCTAAATACACTAAATTAGTAAATAGATATACTAAAGTAAAAGATGACCTAGCTAGCATTCAAACCTCGCCTAAGACTATCATCACCAACAACGACACCGTTGTTGAAGAGTTAAGAAATGAGATTGTTAATCTCAAATCAAAACTTGAACATGTTAGCATTGAGGATACAGAAGAACATAGGATAGAGGATTTGACTTCTCAAAACTCGACTTTGAGTATTGAGAATGAAAATCTTAAATCTCGTGTATATGTGCTCACATCGCAAGTATCCACTTTGGATACTTCTTTGCGTTCTCTCACCGAGAAATATGAGAACACATTAGGCCGAATCAATGAATTCAATAAGGGTAAGGGCCATTTGGATAATATCATAAAAGACTTACTTCCGGCCAAACACCACATTGGCTTGGGGTATATGATGGGAAATTCATCCAAGTCGGTCACTACTTTTGTTAGTCCAACTTCCGATGCCTCACCGAGTGGGAGCAAACACTCTATTGGTAGTTCATCTACCAATGGTGGTTCCATCTCGTACACACCCTCTTTCGGAAAGAAACCCACTTTGGGTGGACCTCCAAAGAAGGGGCATGCTTATATGTACACCAATAACATGCCACGTAGGAACACACGTCCTACTCCACCGTCTCACACATATGATGATTTTTATGCAACACACTCTCGGGCACGTGCACACCATGTGAGACACCCTCACGCACGTGTTCCCACACATGCATATGTCCACCCACCTCATCATATGAATAATTCTCATCGTGCACCATTCCATCATGTTCCTTATGCCTATCCACAACATGCATCACGTAGAAATCAACGTCGCATGCATGCACCCAATAGGATGAGGGCTCCCAAGATTTTCACTATTTGGAGCCCAAAGGACACAAGCATGGATGAAAAACAAGTGTATATGAATGCTTATTTTTCGGATGTTGTGCATAGTAGAAATTATGTGGGGAAGTCTAAGTCCAATTGGACTTGGCTTCCAAAGGTCTAACCTTTGAGGACCCAATGACCTTGGGTACCGTGATATGAAATTCTCTATCTTTAGGTACTCAAGGAAAAGAAAAAGAAAAGGAGCAACAAATTTAAATTTAGCTCCAAAGGGAATTGGATACTCGATAGCGGGTGTTCAAAACACATGACGGGTGACGCTCAATTGCTCTCCGGAGTAGTTCCCATTGCAAATGGAAACCGCGTCGTATTTGGCGGCAACGAGAGCGGAACCATCGTCGGTGTTGGTAAAGTGGGTAACCCATCTAAACCCTTAATTAGTGATGTCTATCTAGTTAATGGTTTAAATCATAATCTTATTTCAATAAGCCAACTTTGTGACAAAGGTTACAAAGTTAGCTTTGAGAAAGGATTGTGTCATATTTCAAATGATAATAATAAATTATTATTTTCCGGCACACGCCATAAAGATATCTATATTTTGGATCTTCCTAAGTCATATGAACAATGTCTCGTTGCCAACACAAGTGAACAACACTTATGGCATCGACGCTTTGGACATGTGAACTTTGGAAAACTTTATAAGCTTTCAAAATTAAATTCCATTAAAGGTTTTCCGAAGCTCGTTTTTGAAAAGAAAAGTTTTTGTGATTATTGTCAACGTGGCAAGCTTCCAAAATCTTCATTTAAACCTAAGAAAAAGCATTTCTACTAAACGGCCACTAGAGCTATCGCATCTAGATTTATTTGGGCCAACTAGAGTTGCTTCCTTAGGAAATGCAAGATATGGTCTTGTCATCGTCGATGATTATTCTAGATTTACATGGGTATTTTTCTTATGTAATAAAAATGAAGCTTTTGAAAACTTCACAATATTTGTGAAGAAAGTACAAAATCTCATCGGAACCACCATTGTCACTATTCGTAGTGATCATGGGGGTGAATTTGAGAATGAGTCTTTCTCAAATTTTTGTGATGATCTTGGAATTACTCACACGTTTTCTTTCCCTCGCGCACCTCCTCAAAATGGTGTTGTTGAGAGGAAGAATAGAACGCTTGTGGAGTGTGCTCGTACTATGCTCGAAGATAGTCAACTTGGTTATCAATTTTGGGCGGAAGCGGTACACACCGCTTGCTATGTGTTTAATAGAATACTTTTGAGGCCCGGCACCAAACAAACTTGATATGAATTGTTGTTTGGTAGATTGCCTCAAGTTAAACATTTTCATGTTTTCGGCGCAAAATGTTTTATTAAAAACACATATGATAATTTGGACAAGTTTGATCTGAGATCGGATGAGGGGATATTTGTTGGGTATTCCTCACGTAGCAAAGCCTACCGGATATACAACAAAAGATCCTCTACGATCGAGGAATCACTACATGTCTCTTTTAATGATAATTTTACTACTTCTAGAATTTCAAATGATGATGATTCTATGGACGTGTTATGTGATTCGTATGAAAATTCTAAGTCCATTGATTCAATTGATTCTATTGATACTAACCCGACTAATGAATTTGTTGAGAATATACCTAGTGATCAAGGTATTCCCAAGCGGCTTCATACCGTTCGCGATCATCCTCATGAGCAAGTCATTGGCAATATTCATGATAGTGTCAAGATGAGATCTCAAGTCCATCACTTCGCCAATTGTGCCTTTGCCTCATCGATAGAGCCAAAGAATATAGTTGAAGCGTGCGAAGATAGTGCTTGGATCCTTGCCATGGAGGAGGAACTCATTCAATTCGAGAGGAATGAGGTATGGGAGCTTGTTCCTTTGCCATCGAAGAACCACACCGTCATAGGGACAAAGTGGATCTTCAAGAACAAAACCGACGAAAACCAAGTCGTCGTCCGGAACAAAGCTCGGTTAGTAGCTCAAGGTTATCGACAAGAGGAAGGTATCGATTTCGAAGAATCCTTCGCTCCGGTAGCTAGATTAGAATCAATTAGACTATTATTGTCTTTTGCATGCCATAAAAATTTTAAATTATTTCAAATGGATGTTAAAAGTGCATTTTTAAACGGAGATGTCGTTGAGGAAGTTTACGTTTCTCAACCTCCGGGCTTCATAAATGAAAAATTTCCAAATCATGTTTTTAAACTAAAGAAAGCTCTTTATGGTTTGAGACAAGCTCCTCGAGCTTGGTATGATCGCCTAAAGAATTTTCTTTTGGATTTTAATTTTAAAATGGGCGAAGCCGATTCTACACTTTTTATTAAGCATGCGAATAATGATATTTTATTAGTTCAAATTTATGTTGATGATATCATTTTCGGTGCTACTAACTTCACTCTTTGCGAAGAGTTTTCTAATGTTATGAAGGAACAATTTGAGATGAGCCACATGGGCGAACTCAAATATTTCTTAGGTCTCCAAATTCGCCAATTGAACGATGCAATCTTCATCCACCAAACGAAATACACGGTGGAGTTGCTAAAGCGATTTGTAATGGAGAATGCCTCCGGGAAAAAGACTCCTATGAGCACTACAACGCATCTTGATAAAGATACGGGCGGAAAAGATGTAGACATTCGTCTATATCGAGGTATGATAGGTAGTTTACTTTATCTTACCGCAAGTAGGCCCGATATTATGTTTGCCGTTTGTATTTGTGGTCGTTATCAGTCTCAACCTAAGGATTCTCACTTAGTAGCGGTTAAACGTATTTTTCGCTATCTAAGTTACACTTTAGATTTTGGATTACTTTATCCGAAATCTAGCACATATGAGTTAGTCTCATATAGTGACGCTAATTATGCGGGATGCAAATCCGACAGGAAGAGTACTAGTGGCACTTGCCATTTTCTAGGAAATTCCCTTGTCTCTTGGTTTTCCAAAAAGCAAAATTCGGTATCACTTTCAACCACCGAGGCGGAATACATTGCCGCCGGTGCCGCTTGTGCCCAGGTTCTTTGGATGAGACACACACTGAAGGATTTTGGTATTCATTGTGATACTAGCCCTATCATGGTGGATAACCAAAGTGATATCTGTCTTTCAAAGAATCCGGTGCACCATTCCCGATCTAAACACATAGATGTCCGACACCATTTCTTAGACGATCATGTTGCTAAAAAGGACATCATATTAGTGTACGTTGAAACCCAAAAGCAAATCGCCGATATTTTCACGAAACCCCTAAAGGATGACTCCTTTGTGCGGTTGCGTCGAGAATTGGGGATTATGGGTGAATCCGAGATATAGGATTCATGTTTCATTCAATTATCTTGCATGCTATTATATTTCGCGATATTTCGTTCATGCTAGATTTATTGAATTTTTGGGGATTTTATGTGATTTGTTTGAATTTTTGCTCGAATTATTTTTTAAACGTCGTATTTAAGATTTCGACGTTTTGTGGGGTAGTTTAGATGACTAATGAGAGAGTTAAGATGTTCCATCCAAGTGTTTTTATGAAGAGAACTCATTTATCAACTTTTGGACTCTTCTAGTCGGTTTCAGTTCATCAGCCAACCGACTAGATGCTCATCTAGTCGGTCAGCTAGTGAACTCAGACCGACTAGTTCAAGCTTTAATCTTTCTATTGTCATTAACTTTCTTTAGTCGGTCACAGTACACTTACCGACCGACTAGATTGAAAACTAGTCGGTCAGTGAGTATACTGCGACCGACTAACTCTAGCCCTAAAAATTTCTGTTTGCCTCTGTTTCGACTTAGTCGGTTCAAGCTCATTGACCGACCGACTAGATCGTAATCTAGTCGGTCAGTGCTTGAACTGTGACCGACTAAGTACGTTAGGGCAAACGTGTCTTTTCGCATTCCCGACCGACTTAAGCCTCATTCATCCGACTGATTCTTCTTTTAGTCGGTCTTCTTCAAACCTCCAGCTCGAAAACCCCTTAAACCCACTCGAGACCCCTCATCTTCCCATCGATTTCCGGTCAACTTTCCGGCCATCTCCGCCGCCGGTTGCCGTCGACCACTCCCCTAGGTATAACGCTCCTTCCTAGATCTTTTTTTTTGCATCTCTAGGGTTTGTTCTAGGCTTCATTTCAACTTCTAGGGTTTTAGGGTTTCGGATTTTCTATCTTAGGGCTGTGTGCTTAGGATTGTTTGATTCTAGGGTTTAAGCTTAGGGTGTTCGATTCTATCCGGTCGCTTGATTGTACTCGTTGTGCCGCGATCATGGCACGAACGAGAATCCCGATTACATCTTCTGGGGCATCCCCCATGACCGTAGAGACCGGGACCGCTTCGACCCCTCCTAAACGTAGGGCGAAGACCACTCGACCCCCCTCTTCGTCTTCAAGTCCGTTGAAGAGGAAGAGGACGTCCAAGCCTAAACCTACCGGCCAATCGTCCATGCCAAAACCTAAACCTAAAAAGTTCCGTGCTCCCACCCCTCCCGGTGAGCGTTCGGATAGTGATTCCGAGGATAACTCCGATGAGGAATACACTCCTGAACATCCCGAGAAGGCACCCACTCCACCCCCTCCTCCACCTCCTCCTAAGACCTGTAAGGCTAAGGGTAAAGCTCCAATGCCAGTCGGAGGTGTTGATATATCGTTGTGGCGCGACGACCCACAGTGTCTAGCTGCGTACAACCGTATAAAGCACTGCCCGCTGCTGTTGGAACATTACGTTCAGTTTTCTGATTTCCTTGGCCTTGCTGATCTTCTCTCCTATAGTGGCCTATTGGACTACCTTCGCTTCGACCCTAAGGCAAACCCCCGACCCTATCCTCGCCTGGTCAAGCTATTTTACGCCAATCGTGTTTGGGGCCAGTACGATGAGTCTCACTCCATCGAGACTTCTGTTTTGGGGACTCCTATAGTCCTCACGGTAGAGATCTTGGGGGAGCTGATAGGTTGCTCGTCGTGTGGCCTCCTCCCATCTGACATTTCTGTTGACGATATCTCCACCCTCGATCAGCCTACCCTAGGTGAAATCTTCCAGGTTATCCCTCCCGCATTCATTGGAGTCCCTTCCAACTCTTTCAAGTCAAATGCTTGGGTGCTTAATCTGATCTTGAAGTCCTGCCTTCTTCCCAAGTATGGATCTTCTTCTCTTCCATCTCAGCCGTTTTTGAAATTGATATACGCTCTTTTCATGGGTAGCGAGATTAATTGAGCTCGCATTATACTCGATAAGATGGACTCTTTCGAGTGTATACGCAAGACCACTAAATCTACGCATATCCCATATCCATGTCTGTTGACTTTGGTTTTCCGTCGATTCGGTGTTCCCCTGCCTCCTGATGATGAGCGTCCCTTGGGTCCTCCTCTGAACGCGACGGCCGTTAAGAAATCTCTTGCGGCGCTTCGTCATGTGCAGAGGTCGACCACATCTGCTTCCCAGGCCACTCCCTCAGCTGCTGCAGCCCCCACTCCTTCTGCCACACTTGATGATGTCGTACGGTTACTTCGTCGGCACGAGTCACGTTTGGCTCGTACCGAGGAGGTCGTCTGCTGTATGGCTAGCTTGATGGGCGTCCAGCTTCCTCCTCCTGTTTCTGAGGACGAGGAGATGGATGATGAGGATATTGACGATCTTGTCACTTCCTTGGCTCGTGGCGATGAGGCCATTGCTGCTGCTGCTGCTACCACATCTGCTCCTGGAGATGGCACCCCTTCCGGTGCTCCAGAGACTTCTGCACCAGTAGTTCAGACTTCTGAGGCTGCTGCTGCTCCTGTTGACGACCCTGCTCCTGTCTTGCCTGCTGATACTCCTGTTGAGACCCCCGCCGTTGAGCCCGTCGTCGTTTCCACTCCTGCCCCGACGATCCCGTCTGTTGACACGCCTCTCCTCCCAGCAGAGCCTGAGTCCACTCCATCGACTGGACCCATGGAGACTGCTGATCCAGCCACTCCCTCGTGATCGTCAGTATCGAGGACTCTCCACTGCTCATTGGATGATGCATCTTATTGAGAGTATTTTGGGTTAGGATGGAGTTTGAGGGTTATTTTGATGTATTTTGATTTTTCTGGATGTCGGTGTTGTATTTTGATGTACTTTGGATGATGCTGATGGTTAGATGATGTATGATGTATTTTCCTTTTTGTTGTTGATATCCATGGTATGTTATACTTGATGTACTCGATGTGATATCTTTTTGGATGTACTCATGATGTTTTTATATATATATATACATTGATGTTCTCTATGTTTTAATTCGTCGTGCACATTTACTATTCGTTCAACGCATATGAAATGTGAATTCGTCGCTCGACGCTTGGAAGCTTGGTTAAATAGATTATATTTCTATGATTGTATAGAATTGTTTTCCATGCACAAATTTAACCAAGAATATTGAATATTGGAGAGTATGTTCCTTTACTCAATAAATGAATGAATATTTGGTATTTTTGATGATTTTAATTTTCGCTTTAAAATGATGGACAATTTGGCACACCTTGATTTGCCTTCATCGTTTTTCCCTTGTGTCAATTGGGTCCATCGTCAACATCTACGACTCCCGATGTTGGATTTTAATTTCCCTAGTTGTTGTCGTTGTATGCCCCCCATTTTTGGGATAATGCCAAAGGGGGAGAGATAATGATAATAATTAGGGCAAATGAAAATTTAACTCAATTTCCAAGAATCTAGTTTGATATGTTAGATTCAGTGGGAGTTAAGATATATATAAGGATTTTCAAAATCCGATATTTCAAAAATCGATTCTCTTTATTTATCTTACTCGTCTGATTGATGCAATTCATATATATTCATTTTGGAATTAACGTGTCATCAATGCAGGGGGAGTAAGTATTTTACATTTGAATCATTATTTTTTATTATTATTTATGTTGGTTTGTCATCACCAAAAAGGGGGAGAATGTTGAATATTGGACTCCCCGGATTTGGTTTTGGATGATGAGCAAACATAAATAATTCATGAACTAACAATTTGTGAGCGCAGTATTGGAGATCGTCGCCAAATTCACGAGAACAATCAAAGCGACATCTCAAGACTTCTCAAAGCACGTATTCATTGCCTAAAGCTTCGTTGAAGCTCTTGGACCGTTTTGGAAGTCATGAAGAATTGATCGAAGCTTTCGAAGACCGTTCCTTAAGGTTTTATTTATAGTCTTTTAGCTTTGATCTATAGAATGTTAAGCCTTGAGTATATCTTACGATTCTATCTTCATAACGCTCATATCGTAGCTCTAGGATCTTAGTACAAGTTCATTCTAACTTCCTCGAAGCGTCGCGCTTCGATTCGGACTTGTTTGTGCATGTTAGTTGGTACAAGAAGAAGTACTGACCGACTAGATGGTGATCTAGTCGGTCAGCAACGCTTCTTGGACCGACTAGTTTGCTTCCTTAATTTCTTGCACCTTACTGTTTACAGTTAGTCGGTCTACGTTGACTCACCGACCGACTAGTTTGTGAACTAGTCGGTCAGTGATGCTTCTTTGACCGACTAGTTATGACTTACTGTTCATACTAAATTTCTCCTAAGCTACTGTTTATCGTTAGTCGGTCTAAGAACGTTTGGTGACCGACTAGTTGACAATCTAGTCGGTCAACTTTTGTTCTTGGACCGACTAAGTCAATTTGTATTCAGACTATTTCATTTTGCCTCTTAGTCGGTCTGCGTTCACTGACTGACCGACTAGTTGTGAAACTAGTCGGTCAGAATGTCTTCTTGGACCGACTAGATTTCTAGGTCTGAATTTCTATCTCTTCTCAGTTCCTCACTTAGTCGGTCCATGTTGTTTGACTGACCGACTAGTTGATGAACTAGTCGGTCAGTGGTTGTTCTTTGACCGACTAGTTGCCTCAGATTTCTATCCGTTGGGAATTGACCTAACTTGTTTTTATGGGACCCTATAAATACGAACCTAGGTCATTTCTCTCTAAGTTAGAGCTGCCATTAAGAGATTCATTGAGATTAAAAGAGATAGCCATTCTCACTCATTTCCAAAGCTCTCTTCCTCACAAGAAACCCATTCTCTCACTTTCTAGATCTAGAATCCATATTGAGAGAAGCTTGTTCTTGGTGAGCTCTTCAAGCTCTTGCTTGATTCAAGTCTCCAAATCACTCCTATGCACCTATTGCTGGTCATTTCCTTGGTGCTAGGTCTTGGTGACTTCATCTTCCTCAAATCCTTCCTTTCACCTATTTGGTAAGAAAAACTCAAGGTATAGGATTTTGTGGTAAGATTGTTTATTTCATTATAAACTCATTTATATTGCTTGTTGATTCTCTCGGTTGTGAGAGAAGGTTGTGATCCCGGGTTGTGGGATTCACTTTTCCATTGCATGTATGATTTGATCTTGTGAAGGTTTTTCACAAGATATCATAGTGGAAATCTTGGGTTAGGGTTTCTAACCTAAGTATCCGGAGGGGATCCGGGTGGTTGGGACGTAGGATCACCGGGAACAAGTCGGGGAGACTTGGGTGGATCCGAACCCAGTAACATCTTTTGTTAGCATTGTTAATTTTGTTGTTGTCATTCAATTTAAGCTTCCGCAAATTGATTTGGTAGTTGTTTGCACTATAATTAGGAATTGTACTCCTTGTTATTTTTAAAGTACTATTCACCCCCCTCTAGTACTTGTGCAGTAGCTTGTAGGGCATTACACTATATTCAAGACACACCACACATACCATAGTCACAAATACCTATAACTAAGCACATACTTACCCGTGCATGGTGCACGCCTACACACGCTAACATACCATTCATACATACCACTCATACTACTATATACTTAGCACATTCTATAAACCAAGTTTAGCTAATAGATATACATTCAACCTGTAACACCTTCGTAAGTAACTAAACTACAAGACCAACACCTATAACTATATAATGGTATAGCCACCCACAATCATGTGCGTAACACAACCAAGCACAACCAATCCTATCATTATACATACATCATCCATTACTATATTCATACTACTATATGTAAACCACAGACATACATAATAATATACTTAGAGTATACCCACTCAAGCTTGAGTGAGACTCAAAACCCATATCAGAATACTCTATATACATAACATGATATTTATACCAATAACAACACACACCTCTATTAAATATATGTCTAACAACGTAACCACATACATACCATAATATCAATCACACTTTATATTTAGTCAAGTAACACACACATAATGCAATCACTTTACACACTATAATAATATTAAAAATATCAGCACCTGTATAATTATAATACACCCTCTAATACATGCAGTCATCGTATAGTCACATACATATAGTATATTCATGCCATAGCAATATTAAATATAATCAGTACCCTACTACATAGACCTATCCATACATAGTTACGACATACAATAATCGTGTATACCTCACGGTGTACATGCACACGCACAACATCCCGTAAAGGCAAGCAATACTAACAAAATCATAATTCTATTACCACACGTATATCACACATATTCATATAGTAAGCACATATATACTCAAGGCTAAGCACATTCATATCTATGTACGAGCACACGCTCACACGTACTAACATATTGATCATATAATAGGCCTACACACTTAACTATAAGCACACATATTATCATTACGCTTAACATGCACATGACTTACTAGTATATTATTTCAAGCATTTACAAGTACATTCAAACCACATACTCCACTAGTAGTTATTCCAACACTAAATCTAATATACACAGACATCTCTAAAGTAGTATAGCTATCCTCACATATAAATACCATCATTCATACAACTTCATACATATATCACGAATAACACTGAGTATACATACAGAACACAAGAGGCAATCATTAATATCCTAAGGATAGCACACTCATACAGGTCCACACACTCTACCTATAAACATGCACCACCACGACATCACAAAAACCAATGGGCCCACTACTAAACTAGAGTTGACACATGCAACGACAAGCACTAAAGTCTAAACAATAGAAAGGAAACCAAAACCAAAAACGTAACGAAACAAGGTCGGAAAGAACGAGTTCAGATAAGGCGAGGATAAGGAGACAGTTGGTTGGGTGGAACAAAATATTGCTCTAAATAATTAAATAGATGAAAGAAGGATATGTGTAAAATATGATATCGTATATATATATATTCTTATAAAAATATGTAGAAATAGCGAGCAGGCTATAAAATTTGAAAACACGGAAAAGTGTTAGATAAAGGAAATAATGAGTAGGGTGAGGTAGTGATTGGTTTGCAAATGAAAATAGGTTTACACAAAATTTTTTGAAGTATGAGCACGATGAACATAGAACTGATATATAAAAAATTGAAGTTCTATTTAGCTTAGAAAAATATTCTAAACGCATGTACGGTAAGTGGTTAAAAATAAATTTTGTAGTTTATGTTATATTGAATTATCAAAATGGTAACACACGGTTTTAAAACTGAAATACAAAAGATACCGGTTAGAAAATGGTTACGAGATAGTAATTAAAAATTATGACCAATAAGGTTTAAAGATCCAGGAAGAATTTTAACTGAACCGAAAAGCAAGAAATTTAAATATATAATAAGGGGTCTTCAAAGAAATTAAACTGAGCGAAGAATTTAATAAGGGATGTCAAAAATACTTTTAGAGAAATCAGGATTTGCGATGGAGAAGATTTGAAAAATTAAAGATAATCGTCATAAAGCGATCACGTGAATCGAGAGCAAATAATATGATCACATGATCGATACATGAATAGGCCTAGGATATGATTCATGAAAAGCAACGATGGAATTCTACGGTCGATGACACAGAAGTGTAATGATTAGAAAGATGCTAGAAAGCAGGGATTCTAATTACCGACCGACTAGAGATCAGGAGAACTTAGCATTAAGACTTCTAATAAACTAGACTGTAAGAGAGATCTCAAGGAAGGGTCCTTAGAGGATGAAGATTATGTTCTGCTGGACCCGAAATCTGATGAACCCAGTCGAACGACTAAAGAAACTATAGAAATCTATTATGGTCTGAGCTAGGTGAGAGACTACTAAGGAAATTCCTATGATGGTTATACCAACTCTTAGCAAAAAGTCTAACTAACAATCATGGATGCCTAACTAGCAAGCACAGGTGTCTAACTAAATCTTCATATAGTCCAGGTCTAATGGGTTACCCTTATTATACTGAGACAAGATGCTCGGTTACACGTCTTCCAGCCATCTAAGACAAGTAAAACGTTCCTATTAGACTCAGATTTATGACTTGAATGTTTCGAATATTTTAATGGATGTCTTATTATTACAGTTGTTTCGATATTTTGCAGATGCAAGAAGGACTTGCATGGGCCACCATAAAACCTGTCATGCCCCGCTTCCCAAGTATAGAAGGCGAGATGTGAAGAGGTCCGCTCAGACTTGGAGCTGTGAAGCTGCAGTCTGATAAGTGTCTGTAATTTAATCTATTATCAGGTCTTTGCACTACGACGAAACAACAATAATAATAATGAGGGATGGACAAATAACATGATCCAACATTCAACATCCACAGATTTTATTTCAAACATTATAGAGTCATAAAAGATGTACAGAGTCTGAAAAGAAGGCCTAAGCATGGCCGAAACTAAACAAGTAATTATTCTACGCACCACTCAACCTAACAACAACTACTAAGAAAGTAAACAACAACTAAAAGAAAGTCACCAGTTGAGACTAAGGGTAGGACCAGTGTCCTCGAACTGGATGTCAGCAAGCTGTCGTCCTCTGCAACCTACTCAGGCTCAAACCTGACATGTGACACCCAAAAAGAAAAGGGCACATGTCAGCAAAAATCTCCATAAAGGGAAGGGAGACTTTTGTGCAAGGAAACGTAAAGCACAGCAGTTATAAGATGAATGCAGCTTAACAGTTCTAAAATAATGATGACATGACATGATATTTCAATGAATGCAGCATTTAAATAAACATGATGATAACAAGCAAGCACGTCGTAGCAGAACACTACGAATCACTATTACACGAATTCAAGAATCACTAACTTTTCATATTTTGTATAGGGTTTACGTATTTTGGCTGAAGTGGCTATACGGGCATACTTATACGCTCAAGTGATCGCTTAACCCCACCCCTCCACGTGTATCAAGCGTTGGTTTTCTAACTACGATGTTCTCTCTTTTGGATCACGAGCCAGGAAGTGTTTTTGGTTTGGCATAGGGTTGTACCCGACAAGCAGGTGACTAGCCTCAATAAATATGTAGGAGTCAAGATCCTACTCGTCGCAGCTTACAATTTATTGTAGCGTGTGCTACACAATCATGATAGACTAAGATGATGCATGAAATGAAATGGCAAGATGCATGAACATGGAGATAAGCAGTTTAAAGTCCGTACATTTAATTTTGAAAGTAAACGTGACATGCAGCATGAAATGATAGCACAACAAGGGTGTCGGATCTAGCTTCGTTGTCAAGCGAAGTCAAGTATTGTGTTGGATCTAGTTTCGTTGTCAAGCTAGATCAAAAATGGCATCTAGGCGACTATCATTTCACCGCCTAGTATCTGTTACGCAAATTTACAAAATTTCCTAAAAACTTTGCCTAACAAATTACTGTGCAAGTTTCACTTGCCTGAAAAAGACGCACTGCAATCACAGATCAGATAGGTCCAGAACTTCCTATGTGCTCAAACCATCGACCAGCCTACAGTCCCTTATTATTAATCTTCAATTAGTGAATTAACCAACAAAATAAAATTACAGTTTCTATCTTGTTAACATGCAGGTGTTGTCACGCCCCGCTTCCCTAAAATGGAGGCGAGACGTGAGAAGGTCCGCACAGACGTGGAGCTGTGAAGCTACACGCCTGATAAGCGTCAATAATCATATGCAGGTCCCTGTAACCACGACAGAACAAGATAATAAAGCAAGGAGATACGGAAATAAAATCCCAAATCTCAACAATGTCCAAACATTAAAATTAAGTTCAACATCCAGAAAAGCCACCAGGCTAAAGGAAAGAGTCTAAAGGCCCAGAACAAGGCCAAAAAAGACAAACACGGCACAAAGTATTGGTGCTACGCACCGACAACAAAAGCAGTCTAAAAAACAACACAAACAGTCTCTACGACTGATCGCACGTGTCCACGAAGTCCTCGTCAAACACAGGCTCGGGCTCGGCGTCCACAAACACCTCGTCCTCAACAACGAACTCAGGCTCAGGATCTAACATGTGTCACCCAAAAAGAGAGAGGGGCACATGTCAGCAAGTCTAAAAGACTTGAGCAAGGAAACTGGAAGTAAACTAACAACCTAATAGTTCAAATAGGATGCAATGACGTGACATTTAAGTATGATGCAACAGTTAAAAGGGACAAGATGGGACAAGCACGCACGATGTAGCAAAAGCTACCAAATCACTAATTCACGAGTCACTTATCACGATTTTCACTTATCACGAATCACTTATCACGAATCACTTATCACGATTTTCACTTTGTGCTCAGAGTTTCCGTCTTTTGGCTAGAGTGGCTGATCGGGCCAACTCCTAAGCTCAAGCGACCGTTTAACCCTACCCCTCCACGTGTATCGAGCGTTGGGATTAGCAACACACTATGCTCGCTTCTGGATCACGAGCCAGGAAGTGTATTTGGCATAGGGGTGCACCTAGCCTCAAGTCACGATGTATGAGTCAAAATCCTACTCGCCGCAGCTTACATTTTAAAGTAACGTGTGCTACACAAACACGATGAACAAGCAAGTATGCAATGACATGAACAGATATTCGCGTACCGTTAATTGAAATTAAACATGACATACAAGCATGATGAAGGTGACGGATCTAGCTTCGTTGTCAAGCTAGATCAAGGGCGTCTAGGCAGCTATCCTTTCACTGCCTAGTCTCTTTTACTTTAAAATAAGTAAATGGCCTAGAACATGGCCTGAAACCCTAAGAGGCAAGTTTCACTTACCTAGCACCAAGGATGACGATCAACGAGGCACGCCACAAAATGTTAGCTACGGGGATGAGATCGCTGACATGGCAAACCAATATTAGAACAACATCCAACCTAGTTTTATTAGGGTTTAACAAAAATCACAAAACGAGTTATGAGAATATTAAAGGATCGAACACTACCGTAGGAAACGGAAGATCGATGCCGAGCAAGCACGGCAACGGAAGAAACGATCCGGGGAACCACGGTTCAGATCTGGAATGGATGGAGAAATCTGGAGAAAATGGGATTTGATGGGATTTTGGGGGTTTTCTGACGGCCTAGAGGAGATGGCCGACCTAAATGGAGAGGGAGAGGAGCTCTTTGGGAAGGAGGAACGGCTAGAGGAAGCTTGGAGAAGATCAGAGGTCAAGGGGGAAAGGAAATGGCCAAGAGAAGAGAAAGAAAGAATAGAAAACGTTTGGGGTTTAAATAGGAAACAAGCCGGCGGCCGCCCAAAAATTAGGGTTTCTGGGTTGATTAGTCGGTCAAAGAAGGTTGGCTGACCGACTAGTTTAACAACTAGTCGGTCGGTCGATTAACTGTGACCGACTAACACCAAACAGTAACTCAGGTCGACAAAATGGTCAATGAATTAGTCGGTTAAAGAACAATGGCTGACCGACTAGTTTGCAACCTAGTCGGTCGGTGGTTGTTCTTGGACCGACTAACGATAAACAGTAACTTAGGTGAAACTTATCAAAGGAACTAGCCGGTCTGAGAGCAAGTTCTGACCGACTAGTTTCACATCTAGTCGGTCGGTGGTTGTTCTTAGACCGACTAGGAGTAAACAGTAACTCCTGTACGATTGATTCAAGGAACTAGTCGGTTCCAGTAGAGTTCCTGACCGACTAGATCTCAATCTAGTCGGTTGGTCCCCCTTCTTGAACCAACTAAGGTGCACGAAAAGTGCCGAATTGAAGCGCGAAGCTTCGGGAAGATTTCTACGGCTTCTAAGATCAATCTAACTCTAAAATATGAGCGATTTGAAGTTCGTAATGAGTGACTTACTCCAAGATCAACGATTCTAAGGAAGAAGCTAGAAAATCATGACGAAACGATCGAAAACGAAAGCGACGGAGACGAAACCACACATAAGGAGAAAATCCACCAAAACATATATATAATATAGATAATCCAAATACATGAAAAACCAGTCGTTACATCCTCCCCAACTTAAGAAAAATTCCGTCCTCGGAATTTCCCAACACTCACGTGTCCGGGAATAAAAGTGGGAAACGCTCTCGCATCTCATCCTCATTCTCCCAAGTAGACTCTCCTGGCAAGCCGTGTCGCCACATCACCCTCACAAGATTGACAACCTTGTTCCGGAGTGACTTCTGACGCCTGTCCAGATTCTGCACTGGCTGCTGGTCATACGTCATATCAGGACGAACGGTAATCTCCGAGAAATCCACAGCATGAGATGGATCGCCAATGTATCGACGAAGCTGCGACACATGGAAAACATTGTGAACTCCTTCCAAAGATGGCGGCAAGGCCAAGCGATAGGATACCTCGCCAACTCTCTCCAGAATGTGACGTGAGTTTATATTTCATATATTCACGCATGTTTTCTTTTGTGTTTCTCCGTGTTTTTCGCCGTCTTTTATTCGTTTTCTCGTATTTTCTCGTTTTCTTTCACTTTTCTTTGTTTCTCCATGTTTGCAGGAGATTGCCCGCGTAGGGGACGTTTAACGATGATATCATGTGTCCCCGGAGCAACGGGAGGAGTCACGCGTGATCCAGGGGGTCAAACGACAAAGAATACATCTTTCAGCCCCTCACCCGGTCGGTTGGTCATCTCCAACCGATCGGGTGATGCACGCGTGCACCACCCGGTCTCAGCCGGAGCTCAAGTGGAAGTCACCCGACCGGTTCACAGGCCAGTTCAACTGGGGCCAACTCTCTGTCTTCTCGAGCCAAATTCCAACCGATCGGGTGACTCTCACCCGATCGGTTCATCTGTAGCTGATGCTGAAGAGCCGAAGACACGGGCACCCAACCGATCACTTCACCCGATGGCGCCAAGATCCAACCGGTCACTCCAAGAACTCAACCGACCGGTTCATATGACCGGGTGAAAGTTCGCCGTTTTCTGTTATTATTTGTAACGGATCACCGGATCGGTTGACTTGTCAACCGATCGGGTGATACGAGAGTCTATAAATAGAACCCCTAGGGTTCCAGAAAAAGGGGAGCTGCTAGTTTTTACTGTTTTCTCCTATTGTGACGGCTGTAATTACTGTTCTTTTGTAAGTTTTTGGATCTTTCTCAAACTTTAGTATTGTCTTAATTGCTCTATTACTTCAGCATTCCAATCGTCTGATTATGATTCCAACGGTTCATTTTCATTTAGATCGCTTTTTAATGAATTTTTGTGAGTAGTTCCCAAATCTAGAATTTTGGCGGAAGCCCCTTCGGGGGCTCTTCCCGATGCATCCATAGGGTTAGGAAATCGATAGGGATTAGGATTCTTACGGTTACGCGGGGTGTTTCATTGTCATCGGCGGGAAAAAGACCGCCTTTGACCGTTGGGCCAAGGGGGAATAAACTTGGCGGTTGACTCCCTAGCCATAGCTCACGCCCTTAGGGTAGACGCCAAATCCTAGCACGCGGGAGCGGCAGGATGAGACATTGGGAGTTATCGTTGCGAGCTTAGTGCTCTCGGAATCGATCAGTGTTAATGGACACGGGAGTGCCCACTGATCGAATCCGGGAAGTCTGGTGTATCATCCTGGGCACCGACCGGAATATCGGGCCCATGGGATGCCGGTACCACTTTCAGAGGAAACGTCTCACCATTAGACCCTAATTCCGATCGCTATCCTACCCGTAGGCCGTATCGGTGAGAGTCACTCGTTGGAGTGGAAACTAAAGTCCCGGGTTTATTTTCTTATTGTTCATACCTTGCATTCCTTTCCGTGACAACCATCAACCGATTCGGGCTAGCTCGCCCACGGGGTGATTTTGGTCCTCCTTGACACAAGCACATCCTAGCCTCCCTGTGTTCGACCCCCAAGCCACACTACAACACCGTGCGCTTGCGGTTATAAATATCTAAACCCCCCCCCTCGTGCCGCCGGCCGCGTGGCACGGGCACGTCAAGTTTATGGCGCCGCTGCCGGGGAGGCAACGTGCTTGTTATTTTAGGATCTCTTGAACCCTAGTGTCTAGCTCTTATCCATACCTCGTGATAATTTTCGCATTCTCCTTTTTCCTTTTTATTTTTCTTATTTTTATTTCTTATTTTATCTGTTTCTTTCCCACTTGTCGCTTCACGGGTGTTTGTTGTTTTTCATGCGCAGGAGTTCAAGAAGTCTCGACGACTTGATTCCCGTTGATCCAGAGATTAACGCCACCCTTAGGCGTTTGGCCACCGAGAAGCGAAGAAGAGAGGATCCCGAATCCATGGAGGAGAACACCCCGCCTCACAAGTCCCTGTTGGAGTACTCGATGCCATCTATCGAGTCCACTTCCGCCATCCGTTCTCCAGCTATTACGGCCCAAAGCTTTGAGCTAAAGCCGTCTTTGGTGACATGGATCCAGCAGGATCAGTTTGCGGGTGCACCCATGGAGAGCTCGATCGAGCATCTAGACTCCTTCTTGGAGAAATGTGACACCTTCCGGATTAATGGTGTCACGACTGAGGCGATCCGTCTGAAGCTGTTCCCCTTCTCGTTGCGAGACAAAGCCAAGCAATGGCTTAGGGGGAAGGACCCCAACACCTTCAATACCTGGGAGAAGCTCTCCAACGCTTTTCTGACGAAGTTCTTTCCTCCGGGGAAGACCATGAAGTTGAGGAGTGAGATCTCCTCCTTCTCCCAGGCCAACCACGAGTCCTTGCATGAAGCTTGGACTAGGTACAAGGAGATGCAGAGAAGATGCCCTCACCATGAGCTTCCGAAGTGGCAGATTATTAATCTGTTCTACAATGGGCTGAGGGATGACCTAAAATCTTCTATGGACGCCGCGGCTGGGGGTTCCTTCATGTCAAGGAGCGAGGAAGATGCCGGACATATTCTGGAAAATATGGCATCCAACAATGAGCGGTGGTGTGACGAGAGAGCCACACCCAGGTCTGGGGGTATACACAAAGTCGAGGACGTCGACAAACTTTCAAGCAAATTCGACTTGCTTTCGACCCAGATCTCCGCACTAATGGTAGGAGCCGATGGGGCCGGTACACAGCAGATTTCAGCGGTAGAATCCGAATTCTTTGGGGAATTTGATGGTGGTGACGTCTCACCACCGTAGGATCAGGCGAGCGCACTATTTTACAACCCCACGGGAAATGCGCCGTATCCGCCAAGAACCAATTCCAACCCGGCCTACTCTCCAAACAACCGGAACCACCCTAACTTTGGTTACCGGCCACCATTCCAGCCCTCGCCGCATCAGCAGCCGTAGCAATAAACATATCAGCCGGCTAGGCCACATCAGAGTCAGATTCAGCAGCAACAATATCAGCAGCAACCTCAGCAACAATTTTACGCCCTTAGGAATCAGCAGCCAATCCAGCAGCAGCAGCAGTATGGCCAACAGAGGGCTGTCTCTCCGGTTGAGTCTCTCTTGACTCAATATATAACCAACCAGGAGAAGATCAATCAAAAGCTGGAAATGGGTCAGCGGGCCCTCACGGACCAAGTAACCCAGCTGGGGTTACAAGTGGCGAACCTTTCAAGGTCACAAAACCAATTGCCGCCATAACCGAAGGTGAACCCGAGGGGAGCAACCCAAACGTCGGCACTCGTGCACGAGCACGCAAATGTGTCCGCTATCGTTCTGAGAAGCGGGACACAAATCCCTACTAGAGTGCCCCCTAACAGACCGGAAGCACCGTTGGTCGTTGAGCGACCGATCGAAAAATCAAACGACGCCGGTGCTTCGTCATCAAATCCTACGACTCCGGAGGGAGTCTCTGAAGAAGAGAAGAAGAAAAACGAGGAAGGGAGCCCGAAAGTGTTCAAACCCGTTGTGCCTTTTCCACAACGGTTAGCTCAGGCCAAAATTGATGAGAAATATGGCAAGTTCTTCGCCATGGTCAAGGACCTGAGCTTGTAAATCCCCTTCCTGGAAGCAATCGAAACAATCCCCTCCTATGCAAAATTCCTGAAGGATTTGGTGACGAGAGGGTCTAGAAAGGAGAAAGTAGTGTTGACGGCGGAGTGTAGAGCTCTCATCCAGAGGGCAAATCCGCCGAAACTTAAAGACCCGGGGAGCTTCTCAATTCCTTGCACGATCGGGGCAGTAAAGATTCATCGCGCGCTCGTCGATCTCGGAGCGAGTGTAAGTTTTATGCCCTTGTCGATGTATAAAAGGATAGGAATGGGTGATCTGGAGCCCACCGGTATGACCCTACAACTAGCTGACCGGTCGGTCAAATATCCGGTGGGGATTGTGGATGACCTCCCCGTCAATGTAAAAGGGGTGCATGTGCCAGTGGACTTCGTTGTCATGGACATGCCTGAAGACGCACACACCCCCATGATCCTGGGACGGCCTTTCATGGCCACTGCTGGCATTTTGATTGATGTGAAGAACGGAAAACTTTCGCTAAACGTCAGCGGAGAAAAGGTTGAATTTGATCTGGGGTTGTCCATGAAGTATCCCGATCCCCCAGATGACCCTAGGTGTAATTTGCTGGAGGTGGAAGAAGAAAAAGCTGCTGAAGAGAGCTCCTGGGAGATTCTCTTAAGAAACCCCCCGATGACTTGGAGGATTCAGAAGACCGAGACGGCCCTAAGAACAATGATGCTGCTGGGAGAGCGAACGCAGCAAGAACGACCCCTCCCGGGTTCCCCAAGGCTCCTCCTGCGAGGAGAACGGGGAAAGAACCCATGGGCCTCACCAAAGACGAGGTCCGGATCCTAAAGAAGATGGCGGTAAGCGCCAATACAAAAGAGAAGCCCCCGGATCCCAAGATCAAGGAGAGGGTAGTCGAGCAATTCTTTCTCCAGCCACTGACTACTCCAAAGGCCTTAAGCTCCGATGAAGTAGAGATGCCAAACTTCGGGCAGCACCCGTATCAACCACCGTGAACATCTCTTGCGGGCGTCGAGCCAACGACGTTAAACAAGTGCGCTTCATGGGAGGCAACCCATACTCTAAACTTTTGCCCCACTTTTTAGTGTTATTTTTGACTTTATTTTATCTATTTTTATAAATAAAATCAGCCGCGAGAACATCCGTTCAGGGACTTAGACAATCTGTTGGTTTTTTGCAGGAAACAAAGCCCCAACCGATCGGTTGATAACTCACCTGATCGGTTGGGATGTATCAGATACAAGCCGAAATCTGTCCCCAAATGAACCGATCGGTTGAAGAATGGAGAGATCGGGTGACAGACCGGGTGATCTCGGGAGAATTCTCGGGAAATTTTTGGGGAATATCAACCGATCGGTTGAGTTTGAGCACGATCGGTTGAGGCGACCGGGTGAGCAACCCCCCATTCTCGGGAAAAATTTGGGAAACGGTCTACCGATCGGGTGACTATTCACCCGGTCGGTTCACCTGTAGCTGTTGGCCGACATGAACTTTCGAAATTTGCCTACCCGATCGGGTGAGAACTCACCCGATTGGTTCAGTTTCGCCCCTATAAATACCCCTACCGCACGGTGACCGCCACCCGACCCCCGAAAATCCCCTTCACACGGTTTCACGCCCTCCAACTGTCGAATCGACCTCCTCCAACCAACATACTGCCCCTAAACCCTCGTCCCCACTCACTCCCATACTTCCCCACCTCACGTTGACGATCCCGAATATGTGATGCAATTCCAAACCGACGACCAAGCCGACCGATTCACGGCTATGATCCTCCTAGCTGGACAGGGTGGTTAGATGACCGAGGAGTCCGTCGACCGAGACCTCCCCTTTCTTCAAAGATTCATTCGCCACATCCGTGAAGACCCACCCGACGTCTCCGAGCTCCACATTCCACCCCCCACGACTCCTGGTCCCCAGCGCAGGCCCCCGTCACCACCCCCAGAGGGTGGTGCCCCCGCTTGATTTTTCTTTCCCGCTTTTGCCCCCCCGTATTTATGCCCATCTGTCTTTTCGGGGCCCTGCTTTGTCTCTGTCGGAGGGGGGGGGGACCATTCGCGATCGATTTCACCTTGTTTGTTTTTGACTCCCCCTTGCATATTTCTACATTTCACGATCACATTTTATTCGCTAGCACTGTCGGGTATAGCTTGGGGGACGTCTATTTTGGTGTGCTGTCGTGTTTTGTTGTTTTTCTCATTTTTTTGTGTGTGTGCTTGTTTTTCCCTTTTGAGTGTCGTGTCGTGTGGTTTTATTTCTATTTTTGTGTCGTTTGATTTTGATTTTGATCTTTCTTTATTTTCAGTTTCATCTCTGTGTTTTTCTCGTTTTTATTTCTTTTTGTGTCGGTGCGTATTCCCCCCCATCTTCATTGCCCTCCCGTACTCACTCATATTGCATTGAGGGCAATGCAAGCTTCAGCTTGGGGGAGTCACACTGTGTGCGTCATTTGAGTCCTTCTTTTTCGTTTTTGTGTCGTTTTCATCGTGTTTGTTATTTTTCTTTTTTCTCTTTTCTTCTTTTTATCTATTTCTCCTAGAGATGAACCCTATGATGAATCGCCACAAAATCACACACACCTAGCATGGCATCGATAATCACATTCGCTAACCCTAGGATTTCGAGTTCTCTCACATTTCACGCATCGTGGGTCCACTTAGCTTTTTGTGAGTCGTGCGTCGTGCCTAGCTATTTGGTGTGCTTCTACTTTGTGATTTTACTTTATATACCTGTCCAAGAATGACCCCTAGATTATCATGCTTCGATTTGAATATGCGGTATTTGCTTCTACTATATGCATGCTATATTTATATCGTATATTTCAATTCACATGCGTCGGGATTCCACAATTAAGGACTAGGATAACCCATTTAGCCTATGCTCTATTTAGCGAGAATAGTTTCCTTTGCCCAAGTGTTTAGATTTCGACTTCTTTTTTGTTTTACTTGGTGCAAATCCCCTCGTCGTGTACCGTTCTCCCACTTGGGAGAGTACACATGTGTATAGCCAAAAACCCAAAATTCAAAAAAAATGGGAAAAGGAAAGAAAAACCCAAAAAGAAAAGAAAAGAAAAATTTTGTATAGGCTAAAAGCCAAAAAAATACAAATACCCAAAACCCAAAAAAATTTCTAGTGTGAATATTTTTCCTACCTACCGAGAATAAAGGGAAGGCGAGAATTTACACCGAGTGTTCTACTCCACATCATCTCAACCCCCATCGTTTTCGAAAACACTTGGCTTAGGAACTTTTTAGCTAGTATCTAGGCTATAGTGGCGTGATTTCCTTAACCCTAGTTATGGAGTCCCCGACGCATGATACGTTTCACTTCTTATACTCTTCTCATGCATGCTCGAACTAATATTCACCGCAATTTCAAATTCGAATCGGTATTTGGGTCATTTCCTGGATTTGCGTATATGAGCTCATAGCACATTGTAGAAAGCGACACCATTTGCTAGCACACGACCGCACTCACACGCGCTTCACCGCGTGGGCCCACGACACTTATTGGGACTCATTTTCCGAGGTTTAGTGATGTGATTTGACGTTTTCTTGCTTGGTGTGTCGTTTTTGATTTTGTTGGCTCTGACGGACGATCTAGGATATAGAGTTTTCTTTTTCTCTCTTTCTCTCTATTTTTCCCCTCCGAGCTCCTACTCTCACTCGTGTTCCTCGAGGACGAGGAAGAGTTCAGCTTGGGGGATTTTGACGTGCGTTTATATTTCATATATTCACGCACGTTTTCTTTTGTGTTTCTCCGTGTTTTTCGCCGTCTTTTATTCGGTTTCTCGTATTTTCTCGTTTTCTTTCACTTTTCTTTGTTTCTCCATGTTTGCAGGAGATTGCCCGCGTAGGGGACGTTTAACGATGATATCATGTGTCCCTGGAGCAACGGGAGGAGTCACGCGTGATCCAGGGGGTCAAACGACGAAGAATACATCTTTCAGCCCCTCACCCGGTCGGTTGGTCATCTCCAACCGATCGGGTGATGCACGCGTGCACCACCCGGTCTCAGCCGGAGCTCAAGTGGAAGTCACCCGACCGGTTCACAGGCCAGTTCAACTGGGGCCAACTCTCTGTCTTCTCGAGCCAAATTCCAACCGATCGGGTGACTCTCACCCGATCGGTTCATCTGTAGCTGATGCTGAAGAGCCGAAGACACGGGCACCCAACCGATCACTTCACCCGATGGCGCCAAGATCCAACCGGTCACTCCAAGAACTCAACCGACCGGTTCATATGACCGGGTGAAAGTTCGCCGTTTTCTGTTATTATCTATAACGGATCACCCGATCGGTTGACTTGTCAACCGATCGGGTGATACGAGAGTCTATAACTAGAACCCCTAGGGTTCCAGAAAAAGGGGAGCTGCTAGTTTTTACTGTTTTCTCCTATTGTGACGGCTGTAATTACTGTTCTTTTGTAAGTTTTTGGATCTTTCTCAAACTTTAGTATTGTCTTAATTGCTCTATTACTTCAGCATTCCAATCGTCTGATTATGATTCCAACGGGTCATTTTCATTTAGATCGCTGTTTAATGAATTTTTGTGAGTAGTTCCCAAACCTGGGATTTTGGCGGAAGCCCCTTCGGGGGCTCTTCCCGATGCATCCATAGGGTTAGGAAATCGATAGGGATTAGGATTCTTACGGTTACGCGGGGTGTTTCATTGTCATCGGCGGGAAAAAGACTGCCTTTGACCGTTGGGCCAAGGGGGAATAAACTTGGCGGTTGACTCCCTAGCCATAGCTCACGCCCTTAGCGTAGACGCCGAATCCTAGCGCGCGGGAGCGGCAGGATGAGACGTTGGGAGTTATCGTTGCGAGCTTAGTGCTCCCGGAATCGATCAGTGTTAATGGACACGGGAGTGCCCACTGATCGAATCCGGGAAGTCCGGTGTATCATCCTGGGCACCGACCGGAATATCGGGCCCATGGGATGCCGGTACCACTTTCAGAGGCAACGTCTCACCATTAGACCCTAATTCCGATCGCTATCCTACCCGTCGACCGTATCGGCGAGAGTCGCTCGTTGGAGTGGAAACCAAAGTCCCGGGTTTATTTTCTTATTGTTCATACCTTGCATTCCTTTCCGTGGCAACCATCAACCGATTCGGGCTAGCTCGCCCACGTGGTGATTTTGGTCCTCCTTGACACAAGCACATCCTAGCCTCCCTGTGTTCGACCCCCAAGCCACACTACAATACCGTGCGCTTGCGGTTACAAATATCTAAACCCCCCCCCCGTGCCGCCAGCCGCGTGGCACGGGCACGTCAGACTGTCAAACGGTCCAATGTATCACGGGCTCAACTTCCCTCGCTTCCCAAAGCGAATCACACCACGATTCAGGGAAATCTTCAAGAACACATGGTCGCCCAGTTGAAACTCCAAAGGATGGCGTTTAGCACCCGCCCAATGCTTAAAACGGTCCTGAGCAATCCTCAACCTCTCCCGAATGTTCCTGACAACATCCACGGCCTCCACAATCATCTCAGGTCCCAACAGCTCCCGATCACCAACGTCATCCCAACTCAATGGCGATCGACATTTCCTCCCATAAAGCGCGGCGAAAGGCGCCATGCCAATACTCGCCTGGAAGCTGTTGTTGTAGGAAAACTCTACCAGATGTAGATGGTCCTCCCACGAACCCTTGAAATCCAACATGCACGCCCTCAGCATGTCCTCCAAGATCTGAATCATCCTCTCGGACTGGCCATCTGTCTGCGGATGGTACGCCGTGCTGAAACTCAGATGCGTACCCAAACTCTTCTGCAAACTCTGCCAGAACTGAGATGTGAACCTCGTGTCTCTGTCCTACACGATACTCACGGGGACTCCGTGAAGTCGCACGATCTCCTGCACGATTCACGTAACATCACTATCTAAACTAGGAAAAGGAAATAGAAACGGAGAGTAAAAGAATTTACCTCCATGTACTTCCTTGCTAGCGCCTCAGTGGACTGTCCTACTCGGAATGGAATAAAGTGCGTGGATTTGGTCAATCGATCTACGATCACCCAAATCACGTCATTCTGCTTCGGACTCTGAGGTAGTCCAGTCACAAAATCCATAGTGATGTGTTGCCAATTCCACTCCGGAATTGGAAGCAGTTGTAGCAACCCTGTCGTACGCTGATGCTCCACCTTTACCTACTGACAAACCAAGCACTTGGCTACACTCCGAGCCACACTCCTCTTCATACCATGCCACCAAAAATTCAGACGAAGATCCTTGTACATCTTGGTGCCACCAGGATGCACAGAATACGGTGGACTGTGTGCCTCCACCAACAACTCCTCTTTAATATCCCCAGCTGGCACACATAACCTAGCTCCAAACCTCAGCGAGCCATCCTCATGAATCAGAAAGTCAGTCCACAGACCGGCTTTCACCTGCTCCCGAACCTTCACCAGCTTCAGATCCTCAGCCTGGCCAGCCTTGATCTGATCCACGATCGTCGACTGTATCTGCATACACATCAACGAAGAAGCCTCCCCATGAAGAACAATCTCAAATCCAGACCCGGAAAAATCCTGCTGCAATCTCCACTGCGAAGTCAACAACATCACCGCTGGAAGCCTACTCAGCGCATCAGGAACCACATTCACCTTGCCAGGGTGATACTGCAAATCAATCTCATAATCCGCCATGAGCTCCAACCATCGATGCTGTCGCATGTTGAGCTCCTTCTGAGTAAAAATATACTTCAAGCTTTTGTGATCGGTGAAGATCTTCACTTTCTCGCTCAGCAGGAAGTGCCTCCAAATCTTGAGCGCAAACACGACGGCAGCCAACTCCAAGTCGTGTGTCGGGTAATTCTTCTCATGGGTCTTGAGCTGACGCGAAGAATACGCCACAACATGCCTGTGCTGATGCAACACACAACTGAGACCCTTACCAGAAGCATCGCAAAAGATCTCAAATCCTCCACTGCGATCAGGCACAATAAGAATATGGGCAATCGTCAATCTCTCCCTCAGAACACCAAAGGCATTCTCACAATCACCTGACCAAACAAAAGGCACATCCTTCCGCGTCAATCTGGTCATCGGCTCAGCAATACGGGAAAAGTCCTTAATGAAGCACCGATAGTAACCAGCAAGCCCAAGGAAACTCTGGATCTCAGATGCTGACTGCGGAACAGGCCACTCTCGAATAGCCTTGATCTTCTCGGGATCCACTGAAATACCATCTCCAGTCACCACATGCCCGAGAAAAGCAACTCTGTCCAGCCAAAACTCGCACTTCAAAAACTTAGCATACAAACGGTGCTTCCTCAAAATCTCCAACACTATCCTCAAGTGCGAGGCATGCTCCTCCTCCGACTTAGAATAGATCAGAATGTCGTATATAAAGATAACGACAAACTAATCTAAAAAGTCATAGAAGATCAGATTCATCATATTCATGAAAACTGCGGGTGCATTGGTTACACCGAAAGGTATAACCACAAACTCGTAGTGTCCATACTTCGTCCTGAATGCTGTCTTCGGAACATCTTCCTTCTTCACCTTCAGCTGATGATAACCACTCAGATCCAACTTCGAAAACACCCTCGAACCTCCAAGCTGATCAAAAATATCATCGATGCGAGGAAATGGGTATTTATTCTTGATGGTCACCGCATTCAGCTCCCGATAGTCCATGCACATGCGACGCAAACCATCCTTCTTCTTTACCAGCAGCACCGGTGCTCCCCACGGAGACACACTAGGATTGACATAACCCTTCTGCAAAAGCTCATCCAGCTGCTTCTGTAATTCCTCCAACTCTGCGGGAGCCATACGATATGGCGCCTTCGAAATCGGCTGCGCTCCCGGAATAAGATCAATCGAAAACTTGAGAGCTCGATCGGGTGGCAACCCAGACATCTCCTCGGGGAAGACGTCATCAAATTCATGCACAATAACTGGCCTCTCCAGCTCCATCTGCATAGCCACAAACTCCACCGGCCTGGCCTGAAATCTGACCGGACCGAGCGAACTGCTACCTCGGCTGAACTCGAATACTGGATGCCCGGGAATCTCAAACACCACCTTCTTCCTCTGACAGTCGATCGTAGCATAGAAGCTCACAAGCCAATCCATCCCAAGGACTGCATCATAGTTGATGATGTCGTGGACAATAAAATCAGCGTAAAGCTCATGTCCACAAACCACCAACGAGCAAGAATTGCAACAAAGATGCACCGAGACCACGCCATCTCCTGTGACGATATTCCAACTCTTCGAAAGAGGGGACGTCGACAAGGAATGCTTCTCCACGAAGCTCCGGGAAATAATGCACATCGATGCACCTGAGTCAAAGAGGACTCGTGCAGGAAATGTGCACACCAAAATCACACCTACAAACAGTCTAACAATCAAGCCCTAGTCTAGCAAACAACCATATGCAAGCAACTAAACATGATCTAACAAACAAAACTAACTAAGAAGGAACAGCTAGATTGAGAGTTACATGTGATAACCTCATCCACAGCCTCGCTCTCCACCTCAGTCATCAGAAAAGTCTGCCTCCTCGGCTGCACGGCCTGCTGAAAAGCCTGCCTCTGCGGCACGAGAGCTGCTCCGTGACCAGCAGGCACCGGCGCTTTCTGCTACAACGGCTGAGCTGCAACATGTGCCCTCCAAGGCTGCTTGATACTCGGACAATCCTTCAGAGAATGTGAAGCATCACCACAGCCCAAACACTGACCCAAAAGCCTCAGGCACTGGTCCTTCACATGACCCGGCTTGCCACAATGATTGCAAGTCTTCAGAACAGGCCCACATGGCCTCTTGAACTGAGCTGGCTGGTTGGGCCTGAATCCTGGCTGTAACGACCACTTTTCGTTGTACACTTTTCGTGCACGTGCTTTTGGCCGTGCACGTGTTTGTTTTAGACTTTGTTCGTTTGTGAACACTTTCGTGTGATATGCCGTTGTGAACGTCTCTGAGAGTATTAAATAGTGGCACTATTTAGGAACGACGTTTCTCGAGTCGTTTTCCCACAATTTAATCTTACTTAATGAGACGTGGCGATTTTCACTTTTGACGGGAGACGTTTCTATTTTTAGTTTCGTCGTCCGATGTCGAAATTGAGATCTGTCTTCTTAGTTAGCTCACTTTCGTCAACACGATTACCCCAATATTTATTTTATAATTTTTGGAGTTTATCTGACCACTTTTATATTTTTAACAAGTTTTATATTATTTTTAATAATTAATTTTTATAATAAATTCGGCCAAAGAAAATTTATTTGAGTTTAAAACGTTTTAAAGAATTTTTGAGCCAATTTCCAGCTCATTTGGACCAAGTCAAATCCTTGGGTGAGTTGGAGAAGTTGGATTTCAAATTTTAAATTATTTTAAACTTCTAATCCTATTAGATTTAGCCCTAGACCAAGTCAACCCATCTACACTATATAAACAACCCCAAGGAAGACCTATTTTCTCAAGAAATTAACCCTAGCCTCTTCCAAAACCCAAAATTGACGTTGCGACAATTCGTCGCAACGTTGCGACGATCAGCTGCCGCACGACCGAAGAATTCCGCCCCGTTCCCTCGGTCTGACCGAGGCCACCGCCCGCACCAAGCTCCGCCCGCACCCGCTGCAGCCGCCCGCTCGCATCTCCGTGCCCGACCGAGAGGATGTCTCGGTCTGACCGAGAGATTTCGCCCCAACTCCCGCACCGCACAGCCCACTTCGCAGAGCCCGCACCGACCCCGCTCCGCCCCGTGTCTGACCGAAGCGCTCCCCCGCTCACGCTGCATCGCCGCTTCATTGCAACGTTGCAACGCCCGCACAGCGATGTGACTGACCCGCCCCAAGCGCCCGACCGATGGACTTCTCCGCACCCGCTGATGCGACCGACCCCCGCTGCTGCACAGCCCCGCTCCTAGCGCCCGACCGATGGAATCCCCCGCATTGGCTTTGTACGACCGACAGCCACTCGTCGCAACCCCGCATCCGTCGCACCACTTGCTTCCGTGGGCCCCCCAAGTTCTCCAGAGGTATTGTGGGTCCCCCAAATGTCCCTAGGACTACTGTGGGCCCCACCTAGGTGCTTTCTCTCCGACGATTCGCCGTGTACGACGTTGCGACTCGTCGTAGCCCGTCGTCGCACGTGCTAGCTTTGGAATCTGGAACCGTTGTTCCGGTTGATGCTCTGAACTTTCCAGCGAGGAAACTAATTTGGAATCTGGACTTGGAGCGCGTTCTCTTATTCCAACCCCCGGCGTCGCTACCCGACGCCGGTGTAGCTTTCGCGTCGTGTTGAGGTAACGCTTTGCACCCCTAGGACCCCCAACCCATTGCCTGCTAATCAAGACTAAAATCAGTATTTTTAAAGTATTTTAAATGTTTTAAATTCACTAATCAAGATTAATAATATGGACTTTAGGCCGGTGGACTTGTGCACGTAGGATAATTGTGATTTTTTGACTCATTGGACGGTGTGCTCAGACGTCGTGCTTGCAGGCAAGTGAAACTTGCCAACTCTTGTGTAGGGCCATGTTTTTAGGCCACTTCCTTGTTTTCAGCGTAAAAGAGACTAGTCAGTGAAATGATAGCTGGCTAGACGCCTACTTGATCTAGTTTGACAACGAAACTAGATCCGTCACCTAATTGATCTAGCTTGACAACGAAGCTAGATCCAACCCTTAAACTTGTTGTTCATGCATACTAAACTGTCACGTTTACTTTCCTTACCTGTACGCACTTTTAACTGCCATGCATTGCATCTTACATGTCATTCAAATTGATTATTGCATCGTAGCACACGCTACAAAATACGTGTACAATCCGTGTTTCCGTGTTTCCGGCTAGGTGCACCCCTACGCCATACTTGTTTAAAACACTTCCTGGCTCGTGGTCCAGAAGCGGGCCTCATGTGTTGGCTAAAAACCAATGCCCGATACACATGGAGGGGTAGGGATAAACGGTCACTTGAGCTTAGGAGTTGGCCCGATCAGCCACTCTAGCCAAAAGACGGAATCTCTGTGCACGAGGTGCTTACTTTACTTGTCTTGTACTTGTCTTGTGAATGATTCATGCCATGCCATGCTCGTACTTTACTTTACTTTACCTTACTTTACTTTACCTGTTGCACTCATACTTTAACTACCATTTCATTGCATTCATGCTAGAACTGCTAGGTTGCTTTACTTTTGCATACTTCCAGTTTCCTTGCACAAGTCTCTTGTAGACTTGCTGACATGTGCCCCTTGCTCTTTTGGGTGTCACATGTTAGACCCTGAGCCGGAGACCGCTGCTGTGTACGTGATGGTTTGCTGACGCTGAGTCCGAGTCCATGATTGCCAGGAGGAGTTTTATGGACACCGGTGACCTTTCTTGGTGATTTTGCTGAGTTTCTTTTGTTTTAGGCCTTTTGTTAGTTGTTGGTGCTGGCACCTTTGTTTTGTACGTTGAACTTTTGTTGGCCATGTTTGGGCCTGTAGACTCTCTTTTATTTCAGCCTGGTGGCTTTTCTGCGATGTTGGAATTTATATTTATGGATATTCTGAGATTATTCTTTTGTCTCATTTCAATATTATTATATTTGTTTCGTTCGCGTTGCAAGGACCTGCAGTTTTAAATTTGATTGACGCTTATCGGGCTTGCAGCTTTGTAGCTTCAAGTGTGAGCGGACCTTCTCACGCTTCGCCTCCATATTTTTGGGAAGCGGGGCGTGACAGGTTTTATTGGTGGCCCATGCAGGTCCAGTCTTGCAATTGCGAATTAACGAAACAACGATAATAACGGAATGTCCATTAAATAAATTACAACATCCGAGTCATATGCCCTGAGTCTAGTCGTTTTCTTATGACACTAGGTGATAAGAAGGCTTAGTTAGACGTCTGTGCTTGCTAGTTAGAGGCCCTGATTGTAGTTAGACCCCATTCTAGCAATCGATTTAATCGTCGTAGGAGTTACCTTAGTGGTTATTGCCTAACCCTGACCATATTAGACCTCTAAAATTTCCTTTTGTCGTTCGTTTGGGTTCATCGATTTCGGACCAAGCTGAACGCATTTCATTACCGTCTAGCTCCTTAGAAAGTCTTAGCGCTTAGTTCTTAATCCTTAGTTGGTCGACCGTATGAGTTCCCGTAGACTTTCCTGATTCATATCCTAGGCGTATGTACGTTCTGACCATCCGACCATTTCCTTGCCTCGATTCATGAGACCGCCGCATGACGATCGTCGTCAATTTTCAAACCTTTCTGTTACAAAACTTGAACCTTCTGAAAGTATTTTTCAATCTCCTCTTCCACTAAGTTTAACTTTGTTCAAAATTTTAATATACTTATACTTCATACTCCTTCATTGATTTATTTTTTATAAAAAACGTTTGACGGAATTTTTGAATACTAGCTTATAGTATTTTCCCAGCCTATGTTTTTCGTACTTATGCAAATGCGTCATTCCTTCATATATTAATCGTACTTTTATTCAACTTGTAATTTTCCCTCCTGATTTATGCCATTCATATACTTTTCAAGACACATGGAATTTCAACTTTCAGCAAGTTGGTCATTCTCGCTATTTCAGATTTTTGCAAAATTACTATTTTCATAACCACTTCCTGATTTAGACCCTCCATGATTTGATTTTAAAGACTTGCTATTCGATTTCGATAATTCTACTACTAAGATAATATTATTTTTCCGTGCACCATACATACTTTCAATTATTTTTATGTCCGTACCAGACTTGTTGTGCTCGTATATTAAGAACCTTGTGTAAATCAGTTTCTCATTTTTGGCAAACCATGGTTTTCTAAAAGAAGTTTCAAAATTGATTATTTTAAATCTTCCGTAGCCTAAAAGTTTTGAAAGCATTTAACCTGAGTTTAAATTTTTCCGTTACTTGATTTCATTCTTCGACTTTCCAAAACCTTTTGACAACATTATATTAAATTACTGACGTATAAAATTTTCTAAACCACATCCTTAATATTCGTGTAAATGATTTTACTTCCTTTTATAAATTTTTTTAACCCAATAGACCATTTTCTCTTATTATGAATATTCGACCCAAACTCATTTTGAACAACTCGTTTATCGCTCTCCAAATATTTCTTTTCAGACGAGGATTCCAACTTTTGAAGTACAACAGTTTTCAAACTCCGCGTGTTTTAGCTTATGCTATTTACCCTATTTTCTTTCTGTATCCTATTCAAGCATTACTACATCCCCTTTCCCACGACCTAAACATCACCATTGAGTCTATGTTTCGTCTAACCAAGCTATCTCCTTGTATTCGTCCTATCTGAACTCGTGCCTATCGATCCTTCCCTCGTCACGCCCTCGACCTCGACCTCCCTCTATTGCTTAGGCCTTAGGGTCCGTCAATGTCTGTGCCAACCCTTAATTGTTAGTAGGCCCTTGGACCTTGTGAGGTAGTCGTAGTGCACGTACCTAAGTTGTGTACGTGGGCTTGAATGAGTGTACCCCCATAGTATATTGATGCTTGCCTATTGTGTGGTATATATATATATATATATATATATATATATATATATATACTCGGAGTTATTCGTGATAGTATGAAGTTGTTGTGTGTTAGTAGTTATAGATTTTTGTGTGGATAGCTATACTATACTAGGGATGCCTGTGTATAGAAGAGTTAGCGTTGAAATATCGAAGTTGTGTATGTAGTAAGAGATACTTAGAATGGTTGAAATAATTTGATTTGGTGAAGCTATGAGTATGATAGGTGTGATAATAATATGTGAACGTATAGATAAGTGAGTAGGCCTATCGAGTGACCTATATACTAGTACGTGTGAGAATGTGCTCGTAGGTAGATATATATTGTGCTTGGACATAGGAAGTTATGTTTCGTTGCATGAGTATATAAGTGATATACATATGGTAGTAGGGTTAAAATTTTGATTGGTATTGTTTGCTTTCGCGGGATGTTGCATGCGTGCATACCGTGAGGTATACACGACTATTGCACATCTTAATTTTGTATGTATAGGTGTATTATTATACTAATTATAGGCAGCAGGCTATGGTGTGAATATATATATATATATGTTATATGTGTGTGACTATACGATGAATGCGTATGCATGTATTAGGGAGGGTATTATAAATATATGTGTGCTGATGTCTGTAT
Organism: Scilla litardierei; assembly: GCA_030789695.1. Taxonomy (NCBI): domain Eukaryota; kingdom Viridiplantae; phylum Streptophyta; class Magnoliopsida; order Asparagales; family Asparagaceae; genus Scilla; species Scilla litardierei. The sequence continues at coordinate 601,329,220 of CM061142.1, read as the reverse complement.
TACTATTATTATGGTATATAAATTGATTTAACTATGTAAGTATTACCTGACTAAATATTAAGTGTGATTGATTTATGGAATGTATATGGTTGTATTGGTAGGTGTATATATATGGGAGTGGTATCAGTATAGGTATAAATGTCGTGTTACGTATATAGAATATTCTGATATATGTATTGAGTCTCACTCAAGCTTGAGTGGGTATACTCTAAGTACATTGAATGTATGTCTGAAGTTTGAATATAGCGATGTTTGATGTATGTATAGTGATAGGAGTGTTTGTGCCTGGTTGTGTTACGCACATGATTGTGGGTCGCTACACCAGTATATAGTTATAGGTGTTGGTCTTGTGGTATAGCTAATTACTAAGGACTTGCTCGTGTGAACGTATGTGTACTAGCTAAAACTAGGTGTGTATGTGTGCTAGTTATATAATGGTATGATTGGTGTATGTAAATGAAATGTTAGCGTGTATGGGTGTGCACCATGCACGGGTAAGTATGTGCTTAGTTATAGGTATTGATGACTATGATATATGTGGCGTGTCGTAAATACAGTTATAGGACCGTACGTGATGTGAATATATGGTGAACTATTTGCATGTATTTGAATGACTATATATTGTGAAACGATAGTGGTAATGAATGTATATTAGATATAGTAAAATTTGACTTAATAATGGTATGGTGTGACTACATTGTTGTGCCCTGTGGTAGCTACTGCACACGTACTAGAGGGGGGGGTGAATAGTACTTAAAATAATCAAGATAGTTATTCCTAATTATTGTGCAAGAAACAAACGACAATGCGGAATTAAACAATTATCAACAAGAATTAAAACATACGCAAACAAACAATATTACTGGGTTCGGATCCACCCAAGTCTCCCCGACTTGTTCCCGGTGATCCTACGTCCCAACCACCCGGATCCCCTCCGGATACTTGAATTAGCAACCCTAACTCAAGATTTCCACTATGAAGTACTTGTGAACAACCTTCACAAGTCAAATCATACACAAAGTAATTTGTGACTCCCACAACCCGGGATCACAAACACAACTCTCACAACCGAGAGATAAACACTTACAAAATGAAAGTAAATGAAATAAACTCTTACCGTACAAAATCCTATGCCTTGAGTAAATCTTACCAAATTAGGGCAAGGAGGGATTTTGAGGAAGAGGGTGTCACCAAACCCTAGCTTCAAGAAGATGACCAGCAATGAAAGCCTAGGGTGGAGTATGGTGACTAGAATCAAGTTCTTGGCATGAGAAGCTCACAATGGAGAGAATCTCTCTTGAGGAAGATGGCTCAAAGAGTGAAGGGAGAGATTCTTGTGAGGGAGAGAGAGCTTTGAATTAGCTTGGGAGAGCTCTTCTCTTAGGTCTGAAATTGCTTGGAAATAGGACCTCTAACCCCTCTTCAAACGAATCAGGATTCTATTTAAAGGGGCAAGAGAAATCGAGTTTGAAAGAATCCCAATGGCTCTATTCTGAAGCAGACTAGTCGGTCAAAGAAGGATCACTGACCGACTAGTTCATCAACTAGTCGGTCGGTGATACAACGTAGACCGACTAACGGTAGACCAGCCAAGAAGTCGAAGTACAGGCAAAGACAACTAATCGGTCTAAGAAGACTTGCCGACCGACTAGTTTCACAACTAGTCGGTCGGTGAATGATCTTTGACCGACTAACGTCGAAATAGAATAGGTTGACTTCAAGATGACTTAGTCGGTTTAAGAACAAATGCTGACCGACTAGTTTCTCAACTAGTCGGTCGGTAAACGTTCTTTGACCGACTAACTCGAAACAGTAACTCAGGCTGTACAGAGGCAAGCTCAACTAGTCGGTCTAAGAAGGATTCCTAACCGACTAGATCGTCATCTAGTCGGTCGGTGACTCTTCTTTGACCGACTAATTGATCAACCTGGAAAGAGCTGAATATAGCAAGGCATCTAGTCGGTTCATGTAGAGTTGCTGACCGACTAGATCGTCATCTAGTCGGTTGGTGACTCTTCTTGAACCAACTAACATGCACTCGAAGCCGAGGGACGAAGTGATAGGCTTCGGGAAAGTTTCTAATGGCTTCTATGAATATCCTAGCTCTAAGATATGAGCGAAATGAAGTATATAATGTAAGTCCTACTCAAGGCTTAACATTCTAATCTATGAAGCTAGAAGACTATAAAATAAACCTTACGAGCCGTCTTCAAAGCTTCAATCTTCAATCCTCTTGACTTCAATATTGCTCCTTGAGCTTCAACGAAGCTCCAGGCACACGATCACGCGTATTGAGAAGTCTTGAGACATCGCTTTTGTTGTACATGGTATTTTGGCGACGATCTTCATAACTGCGCTCACAAATAAGTTAGTATCTATTATTTATGTTTGCTCATCATCCAAAACCAAATCCGGGGAATCATATCACAACATACATGTGTTGATGTGTTTGGTGTTGGATGAATATTAGAGGGTAGTATACCCTTGATGTTTGTGCATAGGTAGCTATCTATACGTAGAGCAATGATTGTATTTGCTAAGTGAAAGACTATTCTTATGTGAGTATCTGAACTATTGTTTTGTGAGTAGTAGTTATATAAGGGATGTATGTTTATATACATGATTGAAATACATGTATGAAGTTGACTGACTATAATGAGTATAAGTATATGACGTACGCGAATGTATATATATACTTGTTGGTAGTATCAATGTTTGACTACCTAGTGCGTATATGAGCACCTGTAATGACTATACCTGGTTTGAAATATAATGTGACTTGATTTGGGGTAGTTATTAGAGCGACTAGATATATTAGAAAGTCCGAGGACGGAATTTATTCTAAGGTGGGGAGGATGTAACGATCACTTTTCGTTGTACACTTTTCGTGCACGTGTTTTTGGCCGTGCACGTGTTTGTTTTAGACTTTGTTCGTTTGTGAACACTTTCGTGTGATATGCCGTTGTGAAAATCTCTGAGAGTATTAAATAGTGGCACTATTTTGGAATGACGTTTCTCGAGTCGTTTTCCCACAATTTAATCTTACTCAATGAGACGTGGCGATTTTCACTTTTGACGGGAGACGTTTCTATTTTTAGTTTCGTCGTCCGATGTCGAAATTGAGATCTGTCTTCTTAGTTAGCTCACTTTCGTCAACACGATCACCTCTATATTTATTTTATAATTTTTGGAGTTTATTTGACCACTTTTATATTTTTAACAAGTTTTATATTATTTTTAATAATTAATTTTTATAATAAATTCGGCCAAAGAAAATTTATTTGAGTTTAAAACGTTTTAAAGAATTTTTGAGCCAATTTCCAGCTCATTTGGACCAAGTCAAATCCTTGGGTGAGTTGAAGAAGTTGGATTTCAAATTTTAAATTATTTTAAACTTCTAATCCTATTAGATTTAGCCCTAGACCAAGTCAACCCATCTACACTATATAAACAACCCCTAGGAAGACCTATTTTCGCAAGAAATTAACCCTAGCCTCTTCCAAAACCCAAAATTGACGTTGCGACAATTCGTCGCAACGTTGCGACGATCAGCTGCCGCACGACCGAAGAATTCCGCCCCGTTCCCTCGGTCTGACCGAGGCCACCGCCCGCACCAAGCTCCACCCGCACCCGCTGCAGCCGCCCGCTCGCATCTCCGTGGCCGACCGGAGGATGTCTCGGTCTGACCGAGAGATTTCGCCCCAACTCCCGCACCGCACAGCCCGCTTCGCAGAGCCCGCACCGACCGTGCTCCGCCCCGTGTCTGACCGAAGCGCTCCCCCGCTCACGCTGCATCATCGCTTCATTGCAGTGTTGCAACATTGCAACGCCCGCACAGCGCTGTGACCGACCCGCCCCAAGCGCCCGACCGATGGACTTCTCCGCACCCGCTGCTGCGACCGACCCCCGCTGCTGCACAGCCCCGCTCCTAGCGCCCGACCGATGGAATCCCCCGCATTGGCTGTGTACGACCGACAGCCACTCGTCGCAACCACGCATCCGTCGCACCACTTGCCTCCGTGGGCCCCCCAAGTTCTCCAGAGGTATTGTGGGTCCCCCAAAGGTCCCTAGGACTACTGTGGGCCCCACCTAGGTGCTTTCTCTCCGACGATTCGCCGTGTACGACGTTGCGACTCGTCGTAGCCCGTCGTCGCACGTGCTAGCTTTGGAATCTGGAACCGTTGTTCCGGTTGATGCTCTGAACTTTCCAGCGAGGAAACTAATTTGGAATCTGGACTTGGAGCGCGTTCTCTTATTCCAACCCCCGGCGTCGCTACCCGACGCCGGTGTAGCTTTCGCGTCGTGTTGAGGTAACGCTTTGCACCCCTAGGACCCCCAACCCATTGCATGCTAATCAAGACTAAAATCAGTATTTTTAAAGTGTTTTAAATGTTTTAAATTCACTAATCAAGATTAATAATATGGACTTTAGGCCGGTGGACTTGTGCATGTAGGATAATTGTGATTTTTGGACTCATTGGACGGTGTGCTCAGACGTCGTGCTTGCAGGCAAGTGAAACTTGCCAACTCTTGTGTAGGGCCATGTTCTTAGGCCACTTCCTTGTTTTCAACGTAAAAGAGACTAGTCAGTGAAATGATAGCTGGCTAGACGCCTACTTGATCTAGTTTGACAACGAAACTAGATCCGTCACCTAATTGATCTAGCTTGACAACGAAGCTAGATCCAACCCTTAAACTTGTTGTTCATGCATACTAAACTGTCACGTTTACTTTCCTTACCTGTACGCACTTTTAACTGCCATGCATTGCATCTTACATGTCATTCAAATTGATTGTTGCATCGTAGCACACGCTACAAAATACTTGTACAATCCGTGTTTCCGTGTTTCCGGCTAGGTGCACCCCTACGCCATACTTGTTTAAAACACTTCCTGGCTCGTGGTCCAGAAGCGGGCCTCATGTGTTGGCTAAAAACCAATGTCCGATACACGTGGATGGGTAGGGATAAACGGTCACTTGAGCTTAGGAGTTGGCCCGATCAGCCACTCTAGCCAAAAGACGGAATCTCTGTGCACGAGGTGCTTACTTTACTTGTCTTTTACTTGTCTTGTGAATGATTCATGCCATGCCATGCTCGTACTTTACTTTACTTTACCTTACTTTACTTTACCTGTTGCACTTATACTTTAACTGTCATGTCATTGCATTCATGCTAGAACTGCTAGGTTGCTTTACTTTTGCATACTTCCAGTTTCCTTGCACAAGTCTCTTGTAGACTTACTGACATTTGCCCCTTGCTCTTTTGGGTGTCACATGTTAGACCCTGAGCCGGAGACCGCTGCTGTGTACGTGATGGTTTGCTGACGCTGAGTCCGAGTCCATGATTGCCAGGAGGAGTTTTATGGACACCGGTGACCTTTCTTGGTGATTTTGCTGAGTTTCTTTTGTTTTAGGCCTTTTGTTAGTTGTTGGTGCTGGCACCTTTGTTTTGTATGTTGTACTTTTATTGGCCATGTTTGGGCCTGTAGACTCTCTTTTATTTCAGCCTGGTGGCTTTTCTGCGATGTTGGAATTTATATTTATGGATATTCTGAGATTATTCTTTTGTCTCATTTCAATATTATTATCTTTGTTTCGTTCGCGTTGCAAGGACCTGCAGTTTTAATTTGATTGACGCTTATCGGGCTTGCAGCTTTGTAGCTTCAAGTCTGAGCGGACCTTCTCACGCTTTGCCTCCATATTTTTGGGAAGCGGGGCGTGACACTGGCCTAACCACCGCTCTGGCATGCTACATAGGCCTCTTCCCAGCTCCAGCAACATGTCCCCTCCTCAGGCTCAGGTTCAGCTCATGCCTCCTCGCAGCCACCAGAACCTTCTGATAAGAGTCCAGATCAGAGGAAGATACAAAACTCTGAAGCTCCAAAGTAAGTCCCTGCAGGAACCTCTGAGCCCTCTCAACCGCATCCTGCACCATCTTCGGTGCGAACCGACTCAGCCTAGTGAACTCTTGGTGGTACTGGTCCACCGTCAAGCTTCCTTGCTTCAGCTCAATAAAGCGCTGCAACATCTCCTTCCTAGCAGCCTTCAGAAAGAACTCCTCATCGAACCTGGACTTAAAGGTAGCCCAAGCTATCGGCTCCACCAACATCTTCTCTTCCGCATCCCACCAGTTCCGAGCATTATTCTTGAGTTGCCTCTTCGCCAGATCAACCCATCCAGCCGGGCTGATCTTCGCCATCTTCAAATTATACTCAATGTTTCGAATCCATTCATCGGCAGCTAGAGGACCCTCAGTCCCATCAAAATAAGCGGGACCCAGCTCCCAAAATTGCTTCGCTCCCGGCTCGGATCGAGGGGCATCCTAGATTGCCCGAACACCCCGAACAACTGGAGCATTCTGGACTTGCAGGAGCACGCCCTGCTGCACCTGCATCATCTGAAGCATCATCTGCATCATCTCCCCATTGGTGGGCTCCCGCTCAGGCTCCTCGTCATGAGGGGGTGCACTACCACCACCACGGGTAAATCGCCTTCCTGCCATCTAATGACACAGAAAACGAAGCAGATTAGACTCATAGCTTATGACTCGGATGTCGAACTTAGTTTATTGGACATTCTAATATTATTATCGTTGTTCCGATAATCGCAGTTACAGAAGAGAGGACCTGCATGGGCCACCAACAAAACCTGTCACGCCCCGCTTCCCTAAAATGGAGGCGAGACGTGAGAAGGTCCGCACAGACGTGGAGCTGTGAAGCTACACGCCTGATAAGCGTCAATAATCATATGCAGGTCCATGTAACCACGACAGAACAAGATAATAACGCAAGGAGATACGGAAATAAAATCCCAAATCTCAGCGATGTCCAAACATTAAAATTAAGTTCAACATCCAGAAAAGCCACCAGGCTAAAGGAAAGAGTCTAAAGGCCCAGAACAAGGCCAAGAAAGACAAACACGACACAAAGTATTGGTGCTACGCACCGACAACAAAAGCAGTCTAAACAACAACACAAACAGTCTCTACGACTGATCGCCCGTGTCCACGAAGTCCTCGTCAAACACAGGCTCGGGCTCGGCGTCCACAAACACCTCGTCCTCAACAACGAACTCAGGCTCAGGATCTAACATGTGTCACCCAAAAGAGAGAGGGGCACATGTCAGCAAGTCTAAAAGACTTGAGCAAGGAAACTGGAAGTAAACTAACAACCTAACAGTTCAAATAGGATGCAATGACGTGACATTTAAGTATGATGCAACAGTTAAAAGGGACAAGAAGGGGCAAGCACGCACGATGTAGTAAAAGCTACCAAATCACTAATTCACGAGTCACTTATCACGATTTTCACTTATCATGAATCACTTATCACGAATCACTTATCACGATTTTCACTTTGTGCTCAGAGTTTCCGTCTTTTGGCTAGAGTGGCTGATCGGGCCAACTCCTAAGCTCAAGCGACCGTTTAACCCTACCCCTCCACGTGTATCGAGCGTTGGGATTAGCAACACACTATGCTCGCTTCTGGATCACAAGCCAGGAAGTGTATTTGGCATAAGGGTGCACCTAGCCTCAAGTCACGATGTAGGAGTCAAAATCCTACTCGCCGCAGCTTACATTTTAAAGTAGCGTGTGCTACACAAACACGATGAACAAGCAAGTATGCAATGACATGAACAGATATTCGCGTACCGTTAATTGAAATTAAACATGACATGCAAGCATGATGAAGGTGACGGATCTAGCTTCGTTGTCAAGGAAGATCAAGGGCGTCTAGGCAGCTATCCTTTCACTGCCTAGTCTCTTTTATGCTAAAATAAGTAAATGGCCGAGAACATGGCCTGAAACCCTAAGAGGCAAGTTTCACTTGCCTAGCACCAAGGATGACGATCAACGAGGCACGTCACAAAATGTTAGCTACGTGGATGAGATCACTGCCATGGCAAATCAATATTAGAACAACATCCAACCTAGTTTTATTAGGGTTTAACAAAAATCACAAAACGAGTTATGAGAATATTAAAGGATCGAACACTACCGTAGGAAACGGAAGATCGATGCCGAGCAAGCACGGCAACGGAAGAAACGATCCGGGGAACCACGGTTCAGATCTGGAATGGATGGAGAAATCTGGAGAAAATGGGATTTGATGGGATTTTGGGGGTTTTCCGGCGGCCTAGAGGAGATGGCCGACCTAAATGGAGAGGGAGAGGAGCTCTTGAGGAAGGAGGAACGGCTAGAGGAAGCTTGGAGAAGATCAGAGGTCAAGGGGGAAAGGAAATGGCCAAGAGAAGAGAAAGAAAGAAAAGAAAACGTTTGGGGTTTACATAGGAAACAAGCCGGCGGCCGCCCAAAAATTAGGGTTTCTGGGTTGATTAGTCGGTCAAAGAAGGTTGGCTGACCGACTAGTTTAACAACTAGTCGTTCGGTCGATTAACTGTGACCGACTAACACCAAACAGTAACTCAGGTCGACAAAATGGTCAATGAATTAGTCGGTTAAAGAACAATGGCTGACCGACTAGTTTGCAACCTAGTCGTCGGTGGTTGTTCTTGGACCGACTAACGATAAACAGTAACTTAGGTGAAATTTATCAAAGGAACTAGTCGGTCTGAGAGCAAATTCTGACCGACTAGTTTCACATCTAGTCGGTCGGTGGTTGTTCTTAGACCGACTAGGAGTAAACAGTAACTCCTGTACAATTGATTCAAGGAACTAGTCGGTTCCAGTAGAGTTCCTGACCGACTAAATCTCAATCTAGTCGGTTGGTCCCCCTTCTTGAACCAACTAAGGTGCACGAAAAGTGCCGTATTGAAGCGCGAAGCTTCGGGAAGATTTCTGCGGCTTCTAAGATCACTCTAACTCTAAAATATGAGCGATTTGAAGTTCGTCATGAGCGACTTACTCCAAGATCAACGATTCTAAGGAAGAAGCTAGAAAATCACGACGAAACGATCGAAAACAAAAGCTACGGAGACGAAACCACACATAAGGAGAAAATCCACCAAAACATATATATAATATAGATAATCCAAATACATGAAAAATCAGACGAATCACTTATCACGATTTTCACTTTGTGCTCAGAGTTTCCGTCTTTTGGCTAGAGTGGCTGATCGGGCCAACTCCTAAGCTCAAGCGACCGTTAACCCTACCCCTCCACGTGTATCGAGCGTTGGGATTAGCAACACACTATGCTCGCTTCTGGATCACGAGCCAGGAAGTGTATTTGGCATAGGGGTGCACCTAGCCTCAAGTCACGATGTAGGAGTCAAAATCCTACTCGCCGCAGCTTACATTGTAAAGTAGCGTGTGCTACACAAACACGATGAACAAGCAAGTATGCAATGACATGGACAGATATTCGCGTACCGTTAATTGAAATTAAACATGACATGCAAGCATGATGAAGGTGACGGATCTAGCTTCGTTGTCAAGCTAGATCAAGGGCGTCTAGGCAGCTATCCTTTCACTGCCTAATCTCTTTTACGCTAAAATAAGTAAATGGCCGAGAACATGGCCTGAAACCCTAAGAGGCAAGTTTCACTTGCCTAGCACCAAGGATGACGATCAACGAGGCATGTCACAAAATGTTAGCTACGGGGATGAGATCGCTGTCATGGCAAATCAATATTAGAACAACATCCAACCTAGTTTTATTAGGGTTTAACAAAAATCACAAAACGAGTTATGAGAATATTAAAGGATCGAACACTGCCGTAGGAAACGGAAGATCGATGCCGAGCAAGCACGGCAACGGAAGAAACGATCCGGGGAACCATGGTTCAAATCTGGAATGGATGGAGAAATCTGGAGAAAATGGGATTTGATGGGATTTTGGGGGTTTTCCGGCGGCCTAGAGGAGATGGCCGACCTAAATGGAGAGGGAGAGGAGCTCTTGGGGAAGGAGGAATGGCTAGAGGAAGCTTGGAGAAGATCAGAGGTCAAGGGGAAAAGGAAATGGCCAAGAGAAGAGAAAGAAAGAAAAGAAAACGTTTGGGGTTTAAATAGGAAACAAGCCGGCGGCCGCCCAAAAATTAGGGTTTCTGGGTTGATTAGTCGGTCAAAGAAGGTTGGCTGACCGACTAGTTTAACAACTAGTCGGTCGGTCGATTAACTGTGACCGACTAACACCAAACAGTAACTCAGGTCGACAAAATGGTCAATGAATTAGTCGGTAATGAACAATGGCTGACCGACTAGTTTGCAACCTAGTCGGTCGGTGGTTGTTCTTGGACCGACTAACGATAAACAGTAACTTAGGTGAAATTTATCAAAGGAACTAGGCGGTCTGAGAGCAAGTTCTGACCGACTAGTTTCACATCTAGTCGGTCGGTGGTTGTTCTTAGACCGACTAGGTGTAAACAGTAACTCCTGTACAATTGATTCAAGGAACTAGTCGGTTCCAGTAGAGTTCCTGACCGACTAGATCTCAATCTAGTCGGTTGGTCCCCCCTTCTTGAACCAACTAAGGTGCACGAAAAGTGCCGAATTGAAGCGCGAAGCTTCGGGAAGATTTCTACGGCTTCTAAGATCACTTTAACTCTAAAATATGAGCGATTTGAAGTTCGTCATGAGCGACTTACTCCAAGATCAACGATTCTAAGGAAGAAGCTAGAAAATCACGACGAAACGATTGAAAACGAAAGCTACGGAGACGAAACCACACATAAGGAGAAAATCCACCAAAGCATATATATAATATAGATAATCCAAATACATGAAAAACCAGTCGTTACAGGTGTGGGTTCATGCGGTTCAGGTATACCTTAACACGACGCGTGAGCTACACTGACATCGGGTAGAGACATCAGGGGTTGGACTCCGATAGCACGAATGGTACAGTGTCAGAAGGGCACAGACAGTGGCACGGGAAGCATATGAGATGGTAGACAAATCTGTCTGTGGGTTCGGATAGCGCGGATCTGAACTTGCACGCGAATCTGAAGTTTGCACGCTCAAGGAACGAGCTTCGGGGGTTGCAGCAGCCAGGGAAGGACTTGCACGGCTAAAGGGGGTCCTGAGGGGACGGACAGCGGTAGCGGGGTGGCCGACGACGACAGGAAAGGTGGTGGCCCAACTTTTGATGGAGGATAGATTATGTGTTTTCGGTGTTTGCGCACTGTTTACGGGAGGAGGAGGAAGAGTTATTGCGAGGAAAGCTAGGAGGTGATAGGAGACGTCGAGGGGAGTTCATCAGCGGTGGGGGACGGCCGGCGACAGCCTGGAATAGGCTGGCCAAAATTTGTAAAGGAGGAGGCTGTCGACAGTTTTTCAATGGAGTTTTGGGGTGTTTGCACGGGTTTTAAAGCGAGTAGGGGATGGTGGTTGACAAGGAGAAGGTACCCAGAGGTGGGGGGAGTCGAGGGGGAGCTAGGCTGGAGGTTGGGTGGCTAGTGGTGTGCTAGAGATGGCCGGCCGAAAATTCTTTGAAGGGGGCACCGACATTTTTTTCCATGGAGAGCCTAGGTTACGGTTACATAAGAAGATGATTTGATGCTATTTAGCGCTAGGGTTTTGGTATTTTATGTGGTATATGAGGAGAGAGTGAGGGATAGAGGGGGTTTAGATTAGTTAAAACAGTGGGTTGAATAGCCCAATTAGGTGAGTATAAGAAAATAGTTTTGATAAAGCGTTTTGAAAGGGGGTACGTTAAGGTGACTGGAGAGAGAAGTTGTGAGAGGGTGTGGGTAGACTTAGGTTAATATGTGATGGCGAATAGCTTAGGAAATATCATCATGAAACTTATTAGGCCTAGTTTAATTAGATTAGTTAATTAATCAAGTTAATTAAGCTAGGTGTATTAGCAGAGGATTAGGGGAAAAAGTGGGTCTAGCGGAGTCCGATAATTATGAGAAAAATACCGGGATGACCGTGTCGACGAGAGAATCGAGACTAAGAAGTTCGGTCATGGGCTAGTGCGACAGAAATCGGAACTAAAAATAGAAAGGTCTAACGACGAAGGTGAAAGCTACGACACCTCTTCAAACAAAGTTATTTTGTGGGAGAACAACCCATGAAATGACGTTCCAAAATAATTCCACAAATAAGTACTCTTCAAGAGGGTCACAACGGCATATCACATCGTAGGTTTTGGATACAAGAAGAGATCAAAATAAATACGCGTGCGAACAAAAGTACGCGTACGAGAAACATACGATCGAAAAGCGACCGTAACAATAATTCTAGAGGTAAAGTTTTAATTTGCGAAAACACTATGCACCCCCTCTAGTGTTCTCTTTGCCATCTCAGGTCCCAACAACATGTATCAATAGACCTATTAACCCGATATTTCTTCTTTAACACTCATTTACATTATATGGAATCCTCTCTTCTGGTAAGTCGAATAGCTCCTATACATTGTTTCTCTTAATTGAATCAAGCTCCCTTTTCATGGCCTCAAGCCATTGATCTGACTCAGATGATTTCATTGCTTCTGAATAATTCAAGGGATCAGCTTGTTCATCTATATCAATATCCATTGAGAAACAAGATGATTCACATGAATTTAGATAATAATCATCCATCCATGTAGGTGTTGTTCTGGGTCTTTTGTTGCAACTACGAGTTGCATGTTGGTCATGTTTAGCTTGCCATATGTATATACTCATTTACAGGTTCATCTTCCATAACTAGAGGTGGTATTTCATCCACTATGTCCAAGTCATCATTAGGAACATCATCAAAGTCCAGCAAGGGTGGCACATTTTCTTGGACTTGTTCCTTTTCCTCTAGATTTTCTAGAAAAGTAGCATCTCTACTTTCAATGACTCCTTTTTCTTCATGGAAGAACCTATATCCTTTAGATTTTTAAGAATATCATATGAATATACATCTTATGGTTTTTAGATCTAGCTTATCTCTAACCTGATATGGAATGAGAACATGTGCCAGGCAACACCATTTTCTCAAATGACTTAAATTGGGTTTGCGTCCATTCCATATCTCGTACAGTGTTGTCTCGACTGATTTTATGGGAATTCTATTCTGAACATAATTTGCAATCAATATGGCTTCTCTCTAAAAATCCTTGGAGAGATCAGAATGTGATAATATACATCTCACTGCATTCATTCATGTTCTATTCTTCCTTTCAGCCACACCATTTTGTTGTGGCGTATAAGGCATAGTTGTATACTTCTTTACACCGTAATGAATACAGTAATCCTCAAATTCCTTTGAGTTGAATTTTCCACCTTTATCAGTTCTTAACACTTTTATGTTCCCTCCAAGTTTTCTTTCTACTTTCGCCTTATATCTTTTAAAACTTTCAAAGGCTTAAGACTTTATGTTTAAAAGATACACAAAAGTATACTTGGAATAATCATCTATAAAGGTTATGAAATATTCCTTATTCCATTGTGTCTTTATGCTTAAGGGCCCACAAATGTCAAAATGTACTAATTCCAACAATTCATTAGCCCTTTGACCTTTCGAGAATGATTTCCTGGTCAACTTCCCAGTTAAACAATGTTCACAGGGTAATATCCTTACAACTGTCAGTTCTGGTAATAATCCATTTTGATTAACTTGTCCATCTTATCGTTACTCGGATGGCCTAATTTCATATGCCAAAGATCGTAATCAGATAAAAGACACAAGGAATAATTCAAATTATAATCTTTATTTCCAATATCAGATTTTACAACAGAAAGACAGAATAAATCATGACCAGGCAAAAACTTGCCTGTAGCAAACACCTTCTTGTCTTTCCCAATAAAGACTCTATTATTGTAAAATCTCACTTCAAGACCATTCGTCAGTAAAGCCAGAATAGAGACCAGATTACGTATTATGCCAGGTGCATAAAACACGTCTTAGAGGATCATGATGTTGTACCCAAGATACAATCTGTATGAACCAATACCTTCTACATCCAGATAGGTATTGTTCCCCATGTATATCATTGGTCTCCTTTCTTGAGTTCCTGGATGTGGACGATCCCTTCCTTTGTATTTGCTATGTTGTCGGGTAGCACCCGAGTCGATCCACCACCCTTCAGTGTCTGTTGTTATAGCATTGCATTCAGTGACACCAATAAACTCCCTCTTTCCAAATCCTCCTTGTTCTGGGCATTTTGAGTTGCACTTATTCCTTGTCTGAGGACAGTTGGCCTTGAAATGACCATACTTCTTGCAGATGTAGTAAGATCCAGGAGATCCTTTCTTGCCACGAGCTGATTGCTGGCCGGATCCCTTGAAGGAGGGCATCAAAGGTCCAAGACGTTGGTTCCCTTGTGCCTTCCGGTATTGAGCAGCATTCACCTCTTCCTCATGCACAAGGTTGACGTCCGAGCCCTTCCTCCTAGCCAGAAGGTCTTGTTCTATTGTTAGCTAAGCTGACAAGTCAGTGACATGCTTAACAGTTCCATTTAGCCTAAGCATAGTGGTAGCCATATCAAGTGACTGCTGCAGACTATTCAGAATAGTTTCCACCTGAAGCTTCTCAGGAATTTCAGTTCCGTAGTGGCTAGGTCCTTAGCCATGACAATCATTTTATTCATGTGTTCGGTGACATTGTCACCTTCCTGCATACGACATGAATTATACATATGCAGCCGAAGTTGTAAGTTCATGTCTGATGTGATGTCATACTTCTCCTTTATAGTCTGCCACATATCCTTAGCAATACTACAGTTTTTGAACAGTTTTATTAGGCTATCATCTATGAACATAAGCGTGAGACTTTAAGCCGTCTTATCATTAATTTTCCACTGGTCTAGCTCTCTCTTCTGGGCATCCGTGGGATTTTCAGGGAGAGCAGGAGCAGTGGACTCAATGACACTATCTAGATTATCATGTATAAGTCCATATTTGATTTTTCGATGCCACATGTCATAGTTGGAGCCGTTCAGGTTTTAAGGATTTTTGATTTCTCTTAGCCACAATATTCACACATATATTAATTGGCTATGGGAATCTTGTGCTATCAACTTTTTAATTTTTGTAAAGTCTTTGAAGAAGACTTGGAAGTTGTAATTTCTGCGTGAAGGGAAGGTATTGTGTTGTACTTCAGAAATTCCTAGTTGGTTGTAACTTGGTGTTGGAAATTCCTATCAAGTGGAGCTAAGTGGTTGTATGAAGTACTCTTCATTGTGTTGAGGCAAGGTTGCTCTCAAGTTGACAGCTAGTGGATTGGTTGCTGAATGTAGGCCAAGATTAGGCCAAACCAGGGTAAAAGCTGTTGTGTTTGTATTGTGCCTGATTTTCTCTCTCTTTAATCCTTGCTTTTAATATTTAACTTCTGTTGTGCTCATTACATTCATTTCATTACAAGCTTATTATTATTTGTGTTGATTAAGTATAAATTGAGGTAACTCTCATTTGAGACTTAGGCAACATAAATGAAGGGTTTTATTGTTACGAAGAATTTTATAATTTTATTGACAACCATATTCAACCCCCCTTCTAGTGTTGTCTGCAATACATGTGATCCCACAGAATATTCTAAGATACCTTACATAAAAAGTGAAACTAATTATAAAACATATTAAAAAGTGAGCTATAATAAGTTAAAAGGGTTTTTTCGCATATTCATCCCTTAAATCTTGCATATTTTGATATTTGGCCCTTAATTCTTTGTATTATGAGTTTAATCCCTCAAATCATTAACCAGAATCAAAATAGTCCCCCACTCTAATTTTCTGTTAAAAAAATTTCGCGTGTGCTGACGTGGTTGTTAGTGGTGACGTGGCCAGCCTGTTCACGACGGCATCTACGGTGATGATGGGGAGGAGGAGGAGGGGCCGCGGAGGTGAGGAGGGGGATGAGGGGGATGAAGGGGGAGGAGGGAGGGATCGGCGGCAAGGAGGAGGGGACGAGGGGGAGGAGGGGGAGGGGGGAGATCGATGGCGGGGAGGAGGGGGGAGATCGGCGATAGGGAGGGGGATGATGGGGAGGAGGAGAGGAGAGGGATCGGCAGCAGTGAGGAAGGGGGATGAGGGGGAGGAGGATGGGGGATCGACGATGGGGAGGAGGGGGATGAGGGGGTAGATCGGTGGTGTGGAGGAGGGGAAGGGGGAGATCGGTGGCAGGGAGGAGGGGGATGAGGAAGGAGAGATCGGCAGTGGGTAGGAGGGGGGATGAGGGGGGAGATCGGCGGCGTGGAGAAGGGAGAGGGGGAAGATCAGCGGCTGGGAGGAGGGGGAGATCAGCGGTGGGTAGGTGGGGGGATGAGGGGGAGAGCAGTGTTGGGGAGGTGGGGGAAGAATGTGGAGGAGCTGCCCCCACCCCTGCCCTTGCGACCCCTGCCCCTCCTAACCACCATCCCCTCCTCCCCTACCCACCACCGCCTCCGCCTCCCCCACCTCCCCCGCATCTGCCTCCCCCGCCTCCCTCACATATTAGGGCTTAATTCTTAGTTAATTAACATTAATTGTTAATTAATCATTAATTTATCTAAATATTTAATAGAATATAGGATGGATGGACTATGTAGGTTAACGGCTTAAGATTTGAGGGATTAAACTCAAAATACGAAGAATTAAGGGACATATTCAAACTATGCAAGATTTAAGGGATGAATATTCGAAAAACCCAAGTTAAAGATGATTGACTAATTACTACTTAACCATATAAAATGCTCACACTAAAATCTTCATTAAAATAAGTATTATTTTACATTCTATTTTTAGCCAGTTGACTAGGTCTAATACTGTAGTCGAGTAGCCAGTGCTGCTATCGTATACCAGTCAGCATCCTTAGCCGATCAGAGCAGACAAACTAGTTGACTAACTCATTGCTAGTCGACTAATAAGCATACCTTAGTCAACTATTTGAGAAAGTTTCAGACATCATTATATTTTTGATTCTCTTATGTCTATATTTCAATTTTATGTTTTATTAGGTCTCTCCCATCTCAGTAAACCTGATATTTGGAGAACTTGTTGGGCTAATCCCATTGACCCAACTTTTGTGGGTACCAATGTGTATTTTTAGGTGTATATGAAAGACACGTGGATAGTGGATAATGGTTGCTCCAAACCATGATTGATAACCCTAAATTGTTTAGCTCAGTGCAAATAAAGAATGTGGGATCCATCACATTTGGAGACAACAAGAGTGGGATAATTATTGGCATCGGCAATGTTGGTGATGCATCTAACCCTCTTATAAAGAATATAAATGCTTAAAACATAACTTGATTAGTATTAATCAATTATGTGATAGGGGTTATAGAGTTGTCTTTGATAGAGATGTATGTTTAATATATGATAATTCTATGAAAATGTCTTGTTAAAAGGTAGAAGAAAAGATGATATTTACATTTATCCATGGATACTATCGATTCAAATGTGTGCTTCGTAGTATCTACAAATGACCCTCTTCATTGGCATAAAAGATTTGGTCATGTTATTAAAAATATAAATAAAATTTCAAAGAATACTTTAGTAAATGGTTTACACAAACTAAATTTTAAATTGGATAATCTTTGTGATGTTGGTCAACATGGCAAGATCCATAGGAGCTCATTTAAGAGCATTGATGCAATTAGTACCCCAAAGGCAATTAGAACTTCTTCATATTGATTTGTTTAGTTCTTCTATGGTAGCACATTGATGCAATTAGTACCCAAAGGCAATTAGAACTTCTTCAATTTGATTTGTTTAGTTCTTCTATGGTAGCATCAATCAATGGTAGTAAGTATGCATTTGTTATTGTTTATGATTATTCAAGATTTACTTGGGTGTTATTTTGCGTCAATAAAAAGGATGCTTTTGTTGAATTTAAAATATTTTCAAAGGAATTCAAAAATCACTTTCTTTAGAAATTATCTCTATCAGTACAGATCATGGTAGAGAATTTGAAAATGAACCTTTTCAAATTTTTTTGATGCACACGGTATCACTCACAAATTTGCATTTCCTAGAGCTGCTCCCAAAATGGAGTAGTTGAGTTGAAAAATTGAACTCTCCAAGAATGTATACGTACTGTTCTGTGCAAACGTAACCTTTCAAAATATTTTTGGGCAGAAGCAGTCTCTACTGCATGCTATGTTCAAAATAGAGTTCTAATAAGAGCACATTTAAATAAAACATATTATGAAATTATTTATCAAAGAGTTCCACATAAATCTTATTTTAAAGTCTTTGGTTGTAAATGCTATATCTTGAAAACCAAGGATAACGTAGAAAAATTTGACTCTAAATCTGATGATGACATATTTGTTTGTTATTCCTTGAGCAGTAAAGCTTATAGAGTTTACAAAAAAGAACATTGAATATTGAAGAATCTATGCATGTTACATTTGATGAATCTCTGGATAAAGTGACACATATTAATGAAAAAGATGAAGAACTAGTTAATGGTAATGATTCACTAGATAATTCTTGTGGTGATGATAATGCTTGTGTTTATTATGCTAGAACTTTGCCTAAGTCATACATTGAGATCACTAGTCATCCACACAAATAAATTATTGGAAACATTGGTGATTGATTTAGGACTAGATCACAGATAGAACACATGATGTTCTTTGCTTTCATATCTAACATTGAACCCAAGAAAGTTCAAGATGCTTTTGTAGATAATGCATGGATTTCTGCTTTGTAGGAGGAGTTGCTGTAATTTAAAACGGACCAAGTTTGGGAACTAATTCCAAGACCTGAATACCAACAGGTTAATGGCACCAAGTGGGTGTACAAGAACTAGTTAGATGAAAATGGTCAAGTGCTACGCAACAAGTCAAGGTTAATAGCACAAGGATACTCTCCGAGTGAAGGTATTGACTTTGACAAAAATTTTGCTCATGTAGTTAGGTTAGAATCAATTAGAATGATTTTAACTTTTGCCAGTAAAATGAACTTTACTTTATTCTAAATGGATGTTAAAAGTGCTTTCTTAAATGGATATATTAAGAAGAAAGTTTACATAGAAAACCCTCCAAGATTTGAACATGAAAAATATATCATGTATTTAAATTGAAAAAGGGTTTATATGGATTAAAACATGCCCCTAGGGGTTGGTATGAGATATTAAAGAAACTTTAATAGACTCATAATATATGAATGTAGTTACAATACTACATTATTTATTAAGAAAAATGATAATGATATAATCTTAATTTAAATCTTAATGCCATTATTTTTTATTCTACTAATGAGAACCTTTGCAAGGAATTTGCCAAGTTGATGCATAAGGAATTTAAGATGAGGCACATGTGAGAGCTCATTTTTATCTAGGCTTGCAAATTAAACAATTCAGGGAGGGGATGGTCATCCACCAAATCAAATATGCAAATGCGCTTCTAAAGTGCCTTGTGATAGATAATGCAACCGGAAAGGATACCCCCATGACTACATCAACTTCATTAGACTTGGATCCTGAAAGCAAAAGTATAGATCAGAAGATGTATAGAGGTATGACAGATCCCTAGTTTACTTAATTTCTAATATATATCAATCTAATCGTAAGGAATCACACTTAAGAGTATTTAAGCATATTCTTAGGTATCTTAAATCTACATCTGATTTTACTTTGTATTATCCAAAAGATAACACATTTGATTTGATTGCATATAGTGACTCTAACTATGCTGGTTGCAAAACCAGTAGAAAGAGTACAAGGGAACTTGTTATTTTCTTGATAGTCCATTATCTCTTGTTTGAGCAAAAAGAAAAGTTCAGTTTCATTATCCACTACTAAAGCAGAATACATTGCTACTAGATTGACATATACTTAAGTCAGTTGGATGAGACAAACTTTAGCAGATTATGGATTTGAGTGTCATACTTCTATAATTTATTGTGATAACAAGAGTACTATTAATTTTGACAAAGAACCATGTACATCATCATATGATAAAACACATAGATATTAGATGCCACTTTATTGATGATCATGCAACTAAAAATGATATTGAATTAAAATATATTCCAACCAAGTATCAAGTAGCTGACATTCTTACTAAGGCATTAAAACTGGACACATTTATAAAATTAAGAAGAGATTTAGGCATCATTAGTGCAAATGAAGTTTAAAATGAGTATTGAGATTATTAATATGTTTTGATGAATATTGCTTGAATATATGTAAGAGGGAGAAAAATGTTTTGACCCTTTTTCATAATGTCAAGGGGGGGAGAAAGAAACATAAAATATGTATGTTGTGATATATACTTGTTTGTTGATGAGAATATATATAACACTTAGTATCGTAATTGCTTATTATTTGAACTCATTCATTTCATATGATAATCATTCACTTTAACACAAGTATGATACATGTGATACATGGTTTAATATGTTTGAATATACTTATTTCTTATATGTATTGATGCAGGGTGAGCTTGACTAGTTTATTTAGTTTATTTCTAGCCTTATACATCTATGTACGGAGAGTAAGTATTTGATTTTATATTTTATGTATCAATATTTGTCATCATCAAAAAAGAGAGAATGTTGAGTATTGAGTCACCTTAGGTATGTTTTAATGATGAGCAAACAATGTTTATGTGCTAATGAGTTGTGAATATAGGCAGGGGCGAATCCACGTAGGAGTTACCCCCTTCAAAATTTACATGTCAATATGGCAGCGGGGGTACACAATTGTTTTTTGGCATGCATGGTGGTTGTGCGTTCCCTCCCTATGCAAAAGGTCACTAGTTCTATCCTCGATTGGTGTTAAAATTTTTAGATTTTCGTTTGATCCCTCCCCATGCAAAAGGTCACGTCCTCGCTTGGTGTTAAAATTTTAGATTTTCTCTTGGTGCTAAACTTTTTAGATTTTTGTTTGACGCTATGCCCATTTTTCTTCATGTTTTAATTATAACATAACGGAATTCGGATCTAATTGAGAAAAGAAAACGTCTAAACAAAAAATTTCTTAGTGTAAGCTTAAATTCTCACACATGTCGTTGTAAAATAGAGAATTTTCTAATCACACAAGTAATGTTGAGATCTCTAATTCGAGTTTTTAAATTGCCATGGTTAACTTAATCTACCAAAAATGTTTATTTACTAAACACTCGTCTCCCATTCCCATAAATTTAAAAGATTAATTAATTATTGGCAAGGTCCAATGATTATATTTTTAAATTTTTGTTTTTCTGCAAATTAACGATGAATCAACATCCGTTTCTCGTTCATATCTTCATTAATATGTGAACCATTTTGTGTTTAATAAATTGTTGCAGGGTAAAATCCGCTACTTCTGAATTTATATTGAAATGTCGAATCATGGTTACAATGATTACACGTGTTTGGGGGAGACGATGCTAATCATGCATTTGAGAGTGATTTAAGGATAGAGATCTCAAGTTCGACCTTCATCCGGTGCAGTTCGCTCGTCAGTTAGTGAAGTTCGTCGAAGATCGCATCAACCGCTGATAGCTGGGGCGATCTACCTGCAAGAAGAACAACTCGTCAAACAGGCTCGGTTGGCTACCAACCGAGAGCTTCTCTGATGCTTAAGTCAGTTGATAACTGTTTGGAGAATTTCGGACATGCTGGGTGAACTTAAATGTAGATCGGCCCTTACGTGGTGAACTAGTGTGGAAGGCGCGAATATATGGAGGATATTCGACCTTGAATATGAATAACTATGATAGGGTTTCTCATAAATTAACCCACCTCCTTCTCGTTGGATGAGGGGGGGTATTTATAGGCTGTTGGAGTCGGTTGCTTTAACTGAGCTAGCGGTGTCAGGGTGTCAGGGGTTCGGTCGAGGATGTCAAGGCCGAACGTGTCAGGCACACTTTTGTCAGACAGTCAGAGCCAAATGTGTTAGGCGCTGTAACGACCCGCTCTCGGGGGGCCGTTACTTATTTGATATTTGCGCAGGTCCTGCAGTTAATCAGTGAAACCAAAATAGCCACGATGCAGAGATGTACAAAATACCCAAATAGTGTCCAATTATTACAATCCATACCGTACAAAATGTTCCAACCAACGTACCTGAAAGAAAGAAAGTACACAACTGAAAATAGCTCTGGAAGCTGCGGTCTCATGGTCGAAGTCTGGCGCTATTAACTCAAGAGCATCTGCCTTCATATGTACATTGTCTGTGGTGCCACGAAGATGGAACTATAGGTAAGGCACAACAATTCTACATAAAGAAAGAGAGGTACTGTACAAGTATGACAAAGCAGACCAAAGTGAAAGTAAAGTACGGTGCAGTGTCTGTACAAGTGTAGAAAGTAAAGTGTAGGTGTAACAGGCTACTGCTGTAGCTAAAAGTACGGCAAGTAAAGTGCGGTGACTGAACTGGTAAGGAAGTAAAGTGCATGTACTGTAAAGAAAGTAACTGTGCAAGCTACACTAGAACTACGTAACTCAAGTAGGAGAGTATGATATGCAACCATAAAGTTCATCTATTGCCAGGGACCATTTTGCCGATGCAGGCAGACCTTGTAATTTTGCCGACGCAGGCAGACCTTGTGATTTTGTCGACGCAGGCAGACCTTGTAATTTTGCCGACGCAGGCAGACCTTGTAGTTTTTACCGACACAGGCATGCAAGTAGATGAACCCCCAGTCATAGCTCCCACACTCTCTCTACAATGATTTACCCCAAACCCCAGTGATGTGTATCTATTACGAGTGTTCCACAAGATGTTCTACGAGATGTTCCGCCAGATATTCCATACATGATATTCCACACGATGTTCCACATGTTACTAGTCAAACCAAGCCAACTGGTTGACTTCCTCATTGAAAACCAGAAAGTAGGATAAAGACAAGTCCAACACCAAAAACTGTTTCTTCCGTGCTTCGAGCACGTGGTAGTGTGGTTTAACACACAATTTACCCAAGTTGGTAGTTGCGTGCTACAACCACCAAAGTTGAAAGTTGGCAAAGTAATCTTTAGTAGATTACTTTCTTATTAGGTTAAGTTTCTTGTTTGGTTCAAGTCAAATAGCCGTTCGAGGCTATAGTTGTGTCATCGGGTTCACACAAGCACAGTAGACTAGTTTTCTAAACTTTGAATCTGTCGTGACTTACTTTATCGAGCTCGTCGTGGCAAGACGAGGTTGGAGCAAGAGAAGCTGGTGCACGAGGATTGGTACCTACAAACACAAGAAACAATTGGTTAAAGCACACACTATTTTCTATTTATTAAACTTGATCGTTTTGATTTTAAAACTGATTGAAACGTTGTCAGAAAGTGTTCTAAATTTTTATATAGACTATATATAATGAAAATAGTTTTACTGTAAGAGGGAATATTTTTCTAAATCTTATAGTAATTTTTAGAATTTTTAAAAGCTCGAAAACAATTTAAAAACTATTTTTCAATTAGTAATGTATTTATTCAAACATTTATTCTGGATGCAATCTATATCGGAATGTTGCAAATGAGCTGTCAAAATGACCGCCTTGAAGAGTACTTTAACATATATTTTTATCACATATTAGTTTACGTGAAAATAAGAAGATACGAATTTTTAAAAGAAAATGATCTATTTAAAACTTAGGATTAAAAATTAATTTTGGAAAAACTAAGCATTCGATTGAGACGAAACTAGTGCCATTGGGTCCAGAATATTATTTCTGATTTTCTAGAGCTAGTCTCACATTTTTCTGGGCCATATATTTCAAGTTATCAATTTAATACCATAAAACCCTATTTATTTATTAATAAAATACGAAAATAAGAATTAATATTCGTATTTACAAGTTTTTCATTGGAGATTACCGTCGCCTCTTCGTTCTTCATGTGCACGTGGCGATGGGGGTGTTGCTCTTCGACGGCGACTGGGGGGGCAGCGGAGGCCGGCAAGAGGGGCGGCGTCGACGAGCGGCGGGAGGCGACGGGAAGGCGGCTGCGGCGACGTGCGAAGGTGAAGGCCCGGTGGTGCTTCGGGAGGCTGGGTCGAGGCGACGGGTGGTGAAGTGCTACTCGGGGGCCCACGGCATTTGGCGGAGGTTCGAGAGCTCGGGGGCGGAGCTCGGTGTTGTTACGAGAGGGGAGGTCATGGCGGGGGTCTCCAGGGCTTCGTCGGGGCACGGCGGAGCACGGCACATCGTCGGAGCTCGGAGAGGAGCACGGTGGTTCGTTGTGGAGGCGGGCGGTGACGCGCGGGGGGCTGGCGACGGTTTCGTCGGGAGCGTGGGCTCTCGGGGCGGAGGTGCAGGCGCTGATGGAGTCGGGCTCGTCGGAGGGAGGCGGCGAGAGCTGTTGTGAAGGGAGGAGGTAGACGACGCAGTAGGAGCGACGGTGAGCAGTCTCCGGTGACGAACGGTGGGGGTTTTGTCGGAGCTTCGAGATGGGTGGCGTTCCGATGGTGTAGGTGACATGAAGTTGATCGGAGAACGGCAGAGCTTCTTGGTGTGATGGCGGGAAGATGGCAACGACGAAGTGGTCGGAGACGTGGCCGGGCTCGCTGGAGGCCGCCGTGGGAGCTTCGACGAACGCGGGGGCGAGCTGCCATTAATGCTGCGCGACGGTGAGGGGGGGCGTCTCGCCGGAGAGAGCGGGAAAGAGAGAACACTAGAGAGAGAGAGAGAGATAGAGATAGAGAGTTTAACTGAGCATGGGTTTGGTTTTAAACGAAGAGAGAGTGGGGGGTTTTTTTGAACGGAGAAGAGGGGGTTTGAGTGACCCTGGGTTTGGGTAGTTAATTTATAGGGTTGTGAAATAATTAAACAAATAAAAAGAAGGTAGCTGGCTTGGGGTTGTTAGCTGGGGGAGTGATCACTCCATATTTTACACCTTTTTCCCGTGGATTTGCATGCCATTTAGATCGCCCAAATCATGTTTTTCACGATATATCGACGATATTGCGATGCTTTTCATGATTTGTTGTTTTTGTCGCATTTCAGGTGATTTGGCGCGATTTGGAGTGATCTCGAGACGCGCTTACTCTACACGGCCACCGACGACCTCCCCCGAGGGATATTTTACTGTTGGAGAGGAGCGGAAGAAGAATGGATGTCGCAGGAGCGACGAGGAGGCCAAAACAATCAGATTGGGCATTTTTTGTGTCCCACTCGGCCGAGTGGAGGAGCCACTCGGCCGACCAGCGAGACACTGCTCGGCCGACCCGTTCAGACACGTTTTCCATGTGTACTCGGCCGAGCGACGGAGACCACATCGGCCGAGTGACGATACCACGTCCGCCCGAGTGGCGCCCAGACGAAGGCCCTCAAAAAGATCGAAGTTACTGTTTTTCGGCCACCTGAGCTTCAGAAGACCCACTCGGCCGAGTGGTAAACCGCGTCCGCCCGAGTGCAGTGAAGCCATCGGCCGAGTGACGACAACTCACTCGGCCGAGCCACCTCCGAACTGAAGACCCTTGAAGCCCCCGACTTACTGGAAAATGACAGGGTTTCACTCGGCCGAGCGACTTTTGTCACTCGGCCGAGTGCGATGCGCTGCCTGTAGCGAAATTTGCAGAAAACAGGCTGTGCAGGGGCGTTTTGGTCAGGATTTTTGGACGATTTTTGGGGCTATTTAAGCTCTGTTTTTACCCTAGTTTTAGGAGCCATCTCTTAGATTTTTTGCAGCTTTTTGCTATTACTTTTTAGCTTTATTATTTTGTGATTGGAGAAGAGAAAAACTTGGATTTTTGTTGGATTAATTGAAGAACTACTTTGGTTTGCATCTCTCTTCCCCAAAAACTCTATTTTTATTGTTTATATCATTGTTGTGATGAATTCCATTGTCTATTTCATTGATTATTTTTGTGCTATTGCTATGATTAGTGAGTAGTCTACACGTCTTGGGGCGTGGGGATGAACCCTACAAGCCCAATTTCGTATTTGTGATAAATTGGTAGAAATTGTGCTAGAATCAATAATTAGAGATTAGATTGGGATCGAATTACTACGGATAGCTAGGTATTCATATCAATTGGGATTTGCAAGAGATTGGATCCCAATTTGATAGGAAGCCCTAGAAATCCGAATTGGGTTGGAGTCGGATTTTCGAAGTATCGGTTTGCAAGAGATTGGACCGATACCAGGATCTCCGGTTGACATTCCGTGCCGATACCTGTTTGCAAGAGATTGGACGGGTAGGAACTATCCTAATTTAGATTGTGGACCGAGTTTGTAAGAGATTGGGCTCGGTGCGCAATTGGACGATGATGTTGATCCTAATGCTAGCTTTCCTAGGCTAGGGTTTGCAAGAGATTGGACCCGACCCTAGGATAGCTATAGACCGGCAACAGCGCGAGAGCGTGAGCTTGGTTCCACATTTAGTTGCAACTAGTTCATCCAAATTCTCATTCTAGCAATTTTGATACCGACGAACCACATTTATGAAACACGGTGAGTAGCGGGGATTCCCCATTCCCTAGACGTTCTTTATTTGATTTGATATTTCGCACATTTGTCTGACGATTGTGACAGGATCGCCCAAGGCAATTCTCTCTATTCTTAAATAGCCAGGTTGATTAGGAGCAAGCACGGTCATTCGTCCTCCCTGTGTTCGATACCCGCTCGCCGCTATACCGTGCGCTTGCGGTAAAACTACAACCGTTCTTTGGGTGTACGTCCCGGAGCGACCAAGTTTTTGGCGCCGTTGCCGGGGAGGCGATTGTGTTTGATTCTTTTTCACCCTAGCTATTTCGTTCTTTTATTTTTATTATTTTTTATTATCATTATTATTATTTCCTACTATTCTTACCTAACCCTTCCACGGTACTAATCATCTCTTTGAAACTCTGTTTTCCCTGTGCATGTACACGAGATCTACGGCGGACCCCGAAGCCTTATTATTCGATCCCGAGATCGAACGTACCGCGCGGAGACTTAGAGCGGAAAGGAGACAATATCCGGAAGGGCGGTTTATGACCAACCCGGAAACTCCCGAAGAATTGGCGGCGAGGATGGCGAGAATAATTTCTATTCGCGATAGGCTTCGGCCTAAGACCTCTTCTACTACGTCATCCATTGCCGTACCGGAGTTGGCGGCCGACAAGAACTTCGAGCTAAAGACGGGATTGGTGGTTTTGATGCAACAAGACCCATTTCATGGGAACGCTCATGAGAACCCCCACTACCACATCCAATCATTCTTGTCGAAGTGCGCCACATTCCAAATGCCGGGGGTCCCCATCGATGCCATCAGACTGCGCCTCTTCCCCTTCACGCTAAAGGACAAAGCACTCTATTGGCTGAGGACGCAAGCTGACGGAGTTTTCACTTCTTGGGACGGGTTGGCGGACGCATTCATTGACAAATTCTATCCACCATCCAAGACGGTGAAGATCCGGAGCGCT
Organism: Scilla litardierei; assembly: GCA_030789695.1. NCBI lineage: Eukaryota > Viridiplantae > Streptophyta > Magnoliopsida > Asparagales > Asparagaceae > Scilla > Scilla litardierei. The sequence goes on along the minus strand of CM061142.1, from coordinate 601,302,100 downwards.
CTCATGTCCTTCAAACAAGGACCACATGAGACGCTATATGAAGCTTGGGAGCGATTTAAGGATTTGCAGCACCAATGCCCGCACCACAGTATAGAGGATTGGGAGCTAGTTCATAGCTTCTACAACGGTCTCCAACCGGGGACCAAGCAAATTATTGACGCCGCGGCGAATGGTGCAATCTTGTCAAAGACTCCCGAGGAAGCTACGGCCCTAATTGAGGAGATGGCCTCAAATAACCAACAATGGGGCGATGAGCGAGGACACTCCACGTCCTCCTTAAAGCCCACTAGCATCTACGAGGCAAAGGCCGTAGCGGAGCTCACGAGCAAATTCGATTCTCTCCACAAGGTGGTGGAGAGATTGGAGAAATTTATCACTGAGCCCCAAGGAAGCCCATCCACCTCCGCACCGACCAACCAAATGTGTGATTGGCAAGACCAATCTCAAGTCATGTACTCGGGAGGAGAGCAAGGAGAAGGATCCTTGGAGCAAGTACAATATGTTGCGGGGAACCAAGGGTATTGGTCCAATCCGGCCGCAAGAAATCATCCGGGATTCTCCTACGCCAACAATGAAGGAGCTTTGAACCCGCCACAACAACCGCCTAATCAAGCTCGACCACCACCACCCCAACAACAATACTATCCGCCGAGGGGGCCTCCACAACAAAACTTCCAACCAAAGCAACAAGTTCCACCTTATAGGACTCCCGGATTCAACCAAGGGTGGAGGAATCAAAATCAAAACCCTCCGCAAACTCCACAACGATCCGATTTCGAAACTAGAGTGGAGGCGTTCATGGTCGAGCAAAACAAGGTGAATGCTACTTTGAAGGCGGGGCAAGAGTCTCTTAATACCGTAGTGGCTCAAATATCGGAGCAATTGGCGTTGCTCAATCGGAACACTCAAAGATTGCCGGCGCAACCGGAGCAAAACCCACGGGGCAACACGGGCCACATCAATGCCGTAGTTGCCGTTACTACTAGAGGCGGGAAGGACACCACCCCCGCTATGATTCCTACCGAGGAGGCCGTGGAGGAAAGCTTGGAGCCGGTTGAGCCGGTAGTTGAGATTGAAAAGGAGAAGGAGCCACGAGACAAGGAGAAATCTAGGGCGGAGCTATTAATTGAGGAGAGGCGCTTCATGCCACCGGTCCCATTCCCCCAAAGACTAGCGAAAGCGAAAATGGAGAAAAGGCTAGCGAAATTCCTCGAGTATCTAAGAGGAGTTAGCCTCAATATCCCCTTCCTCGACGCCATTGCGGAGATCCCCACATATGCCAAATTCTTGAAGGACTTGATTTCGGGGAGAAAGAGGAAGGAGAAGATCATGCTAGCCGAGGAGGGCTCTTGGTTCACCAAGAGAGAAAAGGAGCCGGCAAAGTTTAAAGATCCGGGGAGTTTTCGGATTCCTTGCACTTTGGGCGGCATGCCTCTCCAAAAGGCGTTGGTCGATCTTGGGGCTAGTGTGAGTCTCATGCCCCTCTCCATGTTCTTAAAGCTTAACACCGGGACAAAGTTGAAACCCACCGACATGCGCATTCAATTAGCCGATGGCCGGATAACAAGGCCGGTGGGGATTGTCGAAGACATCCCACTTCAAGTTCCGGGTGGAATATGCTTGCCATGTGACTTCGTCATCATGGACGTTAAGGAAGAGGGAGACACCTCATTGATACTTGAACGCCCATTCCTCGCCACCGCCGGAGTTATCGTCGACGTGCACGAAGGTACCTTAACCTTAAACGTCGGAAACATCGAGGTGGAGCTCCACATTCCCAAGGCAATGAAGCACATGCCTTACCATGAGGAGCTCGATTATATGGACCTCCTCGATGAGGTGATAGAGGAGACGATTCCTCACTCAATTGGCGCCCTTTTTGATGAAGAATTTGAAGAAGGCCCGGATTTAGGCCATGAAGACAATAATGATGATTCCCCCGACCTCTCCGCTGAAGTTGATGAAGGCGACGCTGATGTCGCAAGGATTCGAGAGCTCTGCAAGCTCTCGAAATTAAAGTCTCCAAAGAAAGCTCCGCCGGTACGGAAATCGGCATCGCCGGTTAAGCCGTTGACCGGGGCAAATGCTAGCTTGGGGGAGCCTCCCCCCAACACTATTCGAGACAAGAGACCTCCGAGGGAGCACGCTACGCCGCCACGTCCAAATCCAAGCGCGCTCCCCGGCAAGTTTGACGGGTGCATCTCATATGCACCAAACATCCCGCATTGATTGAAAATTATAGGGGGTCGAGCTCACGACCTAAAACGAGTGCTTGTCGGGAGGCAACCCGACGGTTTTTGCTTTATTTTTACTTTTTCTTTATTTTCGTTTTAGAGATTTTTAGTGTTTTGAGTCATCCGACCAAAAATTTTGTGATAACGGGTCCTATTTTTCTTGACAGGAGAGGAGATAGGTAGATCCATCATGAGGAGGATGAACGAGACGACGAGGAGCGCCCCAAGAAGGCGTTCGACTCTTAGGAGGAGCATGAAATCGACTGGAGGAAGAAAGACGGAGTTTAGAGCCCAAACGAAGACAAACAGCAGAACACAAGGCTCACTCGGCCGAGTATACTAGTCACTCGGCCGAGTCCAGAAGTTCGTCCGGCCGAGCCGCTCACGAACGAGGGAAGTCTGCTGTACCCAACTCTCTGTCTATTTTCCTCATTTCATTAGAACTGCTACTCGACCGAGTCTACATTTTCACTCGGCCGAGTAAAACGGATACCCTCCTAGGGCGAGTCATGCCGAGTAGCTTGAGTCACTCGGCCGAATGGACTTACTCCACTCGGCCGAGGCTGGCAAAGCCACTCGGCCGATGCGATATCGGGGAGAAATTTTTATTTGCCTCGCTCGGCCGAGTGATCACGTCACTCGGCCGAGTCGTAGCTTTTCTATATATAAGCTGAAGGGGGGCGCGGAATTCGAAAACGAAAAATCCCCAATTCTCGCCCGCGCCCCTTCAGCTCCCACGCCCGATTCCCCCTCGCTCGGCCCTCACTCGCCCGACCGCCGCTGCCCCGCCGCCGCTCGGCCCGCCACCGCCGGCCGAGCCCGCCGACGCCTCGCCCGAGTCACCGCCGGCAGCCTTGTCTCCGATCACCTCCGGTTCGCTCGTTTTTCACCATTTTCTCCTCTTTTTGCGTAGTTTTTGAGGATCCGTGTATTAATCGAACCCCTATCCCGAATCATTTCCCATATCTATCTGTTATACCCCTATTGCTCCATACATTTTGATTATTACTCGCTGATATCTCTTTTCCATGCGCAGGTTGCTATTTGGAGCTTAGGGGAGCTCAGGGGAGCTTCTACGGGCTGCTCAGGACTTCGTGGAGGCGCGGACTTCGCACGCTTCCACTACTTAGCACTCGCGGCGTGTTTGGGTAAACTCTTTCCACTCTTTGTGCACACGCCGCATTTTTCACTTTTCGGCACGCGCTCGGGGCCGATATGCCGCCCCGTACACGGCCGTGGTCGAAGAGAGCTTCCGCCAAGCGGAAGCGGTCGGATGATGCCGGCCCCTCCCACGAGTTGGAGGACTCTCCTCCACCGTCCCCCACACACCCCGCACACCCAGCACAGCCTGCAGGCCCCGCACACCCCGTACAGCCTGCAGTGCACCCACAGCCCGCACAGCCTCTCCCTGCCGATCCACAGCCACCACCACCGGCTCCACTGGTCGGGCCGCTCGGGATTACGTTCCGAGACGACGCACACCGCGCCGTCTTCGAGCGTATCTCCCAGCGCTCGATCGTACCCTCCAGGTTTGCACACCTCGCTGACCTAGGACGCCTGGGGGTACTTGAGGGGATGCTCACGTTGTACGACAACGTGGGCTGGCGAGATTTTTTCCAGGTGTCGGCGGATACTTTTACCCGCCCGACACTTGAGGTTTTGAGTTTGATCGCCCTGACCGATGAGGGATGCTCATTTAGGTTCATGGATCGAGAGTGCCAGGTCACTCTCGATATGATGAGAGCGTTCTTCTCATGGCCCGCAGTCCCCGGAGCCGATCGCGGTTATGGCCCTACCCACATCCCCCCACCTTCTTTCGACGCCGGTGCCTTCTGGGCACGTATCACAGGCCACCACGCCGCCTTTGACCCTAGTAGGGCCAAGGCCTCGGCCATTGTCCACCCCTGCCTACGTATTGCCCAGCGCCTCATGGCGACCACCTTTTTGGCCAGATATGAGCCGGGCACGATGTCTACGCCAGAGCTTTACATGCTCTACGCGATGACACGTCCCAGAGCTCTATCTAGGGATGGAGATAAGCTTGTCCCCGCCGTCGTGATCGACATTGCGGCTTGGTTTTTAGACCGTATCATTGTGTCGGTGGGCGCTCGCTCACCGATATGCTGCGGCGGTCTGATCACCCTGCTTACCATGATGACCGGCGAGGACCTGCCTGACGACCTGCGACGCGTTCCGGGCCCCACTTCCTTGTCGATAGACGTTATGGCCCGGATGAAGATGCTGCGTCCGCATGGTGAGCGTCATTGGGTCTGGTTGCACGGCCCTTTCGGTGCCGACTACATGATTCTCCCGAGCCCAGCTCGGACCAGATTGCACCGGCCCACGTTGACTGGCTCCCAGCGATGGATGTCATCATCCCCGCTGCGTACGTGCTCGAGGCCGAGGAGGCCGAGCAGGCCCACGCTGCCCACGCTGCCCAGGCTGCTCCCGCAGACCCTGATGCACACCCTGCCGAGCCTGCTGCCGACCCCGTCGACCCTGTGGCCCCTCAGCCTGTTCCTGACGTTTCCACTGCTCCTGACACTTCTGTCCCCACCTCTGTCAGTGTCGAGAGTACTTTTGCTGAGCCCACTTCCACCACTGTCACCACTTCCGAGGCTGTCCCCACCACCCCCGCTGCCACCTCTGGCCCTCTGTCCGTGGAGCCTCTTTGCTCCGCACTCCCCGAGCGCCCGCCGACCTTTGTCGAGAGTGGAGCGCCCTCGTTTGCCGCGGTCGTGGAGACCATGGCTAGCATGATCTCCGCTGGGATTGCGCCTTTTGGTCCACACAGTTCCACCCCAGCGGTAGAGTCCTCTGTCTCCACAGCCACCGTATTCTCCGAGAGCGTCGTGGCGTCTGTCCACACTTCTGGGCCACTGACCTCTCTTGCCACCTCATTGCCTCTTTTGCGCGCTTCCTTTGCTGCCGCTGCCTCTACTTCTCACCAGCCGGTGCCCCGGCCTCACACTGAGGCCAGGCCCACATTTGCTGGCGCGGCACCTTTTGTCCCTTTCCCTGCTGAGCCCGTTACATACTCCACTCGCGTACGCCAGCCCCGCCCTGCGCAGCCTAGACCGGTGCGTCCCTCTGCACCACCCCCGCCCGACACTGTACTGCAGAGCATACGTGCTCTTGAGTTGGCGGTGACTGGTCTTAGAGCTGACCTTAGGACCCTGTCCTCCACCGTCTCTACGATGGCTGGACGCTCTGCCCTGATCCCTCAGATCCACTACTGCCTGACACAGATCTTAGAGCGTCTTCCGCGCGTACCCCCACCCACCCAGCAGGTTCCCACTCACACTTCCACACACCCTAGACCTGCTTCCACTTCCACGCCCACCCCAGCTCAGCAGCCTACACCACCACCACCACCACCACCTCCGCCTCAGGACGGAGACGGCGCAGCACCACCTTCCTAGGCACCCTTGATGCCACCGATTCCTTTTGCCGTTGTGCTGCCCGTTTTTGCTGGGTCCTGATGCCTTTTTGACCACCCCCCCTCCCCTCACTTTTTTGTGATTCTCATTTGCCGTATCTTTATATATCTTGTTTGGGAGAGAGGGAGAGCTTTTGGTGACCCATTTATACTCGTATCACTCATATCTGTGCATGCATCATATCCGCATCATATTTTCATTTCATTATTTTTCGATTTATTATCCTTTTTCTTTCCATCATGCATGCATCCTCACTTGCCCCTCTCATTACTTGTCTCTCTGTGTGCCACACTTTGCACATTGAGGACACTGTGCACTTTAGCTTGGGGGAGTGAGTTCTCACGTTCTTTTTCGTTTTGCCACCTTTATTTTTAGTTTTTCACACCGTTTCTTTTCACTTTTGCACTCATTTTTCTTTATTTTCTTTCATTTTGACATGCATCACGTTTTTCTTATTTCTCTGTGTGCCGCATTGCATAGTTTTATTTTTCTTATCTTTATTTCTTTCCTTTTTCATCTCATGCTAGAGATGAATTTTCTGTGATGATGTCTACGTGGAGTTAGCTTATTCTATATGCATGCTATATTTGTCATGTCTTAGATTTTATTTCTGATATCATATGCTATGACTTGCCTTGCATCTAGAATAGTAACCCACACTTTCTCCGCATGAAAATGGATGAAGTTTTATTATTAACTGAGCCTGAATATTCATATGTATGCTATCACAGAAAACACACCAAGATTCACGCATTGAATGCCTATATCTGGAGTACCGATTTCTTTTCCTATATCACTTCTATACGCATGAATTGTACACTTCACTTCGGGATGATTGAATGATGTTAGCTATGATATATCTGGATTAGTTAGCTTTTTTTTGTGATCGAAACTGAGTAGATTAGATTACCCTGCTGAAGTTGTCGTGCATGTCTTATAGAGTGAACCGAGAGTTATATATATTTCTTTCTCCACAAATCTTGAACATCATTTCTCTACTTTTAAAAAATCATTGGTGAATCTCCCCTTAGTAATTCTATTTTATGGCATTTCCCCCGCTATTTATTCCTAGCTCCAAATCCCCTATTCCAAAAAAAAAATAGATGGAAGAGAGAAAAACATACTTGTATATCATTATCTCTCTCTGAGTTGGGATCATTGTGTATATATTGCTTATTGAAAAAAATAAAAAAATAAAAAATAAAAAAGAGAAAAAAAAAGAAAAAAAAAGAGAAAAGAGGAAAAATCCTCAATAAAAGATCCCATCTCACTTTCTTTCTTTCTTCTTTCTCTTCTTTGCTTTTGAGCTATATGAAAATGGGGATGTAAATATTTTTGTGCCACCACGCTTATAGATAAGCTTGGGGGAGGGGATCCATTGATGTGTGAGAGAGTGACTACTTGACATCGCACGACAACCTAGGCTAAGTAATATTCTATACTCGGGGAGATTGTTTCTAGCTTCACGAAATCCAGAAATCTAAGCCTAGCGTTCATTTCATGGAATCCAAACTTTTCCATTCTATCTATTCTATAGTGTGATACTCTTATACTCCAGATAGAAAGCGTTCAATTGAAAAGTGTGTGATCTGTGATTTGTATACCGCTTTAAATGATTCAGGCAATGTTAATTTTAAAATCATTCCGTTCTTCATGATTATATCATTGTTCGTGGGTTTTCTATTTCTATTTGCACTATTATACTATGATATCAAAATAAGATTCTTTGACATGTATTTCTCATTCGGTGCATGCTATAAGAGTAAGTGAAACCCACGTCCTGAGAAAATGATCTAGCACCCTACCTCTTCGCTTCTTTCTTTCGTCTTTATTTTCATTTGGTTTTCATTCTTCTTCGTTTTTCATTTTTTTTCGTTTTTCGCCGTTTTCGTTTCCCGAATCCACCGGGTTCGCCTTTTACTTATGTTCCTCGAGGACGAGTAAGAGGCAAGCTTGGGGGATTTTGATCACTCCATATTTTACACCTTTTTCCCGTGGATTTGCATGCCATTTAGATCGCCCAAATCATGTTTTTCACGATATATCGACGATATTGCGATGCTTTTCACGATTTGTTGTTTTTGTCGCATTTCAGGTGATTTGGCGCGATTTGGAGTGATCTCGAGACGCGCTTACTCTACACGGCCACCGACGACCTCCCCCGAGGGATATTTTACTGTTGGAGAGGAGCGGAAGAAGAATGGATGTCGCAGGAGCGACGAGGAGGCCAAAACAATCAGATTGGGCATTTTTTGTGTCCCACTCGACCGAGTGGAGGAGCCACTCGGCCGACCAGCGAGACACTGCTCGGCTGACCCGTTCAGACACGTTTTCCATGTGTACTCGGCCGAGCGACGGAGATCACATCGGCCGAGTGACGATACCACGTCCGCCCGAGTGGCGCCCAGACGAAGGCCCTCAAAAAGATCGAAGTTACTGTTTTTCGGCCACCTGAGCTTCAGAAGACCCACTCGGCCGAGTGGTAAACCGCGTCCGCCCGAGTGCAGTGAAGCCATCGGCCGAGTGACGACAACTCACTCGGCCGAGCCGCCTCCGAACTGAAGACCCTTGAAGCCCCCGACTTACTGGAAAATGACAGGGTTTTCACTCGGCCGAGCGCGATGCGCTGCCTGTAGCGAAATTTGCGGAAAACAGGCTGTGCAGGGGCGTTTTGGTCAGGATTTTTGGACGATTTTTGGGGCTATTTAAGCTCTGTTTTTACCCTAGTTTTAGGAGCCATCTCTTAGATTTTTTGCAGCTTTTTGCTATTACTTTTTAGCTTTATTATTTTGTGATTGGAGAAGAGAAAAACTTGGATTTTTGTTAGATTAATTGAAGAACTACTTTGGTTTGCATCTCTCTTCCCCAAAAACTCTATTTTTATTGTTTATATCATTGTTGTGATGAATTCCATTGTCTATTTCATTGATTATTTTTGTGCTATTGCTATGATTAGTGAGTAGTCTACATGTCTTGGGGCGTGGGGATGAACCCTACAAGCCCAATTTCGTATTTGTGATAAATTGGTAGAAATTGTGCTAGAATCAATAATTAGAGATTAGATTGGGATCGAATTACTACGGATAGCTAGGTATTCATATCAATTGGGATTTGCAAGAGATTGGATCCCAATTTGATAGGAAGCCCTAGAAATCCGAATTGGGTTGGAGTCGGATTTTCGAAGTATCGGTTTGCAAGAGATTGGACCGATACCAGGATCTCCGGTTGCAATTCCGTGCCGATACCCGTTTGCAAGAGATTGGACGGGTAGGAACTATCCTAATTTAGATTGTGGACCGAGTTTGCAAGAGATTGGGCTCGGTGCGCAATTGGACGATGATGTTGATCCTAATGCTAGCTTTCCTAGGCTAGGGTTTGCAAGAGATTGGACCCGACCCTAGGATAGCTATAGACCGGCAACAGCGCGAGAGCGTGAGCTTGGTTCCACATTTAGTTGCAACTAGTTCATCCAAATTCTCATTCTAGCAATTTTGATACCGACGAACCACATTTATGAAACACGGTGAGTAGCGGGGATTCCCCATTCCCTAGACGTTCTTTATTTGATTTGATATTTCGCACATTTGTCTGACGATTGTGACAGGATCGCCCAAGGCAATTCTCTCTATTCTTAAATAGCCAGGTTGATTAGGAGCAAGCACGGTCATTCGTCCTCCCTGTGTTCGATACCCGCTCGCCGCTATACCGTGCGCTTGCGGTAAAACTACAACCGTTCTTTGGGTGTACGTCCCGGAGCGATCAGGGAGAGAGAGTGGGTGGGGTTTAACACGGGTAGGTTTGGTAGAAAGATAATTAAGGTTAAATATGTAATTAAAAATAGGTAATACTCCATTAGTGAAAGTCATTAGTGTAACGAAATTACGATTTTGCCCCTACTAGTAAACGTGTCCGAAAAATTACGAAAACATACCCACGAGATCGTATCGTCGCGAGAATCACGAATACGAAGACCGTTTCAGGGTTTGGGCTATGGGAATACTAGTTTTTGGCCAAAACATTTAGAAAGCGGGTTTGCGGGTTCTAGGTCGAGATAATATCAGAAAATTACGAAATTAATGTGGGAGGCCCTAAATGATTATAGGATGCTACTATAGAAGTTTGAAAATGTTTTGAAGATGTTTATATAGAAAATAAATTCATTAAGCCAAAACAGCAATATCTGAAAATGAATTTTTATCAAATCTTTTAGAGGTATTTGATGAAATTTGATCTTACTAAAATACTCCATAACTAGTCTGGTACTTCAAAATATTTTTATAAGAAATTTTTGAAATCAGTTTTGTTATAAAACTCTTGACTACATTTATAAAGAAATTTTGAATAGTTAAAAATACGTTAAGTATGTAAGCTGAAGTGTTGAAAAATACAGGTCGTTACAGGCGCGCTTTTGTCTGGCTGTCTGGCAGCTGTTCGGTCCCTGGGCTTACACCACGGGGGCATGAATCACTGCAAGTGCACGGTGCATTATAGTATAGAAAGATTGTCGAACTCAGGGAGGCGATTGTTTAACTCTTAGCTTTATATGGAAGTAGGAGAGTATGTGGTCGGGGGTTGTCACGAGTGATTAATTGGTTGATTGTGGAAATCGAGAGTTAACTAATAATTAAACGTCTAAGGCCTTCGAGATTCTGATTCGGAGTAAAAGTTGTATATTTATCCCCCCATTTCGGTGCTTTTTGTGCATGTATTAATCATATCTTAGCTTCATTTCATACATATTTTTGATATCTCTTAAATTTGGAGCTTATCATTTTTATATGCATAAAACTTAATGTTTACAGCTTATTTACATCCTCATCTTGGTCTCCTATTATTTTTCAATTGAAGTTCGTGAAGTCCCGATTCCAATGCATATTTTTCCAGAATTTTTGGAGGTCGGAGCAATTTACTACATTTTTTGGAAGATAGGGTGACGGTGCTGAAAATTTCTGTGCTGGAAATTCTGCTATTCCCATATTGTGCAGAATTCTACTATCATTCCAGTATATATTCCTGCCAAGTGATATTTTTATCTCGTATTATACTTTGTTATGTTTCCATCGCCGCCTGGAATGCGTCATTCCGAGGTCGGATGATTTTTCTAGAATTTTTGCAAGACGGGGTGACAGTGTTGAAAATTTCTGTAGATTTGGGCTTTAGTTGCGATTTTGGGCGCAGCTGCGGGTCGGATTCGACCCGATCTGACCTGCAATGCATGTTAAGTGATTGAGGCTTGGTTTTTACGGGTTCTGAGGCACAGTTTCGACCCGCAATGCCTAATTCCAGATCCGTTATGCTGTGAATGGGTTTTTAGCCGAATTTGGGGTTGTTTTTCAACCCATTCTTCTTCCTCTTTCATTTTTTTAGGGTTTGGAGGCCATGGGGGAGATGGGGAAGCTTGGAGGAGGTGCTCAAGTGAGAGGGAAGCCTCATTATTTGAGAGATTGGTGATCTCTTTCCTCTCTTTTTATGTATTTTTGCATTTCTCTTTTGTATTGAACTTGGGATGATTTTGTATGAAATTCTCATCTTGTTTAGCATGATTAAGTAGTGTTAAAAGCTTGGGTTGTGATTCATGGTGGTTGATTGTTAATTTTAGTTCTAATTACCTCTTGCTTACTTTCATGTTAATGATGGATGAATTGTTAGGGCACAATTTTATTGGTTAAGTCCCAAGTGGGCACACTTTGAGAAAAGTCCATGATCCTATTTTGATTAGTGCCATGATGATGTAGGATCCTGCCAAAAACAGAGTTAGGATCGATAATATGAAGTTTAGACTTACGCTTGCGTATGCGGCACGGTAGTCTACGAACTTCGCCTTCTGATTCGCCACGACGGATCGAGTCTTCTCACGAACGGAGTAAGGCTACTAAATCCACAATCTAAATCTCTACTTTAGATTAAGAACTTGGATAGAGGAAGAGAAAGGATTTCTGCAGAGCTTCGCTAGAATGAAGTTGCATGCATGAATTTCATGCAAAAAGGTGTAAGAAATGGCTTACCCTTGGGTCTTATTTATAGCCCCCAAGGTAGTTATTTTAGGGTAAGTTGTTCCTTTGGAACAACTTAATTAAGGTGTACCATGATACATGGCACATTATAAGCTTAAGTTGTACCATATGCATGGTACAACATAAGCTTAAGATATTCCCCCTTTATTAGCCATATGTCGCATGCACTTATGCATATATAATGCGACTTTCCCACTCATCCAGAGATCCTCTCCGCAAGGGAACAGATTCCCTTTGCACACGACTTCGTGTACGCGACGTTCGAGGTCCGTATTCCCTCGTACATCCCCTACAAGGGTGTACAAACGTCTTCCATATCCAACATCTCCCACTCACACTTGAGGGGATTGTAAGAGAACATCTTTCTCTTAGTTCTTTCATCTATCATACCGAGAAATAGACCATGCGACCGTCATGCGCGTAGAGTCTGTTGTTGTGCACTTGTTAGAGATACACAACGACCTCGAAGGTGCAAAGTTGAGTAGTTCAACGCATGCTTTACCCTAGATTATTTCTTCACATTTCTTATACTTTATATTCAACAATTGAATCCCATCTGGATTACAATTGGCTGGCCAGCTTTGAATCATTAAAGTCCAAATGCGAATATGAAATCAATCTTCCTCTTCTTGCGAACCTTCTGATCTTGACTAGACTCGCTTTTCTAACGTGCCCCGCCGAGCCGAATTATCATAGCCCATAAGTAACACGCTAAGATAGCGATCATTTCGTCAAATCTAAAGGATCAAATTGGAGTCCTTGAGGGTAAGAGTTAAGACCCATATGGCCTTTGAGTCTCACATAATAGCAAACACTATTGCTACTAACTCAGTGGTCGAAATGCATACGTGGTATGAACACGTATTACAACATCACTCCTTTCCCAGGGAGAGTATGTCTTAATGATGTTGTACGGATGAAAAGATCAGACACCACAGTGACTATCTTTTTGAGTCCCCTTACTACTCGTGAAATATTCACGGACTCTCATCCTACATAAGACAGATAGGAAAAAATCCTATGAGATCTCTTTCAAATATCCTTGTGATACAGATCTCAGATCTTTTGTAAGCATCCATATGATGCAGATCTTTCATTCGACTATCTTGTTTAAGTCATGACTCTAAATCATTCGTCTAATGATTTTGACTTTAAACTAGTCTCATCTCTATCTTATCCATCTGATAAGATAAGGCGGTTGCTCATGTGAGAGAGCCAACCTTAATCTGTCCGACATACACACAATTCAGCTGAGATTTCAAAAAATGTACACAAACATTTCTTAAGAAATTCATATGCAATGTTTGAAAAAAGAATTTATTCTTTTATTAATTTTGATCATTTACATACATGGGAATTTACATTGGTACAACTCAGCTCTTACGCAATCCTTGAGATGATAAGTGTTTGTAAAACACATCTCTGGGGATCGCCTTCGTAAGCGGATCCGCTATCATCTCATGCGTAGATATGTACCTTATGTCTACCTTCTTGGTCTTATCATAGTCTTTTGCAAATTTGTAGCGGATATCTATGTGTTTGGTCTTACAATGGAATTTCGGATCTTTGACATAGGCTATAGATGCTTGACTGTCGCTGTGTATAGGTACAGCACCTGAGTCACTTGCATTAATTAGCCTGTCTAAGAACTTCCTAAGCCAAACAGCCTCTTGAACTGCCATGCTAAATGCTACAAACTCGGCTTCCATGGTTGAAAGTGCGATGCATGATTGTTTCTTGCTACTCCAGGATATTGCACCAGATCCGAGTAGAAAAACATATCCTGAGGTCGATCGTCGCTCATCGAGATCACCCGCCCAATCAGCATCAGTGTAGCCTTCGAGCCTCAAGGCATCTCCTTGATAGCATAAAGCAAAGTCTGCAGTTCCTTTGAGATACTGCATTATCCTCTTAACCGCTTTCCAGTGTACTTGCCCTGGGTTGGATTGGTAACGACTTACCATTCCAACGGCAAAACAGATGTCCGGTCGTGTACACATCATAGCGTACATTAGACTACCAACTGCACTGGAATATGGAACTTTTTCCATAATCTCCTTCTCTTTTTGGTTCTTTGGACATGATTTCAGACATAAATTGTCGCACTTGCTTATTGGAGTATCAATGGACTTGCAGTCCTGCATATTAAAACGTTCTAGAACCTTCTTTATATAAGTCTCCTGTGAAAGAGAAAGAAGTTTCTTTGAACGGTTCCTTGAAATCTTAACTCCAAGGATATATGCGGCTTCTCCCATGTCTTTCATCTCAAAAACTGATGAAAGCCAAGCCTTGATATCCATCACAAAGCCCTTGTCATTTCCGGCTATTAAAATGTCATCTACATATAGAGACATAATAACATACTTGTTCTTATTCCTCTTGATATATACACAGTTGTCTTCATCAAGCATGGAAAATCCATTTGATAAGACAACCTCTTGAAATCGTATATACCATTGCCTCGAGGATTGTTTAAGACCATATATGGATTTAAGAAGTTTACAAACCTTATGTTCGTTTCCTTCTTTTACAAACCCTGTTGGTTGTTCCATATAGATCTCCTCGTCCAATTCTCCATTGAGAAAGGCAGTCTTTACATCCATTTGATGTAATTCGAGGTCTAAGCAAGCTACCATTGCTAGAATCAGGCGAATTGAGGTAAAACGAACAACAGGTGAGAAAGTCTCTTCGTAGTCTATCCCTTCCTGTTGCGTAAAACCTTTCGCGACAAGGCGAGCTTTATATCTGTCAATAGAGCCATCAGCCTTATGCTTGATCTTGAGAACCCATTTGTTCCCAATAGCTCTACGTCCTCTGGGTAAGTCTACCAAGTCCCAGACTTGGTTAACTTTCATGGATTCTAACTCCTCTTGCATCGCTTCCATCCATTTGTCTTTAGCAGGGCAAGATACGGCCTGTTTGAAAGTAGCAGGCTCGTCATCTTCTTGTAGTAAAGTCATAAAGGTTTGCGGAAATTCATCCTCAAATCTTAGAGGAGCCAACCTTGCACGACTACTACGTCGTATTTGAGATTCTTCAAGTCCTTGTTGACTTGAATTTAGATCAATTCTAATATCACTCCCACTTGGAATGTCGTTAGAATTGCTCCCACTTGGATCATTATTCCCGTATGGAATAGGATAATCGTCATTCGTATAATCCATTGGTGAAGGTTGAAACGTATTTTCATTTTCACCAAGAATTCTCCCACTCGAATGAGGTAATCCTTCTTGATCATAAATCTCAAATAGAGATAAGTCCTGACTTATCTCGCCCTGTCTTGGAAACTCGTTTTCCAAGAAAGTGACATCCCTCGACTCAAACTCAATTAGCCCACCATTGTCTTCCTGACTAATAAAAACATAACCTTTGGAGTTTTCTGCGTATCGTATAAAGATACATTTCCTTCCCCTTGGCCCAAGTTTGCCATACTTATGGGAGGAAATATGTGCGTAGGATGCACAACCCCAAGGTTTCAAAATGTTTAAGTCAGGAGACCTTTGGTTCCACAACTCATAAGGAGTGGAGCTAACTGATTTCGAGGGTACGCGGTTTAAAATGAAAGTGGCCGTCAATAATGCATCACCCCAAAAGGTGATTGGCAAGTTAGCTTGCGCCATCATTGAACGGACCATTTCCATTAAAGTCCTATTTCTCCTTTCTGCAACACCGTTTTGTTGAGGAGTATAAGGCATAGTTACCTGATGTACTATGCCTTTTTCATCACAAAGTTCCTTAAAACTTATTGATTGATATTCACCGCCCCTATCAGTTCGCAAGACCTTAATCTTGCGATCTAATTGATTCTCCACTAAACTCATATAGTTTTTAAAGCAAGCCAAAGCTTCACTTTTGTGGGATATCAAATAGATATGTCCGAATCGGGTGAAATCATCAATAAAAGTGATGAAATAGGACTTTCCGCGTCTTGTCTTGACATTCATCGGACCACATATGTCCGAATGGATAAGCTGTAATGGAACCTCGGCCCTTGTGCCGGTTCCAAACGGCTTGCGACAAGATTTCCCCACAAGGCAATGTTCGCAGGTCGACATTTCAACCTTTGAAACATTGGATAGAAGGCCACGTTTGGCAAGTCTATCCATACGCGTTGGTCCAATATGACCAAGCCTTGCGTGCCAACAATTCACATCAGACTCATAAGTCTTAGAATTTGCAACAAGGAAATTTTCATTACATGAGGAATCATACATTGTACTCATTACAATAAATCCTTTAAATACAAACCCAGTACCAATAAGAGTATTATTACAACTTAAGTCCATATTACAATCATGAAAAAACCAGCTATAGCCAAGACCCATTAATACAACCACAGAAATTATATTCCTTCGAATATCTGGAGCGAAGAGGACATCATGAAGTAGGAGAGTGCGGCCGTTGTCCAAGACTAGCTTGCAAGTCCCAACGCCTTTCACTTCAACACGTGTGTTGTTTCCTACATAGATCCACTTCGTTCCTTGGGGTATCCGGTGATACTCCACGAAGGACCGTCTGTCCCTTGCTATGTGGTCGGTGGCACCTGAATCAATTATCCAAAATGGATTAGATTCCACAAGAAATATTGAACTAGAAACACATATGTAACTAGTATATTTACAAGTTACCTCGTCGCCTCCACTCGTACACGAACGAGCATAGTGACCGAGCTTGTTGCACTTGAAGCACTTGATCCTCTTCAAGTCTTTCTTCTTGTGCCATTTCTTGTGCCCACCCTTATGTTTGGGTTTCTTGGTAGACTCAGGTTGCTTATTACGTTCATTAGTGAACTTCGAACGATTTTTCCGTTTCTTTCCCCCGTGTGAGGAACTAGCAACCATGTGCACTTTTGCACTTGGCTTGGCAGCCGCAAGCCGCTCTTCCTCTAATTCGAGGTGCTTGGAAACATCACTGAAGGTCTTGATGCTCTCATTGTGAGTGAGATGCATCTTCATTTGGTCCCACCCATTTGGTAGGGAACGTATGACTGCTTGGATTTGTTGCTCATCCGTGAGCACATGACCTGCGTCCTTTAACTCTGATATAAGGTTCGCCATATGTCGCAGATGTTTCCCCATGGAATGATCTGGTCGTTTCTTATATGTATCGAACTTTATAGTTAAGGCGCGAAGTTTGGACACCGATGTGCCACCGAACTTCTCCTCTAGCTTGGACCATATGTCCATGGCTAGGTCATGTTCTCGGAAGATGCGCATTATGTCATCAGCCATACTGCTTAATAACGTAATGCGCGCTATCTTATTCTTCCGAGACCAAGCATCAAAAGCTTCCTTGTCTCTTCGGTGTTGGGCCGTATTGCCCAACTCCGGTTCAATCATAACGTTCTTTAGAGTTTCGAGCACTTCTTGCTCCTCTAGAACGTATTGTATCTTAATGGACCAAAGTTTGTAATTATCGCCGTTGAGTTTTTCACCTTTGTTTAACTCAGCGACGATATTCTTTGAAGCGGAAGACATTTTACTTTTAAAATGCTGCAAAAGACATAAAAACCGAAGGTTCGATCAAAAACACATTGCATAAAATTCTTAAAATATAACTCCCACTTGAAATTATATTATATTTGATAAGTTAATTTCGAAAAATATTGAAGATGTTGTTCTAGAATCGAAAAGGTCTCTTTGATTCCAATCACCATCTAGAACAACCTTCAATATTCCCCCATCACTTATCAAACAATAGTACTCTTATAGTACTAGCAGCGGAAAAACGAGTTTGAAAACGTATTTTTCAAATATAATTCCCATTTGAAATGATAATAGAATATCCCATATGGATAGTTCTAAAATCAACTCCCACTTGGAATGATATTCATAATTTGATAAGTTACTTTCGAAAAATATTGAAGATGTTACTCTAGAGTCGGAAAGGTCACTATGTTTCCAATCACCATCTAGAGTAACTTTCAATATTTCTCCCTCACTTTATCAAATGTTAGTACTCTTATAGTACTTTGCAGCGGAAAAGCGTTTTTGAAAAACGTATTTTTCAAAAATTTAAAATACATTGGCTAATCTCCGTAGAGTAGAGCACAACGTCATAAGTACATTGGCTAATCTCCGTAGAGTAGAGCACAATGACATGGCTAATCTCGCATGAAGTAGAGCACTAAGGCTAGTCTTCAAGGAGTAGAGCACAATTTCATAAGTACATTGGCTAATCTCCGTAGAGTAGAGCACAATGACTTGGCTAATCTCGCATGAAGTAGAGCACTATGGCTAGTCTTCAAGGAGTAGAGCCCAAAGAAAAAACTTCATTAAAACATTAGTCCCGTATGAACTAGTCGGCACTGTGGTTAGCCCCGTATGGACTAATCGACACATTCGAGTTTGACCAAGGCCTTTTGTTACCCCGTATGGGTGATTTGGCAAGTTTGCAATCGACCCAGACCTTTTGTCGGATTGGTCGACCAAAAACACCAAATTGGTCGACCAATTTTTGGTCTACAACTTCTTCCCGGCCAGGGCCTCTGCCCTGGCCGGGGCTTGGCCAAGGGCCGGCCAGGGCCTCTGCCCTGGCCGGCCAGGGGCCTTGGACCCCTCGGCCAGGGCCTCTGCCCTGGCCGAGGCCGGCCAAGGCCGGCCAGGCCCTGGCCGAGGCCAGGGCATTGGCCCTGGCCTCTGCCAGGGCAGGCCAGCCGGCCCTGGCCCCTGCCAGGGCCGGCCAGGCCCTGGCCGAGGCCAGGGCGCCGGCCCTGGCCTCTGCCAGGGCCGGCCAGGCCGGCAGGCCTTGGCCAAGGCCGGCCATTGCCGGCCTAGCCTTGGCCGGCCACTACCGGCCTGGCCATGGCCGGTTATGGCCAAGGCCATTTGGAATTGGCTGGCCATGGCCCCTTTGGCCATGGCCGGCCACCCCTTTTGAATGGGGTTGCCGCACATACTCCTCCCCCTTGATGGGGTGGTCGCCGGTGGTTATTGGCCGTAGCCAACCCCCTCCGCAAGTGGAGGGGGGGTGCATAGCTTTCATAGCCCATTTGGCCATGGTGCACAAGCACCAATTTCCTCTTACCCGATGGAAATAACTACCATCATCTTCCTCGATGAAGCACCCGTTCGTCGATGAAGCACCCGTTCGTCGAGAAATTAGTTATTTCCTAATGGCCGTGTGCCAGAAATGAAAAATAACATACTACGTGAACGGTCGGTTCTTCCCGTCACGGAGAGTTCCTACCATATCCGTAATGATAGGAGACCCTAACGTGAAAAGAACAACCGCTGTGTTCTCTCCGTCATGAAGCGTTCCTACTATATCCGTAATAGTAGGAGACCCATTCGTGAAAAAGACAACGACTCGTTC
Organism: Scilla litardierei; assembly: GCA_030789695.1. NCBI lineage: Eukaryota > Viridiplantae > Streptophyta > Magnoliopsida > Asparagales > Asparagaceae > Scilla > Scilla litardierei. The sequence continues at coordinate 601,283,098 of CM061142.1, read as the reverse complement.
ATAGTTTCGACGGTGCGGTGGTTTGACCGGGGCGAACCCATATGGCTCTGATACCAATGTAGGATCCTGCCAAAAACAGAGTTAGGATCGATAATATGAAGTTTAGACTTACGCTTGCGTATGCGGCACGGTAGTCTACGAACTTCGCCTTCGGATTCGCCACGACGGATCGAGTCTTCTCACGAACGGAGTAAGGCTACTAAATCCACAATCTAAATCTCTACTTTAGATTAAGAACTTGGATAGAGGAAGAGAAAGGATTTCTGCAGAGCTTCGCTAGAATGAAGTTGCATGCATGAATTTCATGCAAAAATGTGTAAGAAATGGCTTACCCTTGGGTCTTATTTATAGCCCCCAAGGTAGTTATTTTAGGGTAAGTTGTTCCTTTGGAACAACTTAATTAAGGTGTACCATGATACATGGCACATTATAAGCTTAAGTTGTACCATATGCATGGTACAACATAAGCTTAAGATATTCCCCCTTTATTAGCCATATGTCGCATGCACTTATGCATATATAATGCGACTTTCCCACTCATCCAGAGATCCTCTCCGCAAGGGAACAGATTCCCTTTGCACACGACTTCGTGTACGCGACGTTCGAGGTCCGTATTCCCTCGTACATCCCCTACAAGGGTGTACAAACGTCTTCCATATCCAACAGATGATGCATCCATCCCTATTGCTAATTATTGTGTTCTTGAATGCTAAATATTCTGATTGAGCTTGCCATAGCCGGAGGCCCAATTGAGTTATATTTGGGTAATTTGAGCTTGATTAACACCAACATTAATGAACCTACAACCCATGCTCCTCGCCTAGCTATCCTAAATCTCCATTTGGTTCTCTAACCCTACCCACTTAGAATAGGATTATTGATTCACAACTCTTTTTCCCACTTTCATCCACATAGCGAGGTGGTTGTAACACGCTTTATCTTTCTTTACCGATCAAACTTGCTAGTGTAGAACGACTTGTCCCTGTGATCCGATCCGGTACTCACCGGTTATAAATATATTGCATTGACGCTCATACGCTTGGGAGTGGAAGTCGTGCTTTTCTTGCGCATTTTCCGGTTCAATCAATTGGCACCGTTACCGGGGACAACGGTTTCTACTACTTGCATTTTTTTGATTGATTTTGAAAGTTTTAGTGTGATACTTATATCTCTAAGTGTTGAGTCTTTCCATTTTATTTAGTTTCCACTTATTCAGTATTTTGGTTGTTTATTTTCATTTTCGTGAGAATTTTTTTTTAAAAAACAAAATGGCATCATCTTCAGATTTTTCCGACATTGATTTCGAGGATATCCCACTCCCGCTATACTTTCATGGTTCGGAGTAGGAGAACCCTTATTTACATATGAAAAAGTTTGAAGAGTGGATGTATTCTTGTCTTGGTGGGAATATTTGTGATGATTGCATATATTTTAGATTCTTCCCTTATTCCTTGCAAGATAATGCTAGAATGTGGTTTGATTCATTGTCTCTTGACTCACATTTTACGTGGTTGTCATTTCAGGCTGAATTTCTCCGAGTGTTTTTGCCTATTTCCTTGGAGTAGGTATAGGGGCGGCATGCCATGAAGCAGCATATAGCGAGCTTTACCCAGGCTGATGGAGAGGCCTACCATCAGGCTTGGCAGAGGTTCAATGATTTGATGTTTGCGTGCCCACAACATTGTTTCCACGAGGATCATCTCCTGCAGATATTTTATACGGGATTATCACCATCTGGGCGAGATTTCGTGCAGATAAGCTGCGGTGGAGAGTTATTTGATTATTCGACTGAGGATTCATGGTGTTACCTGAGGGACCTGGCAGAGTATGAGGACGCAATCCAACAGGTTCCGAAGCAGCCTAAGGAGCCAGCGGTGGGCTTATTCCAATGTGACCCTATGGAAGAATGAGAAGTACAAGATGATGGGGTGCATTGGAACTAAGTGGAAGGAGCTGAATATCCATATCTTGGTAAGCATGAGGAGATGGATGAGGGGGGTGTGTGTCGACTATGTTGAGGACACGATGCATTTTAATATTGGTGGTGATGTTGTGGTGGATGCATGTGAAGGCACGAGCGATATAGATGATGTTTGAGAGCCTGAGTTTTGTTCCCCATCTACTACATCCGCCCATTTTGAGGTGTATGAGTGCATGTGACGGACTGTTGAGAGAGCTTTCTTCGATGATGATGAGGATGATTTGGGCGAGGGAGTGAGTTTACAGACCATGACGGAGCCCGAGCCAGACCTTCCTCCTACTTCAGTACAGCAGATCATATATCCTTCACCTCAGGATACGCATCATGCTATCATTCATGTAGATTTTCAGGATACACTTCATAGTCTGAGGAGGTCTGCAGAGCCTACACTTTCTGATAGCGACGACGATTACGAGATGGTCTACATTGAGCTTGAGCCATCGTCTCCTCCAGATTCTCTTCTGCAGCCGCTTCCCCCTCCTCCTGAGGCAGCGTATTATGCCATACTTAGCGCTATTATTCAGGGAAGTTTCCACCATATCATGCCTTGCATTTCTGAATCCCAATTTGCACTTCCGAATATTTTTGATTCAGATTGTCGTTGTTTACATTTAAATTCTTTTTCTGACGACCCATTTTGGAATGCTTTTGTTGCAGGGCATGATGACATGGCTTGGATTGATGTAGCTCGTCTCTTATATGACACATATTATCCAAAGGGGACGCTGGGAGTTGCATTGCTGGAATCCAAGGAGGCCGGTGGAGGCCTAGATCCAAAGCAGCTGCCGGAGGAGCAAAAGGAGCTGATAGATCAACTTCCTCCACCGCTATACATTCGAGATCCGCCTTTTGCCACGGTGTGTTCTTTCCAATAGTGTAAATATATTAATGTTTTATTTTAGTGCTTTCGTATGCTTTTCTTTTCTTTTCTAGGATCTTTTGTGAGATCTAATACTCTTCCAACATTGAGGACAATGTATATTTTAAATTGGGGGGAGAGTGTTAGAATCTCTAGGATTGTTAGGATTTTGATGTTAGCTTATTTTTTTTTGAGATACCTCCATTTTCCCATCACCCATTGCTCTTTATTGCATATCAGTTTTCCTCCTCGTCCCTACGCCGCTAGCTTTATGCGTAGTCCCTACATGCTTAATGCTATGCAATTTTTCGGATTATTATTTTCGTATCAACTTCTTCGATGTTTAATTGGCACGTTTTAATTTCCTTTCCAATTTGGAGTCAAATGTTAATATGCCATGTCTGAAATTATTTTAGATGTTGTGATACTCTCTTTGAGATAATTTGGAAAAAGTTTGGTGTAAGTGATTGCATGAGTTGGGATGAATGGTGTAGTTTTTGATTGGATAGGGTGTGGCCAATTGTGTATGCTTTGTTTTCTTCTTAGGAGTGGGTGGATGAATTGCTTGCTTATGTTGAGAATGAAAAAGAGAGCGTTAATATAAGTGAATGGTTTTCCTAATCAAATTGAGTAGCCGGTGCCCCACGAAACATTGGGGAGGACGCCAAAGATGAGATTTAAGGTATCATTCCATCCCTTTGCCTATATAGCGTCATCGCTTGTATGCAAAGGTGGCGGTGTTTGCATTTCATAGCATTATTGCGTGAATGCAAAACATAAACATAAACATAAAACATACAAAAAAGAGAAAAAGAAAAGAAAAAAAATGAATGAATAAATGAATGAATAAGCAACATGAGTGATGTTATCTCATCTCCCACAACTTAGAGGAATTTCTTTTGTTTTGGCCATTTCCTTGAACATTGGAAACTTTGACATCGTGATATTTCCCAATGAATGTGATACGGTGCTTGCTACTTTACTTTTCTTTGAATGGATTGAGGGGAGTGTCATTTGTTATTTACTTTCATACATTGTATATATTGGCTTTGAAATCATTTGGAAATACCATTTGGAGTATGCCATGAGGACATCGTGAGTTTGGTGCATGTTTTCCATTTAATCCGAATTTATCGCATATTTTGCTAGGGACTAGCAAAAAGCTAGTTGGTGTGTGTGATTCGGGGTAAAAATTGTATATTTATCCCGCCATTTCGGTGCTTTTTGTGCATGTATTAATCATATCTTAGCTTCATTTCATACATATTTTCGAAATCTCTTAAATTTGGAGCTTATCGTTTTTATATGCATAAAACATAATGTTTACAGCTTATTTGCATCCTCATCTTGGTCTCCTATTATTTTTCAATTGAATTTCGTGAAGTCACGATTCCAGCGCATATTTTTCCAGAATTTTTGGAGGTCGGAGCAATTTACTGCATTTTTTGGAATACAGTGTGACTATGCTGAAAATTTCTGGGCTGAAAATTCTGATATTCCCCTATTGTGCAGAATTCTGCTATCATTCTAGCGTATATTACGGCGTAATGATATTTTGTATCTCGTAGTACAATTTTGTTACAGTTCCATCGCTACCTGGAACGCGTCATTCCGAGGTAGGATGATTTTTCTAGAATTTTTGCAAGACGGTGTGACGGTGCTGAAAATTTCTGCAGATTTGGGCTTTAGTTGTGGTTTTGGACGCGGCTGCGGGTCGAATCCGACCCGATCCGACCCGCAATGCATGGTAAGTGATTGAGGCTTGGTTTTTATGGGTTCTGAGGCACAGTTTTCACCCGCAATGCCTAATTCCAGACCCGTTAAGCTTTGAATGGGGTTTTAGCCGAATTTGGGTTGTTTTTCAACCCATTCTTAAAACTGAAAATTATTGAACAAGAGAACCGGACATGAAATAATAGCGTCTGGGACCCCTTCACGATAGCCTAGACTTGACAACGAAGTCTAGGTATAAACTGCAAACATGCTAGGAAATATCTGTATGTGTGTGTGTGGGCACCCTAGAACAAACTATACACATGTCATGCCATGTAACAGCATTCACGACTTGTCTTGCACAGCCTGCGGTCAATAGGGCACTCTCCGAGACAGAGAGAGTGATCCCTTGTACAGATGCACAACCTACGGAAAGCCCGACACTCATCCAGTGAGTGAGTGACCCTTGGCAACCCGCAGGGATTGAGACACCCACCTAGTAGAGTGGGTGATTCATGTTACGGAACGACCTACGGGAAGCTCGGTACTCATCGAGTGAGTGAGTGACCCCTACAGACCGCGGGTTTAGAGGCACTCACCGAGACAGAGTGAGTGGTCCTCGTCCAGTCGTGTCTTGAGTTCTTGGGTTGGGGTAGGGTTGAGCGGCCACCAGGTTAGAGAGTTTGGCCACTTTCTAAGCTGAAGGCGTGAACCCTCTTGGTGTCGAGTCGCTTGGTGTCACATGGTCTTGGTGTTGAGTCGCTTGGTGTCGCACAGTCTTGCCTAGTCTTGTCATGCTTATAGCTGGTAGCTTACGCCATGACTTTTGCCTGCCACGTTTACTTTCTGCACAGTGTTTATTTTTTCTTACATATATGTAGAAATGCCATACTTTGCATCTCTCATTTTAATTAACGATTAAAATGTCATCTTTAAATTCCTTTACACTTGCAGTAGAGTCTTCTCACCTTTCCCTTGTAGACTTTATCTGACGTACATCTCCTTTTCTCTTGGGTGTTGTACATCAGGTACTGAGACAGAGTACATACGAGCCGGCTTTACTCGAGGACTTGGAGCCGGAGAACGTTGACCCAGAGTACGTTCCAGACGAGGACCAGACCTAGAGGTTCCCACCGTTGCTGTCTTACGGAGGTTTACTGCTTTTTAGTTTGGGTGCGTAGCACCACTTTACTTCTTGTCTAGGTTGGGTGCGTCCCACCATTAGTTTCCTTTTTTACAGTTGTAGCCATGCTTGGGCTTCTTTTATTAGACTTGATATAATGCTGGATATTATCTCTTTTATTAATTAATGCAATTTCCTTTCAAGTACTCTTATTCTTATTGTTATGAACTTTTAAATGCAAGAACCAGTAAATTAAATGGTATCTCTACAGACGCTTATTGGGCCCGAGCCTTGCAGCTCCGGCCCATGCGGACCTTCGTCTTGTCCTCATACCCCCGTTTTGGGAAGCGGGGCGTGACAGGTTTTAGTGGTGGCCCATGCAGGTCGTGTGAAACGTTCAGAACAATAAAAGTACTTGTATTCATTTAAATATCCAGTTTAACATGTGCAAAGTCTAATAATCCCTGGTTAGATTAGTGACCCTAGTGTGACCTTAGCTTTATCTTTTGTATCTTAGGCACCATTTTAGTGTCGTCCTACCCGACATTAACCTTGTTCGACTCTGGTGCATCTATATGCATCATAACCCAGAGATTCGTAACAGAACACTCCATTCCCACCCATACACTTCCTAAGTGTTGGGACATCACTACAGGGAATGGAGTGGTGACAGTTAATTTGGGATGCCGCTCGATTCTGTTGGAGATCAGTGGACACGAGCTTTATGCCGACTTCATTGTCCATGATCTACCATACTTCGACGTTGTTCTTGGCATCGATTGGTTGGGAGATTTCCATGATTAGATCGATTACCGTAGCAAGAAAGTGGTGTTCAGGATTCCAGGCCACCCATAGTTCGAGTTTCATAGCAGAGAACGATCGCTTGGGCCCGTTAGATTCCGGGCCAAGCCAGAGGAGTCGATCATTGTCGCCATGCAGATGGAGACCAGTAGACCAGCAGTCGTCAGAGACTGTGACGACGTCTTTCCGGATGATATTTCAAGGTTGCTGCCTGACAGAGCTTGGGAGTTCAGCATAGATCTTATGCCAGGAGAGCAACCTATTTTGAATGCACCGTATCGGATGGCTCCGCAGAGCTTGAGGAGTTGCGGAAGTAGTTGGACGAACTGTTGCAGAAGGGATTTATACATCCTAGTGTGTCACCTTGGGGTACACTAGCTCTGTTGGTGAAGAAGAAGGATGGATCACGTAGGATGTGTGTGGACTACAGAGGGCTGAATGCAGTGACCGTGAAGAATAAGTATCCGCTGCCCTGGATCGATGATATTTTCGACCAGCTTGGAGGTTCGAGGGTTTTCTCGAAACTGGATTTGAGGAGCGGATACCATCAGCTGAAGGTGAAGAAGGACGATATTTCGAAGACGGATTTCAGGACAAAGTACAAAAACTATGAGTTCGTAGTCATGCAGTTTGGTGTGACCAACACTCCAGCAGTGTTTATGAACCTGATGAATTTGATTTTCTATAACTTCTTGGATAAGTTCGTCATCATCTTCATCGGCGACATACTTATTTACTCGAATTCTGAAGAGGAGCACATCCGTCATCTGAGGAAAGTGTTGGAGACACTGTGATGTCATAAGCTGTATGCAAAGTATAGTAAGTGCGAGTTCTAGTTGGACAGAGTCTCATTCCTGGAACTTGTGGTGTCCGGAGATGGCATATCTGTAGATCCAGAGAAAGTCAGAGCAGTCAGCGAGTGGCCGACCCTGTAGTCAGCATCAGATATCAGGAGCTTTCTTGGTTTGGCTGGCTACTACCGTCGGTACATTAAGGATTTTTTTCGAGAATTGCAGAGCCGATGACGAAGCTGACGAGGAAGGATGTGGAGTTCGTTTGGTCAAAGGATTGTGAGAACGCCTTCAGTATTTTGAAGGAGAAATTGACCACAACACCGGTATTGGCTGTACCGAATCGGAGCAGAGGCTTCGAGATTTACTGTGATGCATCTGGCAAGGGTCTTGGATGTGTTCTGCATCAGCATGGTCACATGGTCACGTACGCTTCTCTACAGTTGAGGAATCATGAGAAGAACTATCCGACGCACGATCTGGAGTTAGCTGCGGTGATATTTGCATTGAAGATCTGGAGACACTTCCTGCTGAGTGAGAGTGTGAAAATTTTCACCGATCACAAAAGCTTGAAGTATATTTTTATGCAGAAGGAGCTCAACATGAGTCAGAGATGATGGTTGGAGCTGATGGCAGACTGTGAGATAGATCTGTAGTATCACCCGGGGAAGGTGAATGTAGTGCCAGACGCTTTGAGTAGACTCCTCGCAGTGATGATGCATACTGCCGACTGGAGAGTACAGCAGGAGTTGAGAGGGATGAACATTGAGGTTTTTCTACCATGAGTGATTATTTCATTGATGAACTTGCAGATTCAGTCAACGATCGTGGATCGTATTAAGGCAGCTTAGGCAGGAGACTCAAAGCTGCAGAGGATCAGAAGGCAGGTAGAAGCTGAACTTTGGACTGAGTTCATCATTCATGAGGATGGATCGCTGAGGTATGACAGTGGACTTTGTGTACCTGCAGGTGACATTAGAGAGGACTATTCAAATTCTGGAGGATATGCTGAGAGCTTGTATGCTCGATCTGAAGGGTTCGTGGGAAGATCATCTCTATCTAGTGGTTTTCTCATACAACAATAGCTATCAGGCGAGCATTAGCATGGCGCCGTTTGCTGCCCTATATGAAAGGAAATGTCGATCGCCACTTAGCTGGGATGCCATCGGAGATCGAGAGCTGTTGGGTCCGGAGCTGATTGTAGAAGCTGTGGATGTCGTGACAGATATCAGGGATAAGCTTCAAATTGCGCAAGATTGTTACAAGCATTGGGCAGACACCAAGAGACGACCTTTGGAGTTTCAGCCTGAAGATCATGTCTTCTTGAAGATTTCTCTGAACCGCGGATTCATTCGTTTCGGGAAGAAGGAAAGCTGAGTCCAAGGTTTATTGGACCGTTCGATGTGTTGGAGCGTGTGGGAGCAGTGGCTAATCGCCTTACTCTGCCACCATATTTAGAGTGAGTTCATGACATTTTCCACATATCTCAGCTACGTCGATACGTCAGTGACCCATCACACACTGTGGATTTTTTAGAAATCACAGTCCGACCGGACCTGCCCTATGAGCAGCAGCCAGTGCAGATTTTGGACCGTCGACAGCAACAGTGAGGAACAATGTAGTCTACCTGGTGATAGTGATGTGGCATCACGGATCACCTAGAGAGTCCACTTGGGAGTGCAAAGATGAGATGAGAGAGCGCTACCCGCATTTATTTCCTGAGCAGTAGTGGATGTAGATTCCAAGGGCAGAATCTTTTCTTAAGGTTGGTAGGATGTAACGGTCGTTTTTCGACTGTGTGTATTTCTACGCGTACTTTCTTTTTCGTACATGTATTTATTGTGACCTCCTCTTGTATCCTAAACGTGCGAAGTTATATGTTGTTGTGACCCTCAGAGAGAGTAGTTATTTGTGGAATTTTTTATGAACGTCATTTCACGGGTCATTCTTCCACAAATCAGCTTTGAATGAAGAGGTGTCTTAATCGTTAGACTTCGACGGTTGGCTTTCTATTTTTATTATCTTTTTTCATGAACCTAGCACATGACCTATCACTGTACCCTCGATCCTCTCGTCGCCACGGTCGTCTCGATATTTTTCTTGTATTTTTTGGACACCGTTAGACTGGCCTTTCACCCTAATTATCTTTAATCCACAATTTGCCTAATCCAATTCAAATTCAAACCTTAACCCTAAATCAAATCTAAATCTAATGGGATCCTACGTATCATATCAATTATTCTCCTAGCTATTTGCACCCTAAGTCTACCCTCCCCTTCACACACACTCTCTCCAATCAACCCTTATTTCCACTCCTTTTCAACCCCACTTAGCAAACGCTCCTCTTTAAAATGTAAGCTACCAAGCCCTAGGGATTTCTAACCCAAACTCAGCCGCCACCTCACGCAACCTGCCCACTCTTCCATGGATTATCAGCAACCCGAGCCCCCATTGCACCGCCGGCGACCACCTTGCTCCGGCCACCCTCACCTTGCATCGGCCACACCTCAAAACTGCCGGCCACACCTCAAACTGCCGTTCTACCCTCTAAAACCGCCCATCTCCTCTTCCCTTGATCCCCACGGTCGGCCAAGCCTCGCACCGACCAGCCTCTACCTCTCCTAGGCTGAGACACCATTCGCCAGGCCCCCTCTCGGCTTGACAGCTGGCCACCTGCTACCCTACACCCCGCGTAGCAAACCCCATTACTGGCAGCCTCCTAGGCCCACTACAGCAGATCTGGCCATCTCCCTTTGCTGCCGGCCATCTCCAGGCAACCCACGACAGACCCCCCTCTCCACTGACAGCCGTATAACCCCCCTCTCCCTCAAAAACTGCCGATCATCCCTCCCCTTTGACAGCCTTGCCGGCCTCCTTCCCCATGTTGCCTCCGGCCATCTTCCAGGTCGAACCCCTGCCAGCCAGCACCCCACTGGCCACACACCCCTCGCTGCTATACACGGCAGCCCCCTTGCGCCTAGGAGCCCACACACGCCACAGATCTCGCACCCTCACCCGACGTCGTTATCGTTGCCGTGCCGTTTCGCTACACTACCAGCAGCCGAGATGATCCCGAGGCGATCCTTATTGTGCTACGCACAGTCGAGGACACCGAGCATCACCACCTTTCCAGATCCGACGTCGACACGTACGCGTTCGTCACACTAGGTTGGTCCTCTCACTCGTAGCAACCCAAACGTTACGTCATTGAACCCTAATTAAAAATCGTCAACTTAACTCACTAAATTTATTTTTACGCTCCTTTAAAATGTTATGAAACTGTAGTCGACGATCGGACATTTTAACTGATCACATAGGATAGAATCATCGGATAGGCTGAACATTCAAATTTGACTTGAAACTGATAGAATAGCCCCGTTCATTAGAGACAACTTAATAGGATTGCTAAACCGGTCCTGACACCCGCCGTTGACTTGTGACAGCGAACGTTGACCGACATGCTATCCATGACGAGACGCTTCCGACGGACGTTCTTCTCGCCACCGCAGGCAAGTGTACTCACTTGCATAGTTACGGCTAGGTCTAGGCCACTTCCTTCTTAAAACTAAAAATTACTGAACAAGAGAATCGGACATGAAATGATAGCGTCCGAGACCCCCTCACGATAGCCTAGACTTGACAACGAAGTCTATGTATAAACTACAAACATGCTAGAAACTATCTGTGTGTGTGTGTGTGTGCGTGTGGGCACCCTAGAACAAACTATACCCATGTCATGCCATGTAACAGCATTCACGAATTTTCTTGCACAGCCTGCGGGCAATAGGGCACTCTCCGAGACAAAGAGAGTGATCGCTTGTACAGATGCACAACCTGTGGGAAGCCCGGCACTCATCGAGTGAGTGAGTGACCCTTGGCAACCCGCAGGGATTGAGAGACCCACTTAGCAGAGTGGGTGATCCTTGTTACAGAATGACCTACGGGAAGCTCGGCACTCATCGAGTGAGTGAGTGACCCCTGCAGAACGTGGGTTTAGAGGCGCTCACCGAGACAGAGTGAGTGGTCCTCGTTCAGTCTTGTCTTGAGTTCTTGCGGTGGGGTAGGGTTGAGCGACCACCAGGTTAGAAAGTTTGGCCACTTTCTAAGCTGTAGGCATAAACCCTCTTGGTGTCGAGTCGCTTGGTGTCACACGGTCTAGGTGTCGAGTCGCTTGGTGTCGTACAGTCTTGCCTAGTCTTGTCATGCTTATAGCTGTTAGCTTATGCTACGACTTTTGCCTGCCACGTTTACTTTCTACGCAGTCTTTACTTTTCCTTACATATATGTACAAATACCATGATGTTGCATCTCTCATTTTAATCAACCATTAAAATGTTGTCTTTAAATTCCTTTACACTTGCAGTAAAGTATTCTCACCTTTTCCTTGTAGACGTTACCTGACGTACAGCTCCTTTTCTCTTGGGTGTTGTACGTCAAATACTGAGACGGAGTACACAGACGAGCCGGCTTTACTCGAGGACGTGGAGCCGGAGGACGTTGACCCGGAGTACGTCCAAACAAGGACCAGACCTAGAGGTTCCTCATCGTTGCTGTCGTACTGAGGTTTACTGCTTTTTAGTTTGGGTGCGTAGCACCACTTTACTTCTTGTCTAGGTTGGGTGCGTCCCACCATTAGTTTCCTTTTTCGCAGTTGTAGCCATGCTTGGGCTTCTTTTATTAGACTTGATATAATGTTGGATATTATCTCTTTTATTAATTAACGCAATTTCCTTTCAAGTACTCTTATTCTTATTGTTATGAACTTTTAAATGCAAGTACCTGTAAATTAAATGGTATCTCTACAGACGCTTATTGGGCCCGAGCCTCACATCTCCGGCCCATGCGGACCTTCGTCTCGTCCTCGTACCCGTTTTGGGAAGCGGGGCGGCAAAAATGCCAAGTGCGCTTTTGTCAGGTGTCAGACGGTGAAGCGGCCATGTGCAATTTTGTCAAGTTTGTCCATAGTTAAATAAGCAATGATGTCTATGGCAGGTCGCCCCCCTCCGTAGGCGGACTGCTTCTGGGTGGAGATGTAGGCGAACTGACTCTGGGGCGAGCTGGCGTAGATCGTGTGTGATTAGCTGGAGGGCTCTTCTCTTTGGTTCGGTTGACAAGTTTGCTGATCTGCTAATGCAGGTTGCTCTGAGCCCTGGCGAGCTACTCTAAGCCTTGGCGAATGTAATGGTCTGTATTTTAGGCATGTTTATTTGAGTGTGTGACTGTATTTTACTCCAATAGTTCGAGTATTTTTCGTCCGAGTGTTCTTTGATTCTACGCATCGACGCGAGTGCGCCCCTATTTTTGTTCTTTGCCATAGCGTAATTACTGTTACCATTAAACTATTTACTCTAACCCCTATTTAATTAAGCCATCACCACACCCCTTAATTACCCCCCATTGGCAGATGAGATCCAAAATATTCAGATCTCAAACTTTGCCTATTAATCTATTTAAAGACCCTCAACCCCTCTCCCGTTCATCCTCCTCCTCAATTAATCAACCCAAGGTACATAATCATCCATATTCCTCCAACAACAAACAACAACAACATCATTATATCTTTTCCTTCTTCTCTTCACCCAAAAATTAATCCCCCAAATCATAAAGAAAAGCAGAAATTGAAAGTGGGAATCAACTCAGCACATTCAATCCCCTCCCCTTTCTTCCCCCTCCCCCTCCTCCTACATTGCACGTGCCCCCATCGCCTAGACCGTCATCGCCTGTGCCGCCACGCTGCATGGTCGCCGTCGCTGCTTGCGCACGTCGCCACCATTCCATATTCCAGACTGCCGCTGCTGCTTGCACATGCAAATCTGCCGCTAGGGCACCGTCCTCCGCCCTCCAGCCCTACCTGCATACGTGTAGACCCACCGTCCACCCACATGCTCTGCCCCTAGCCGCCCTGCCTGATCCCCCTTGGCCACCCCTTGATCTCTTCAACACAAAAAAGGGAGAAAGAAAAGAGACAGATCGCGAGAGAGAGAGAGAGAGGTAGGAGGAGGTTTGTTTTATAATTAATAATGTTATTAATAAGTTGTTATAAAGGTTAGTTATGAATTATAATTGTTAGTTGTAAATTATTAAGGATTAAGTTATTATATAAGTTAGTTTAAGTTATAAGTTATTATATAAGTTATAAAGTTTTAAAATATTAAGTTTTATGTTTTAATTTATTTTTTAGTTATAAAGTTTATTTTTTGTTTAAGCTAATAAATATAAAGAATTAGTTTTATAAAATTATTATAAATTACTTTAAGTATAATATGATAGCCATATTTTTATGTGTGTAGCTAACTTGCCTTGTAACACATGTGAACCCAGGTACCGCTACCACTGATCGAGCCGCACTTTTTATGACACGGTGTATTGGTAACTCATCGTACCCTTTCTATGTGTTTAATAACAATAACAAATGCATGCTAAAACTAGTTTCATTTCGTTTTCAAAGTTTTTCAATTGAACAGCTAGATAAGCTAAAATGCACTGTATCGTAAAAGAATTGATCGGTCTACGTGACATGGTTGACTGGAAAAGGTGACAATCTAGTAAATGACTCGTAAATTATAAATCTGGTAACATCACAGACACTTGGGGGTTTTGGGGTAACTTATAATAGCGAATGTGCTAAAGCGACCAGTTCAGTCTTTTTTGTTGTTGTCCCGCTTGTCGAGACAAATTCACTGACATGAAACACAGATTATTGAACAATATCGTATTTGTTGCACAATTTTGGTTTAACCCGGGTATGTGCACCCGTGGTATGAGATGGGCTTTTGGTTGCTCACTGTACTACGCTTTATAAGTCACGATCTAGTTTCAGGCATAGTTATACTCTCGTAACCTTGTCATCTTTAATAATGTTTTCATTTAATAGTTAATAAATTGTGAAAGTTGTAAATATGCAAAACTATGTTTCTACTCTATTTCCATACCATTATTGTATGCACTTTTACCTCTAGTCTCTGCTAGTTTGACATACTTGTATATTGTTTTGAATTCCATGCTAGAGATACTTTGAGTTACGTCTGATCCTGGCACCACCTTCTTTTTGTGGTGGACTTGCCAGATACCTTACAGGTGGACAAGGTGACACCTGAATTAGCAGATGCCGAGCTTGTAGTTTAGTTTGACCAGGAGGACGCTGGTTACTTAGAGTGAGTGTGAGAGTGTTATATTATCTTATGCATTTCTTTTCCAGAGTGTGGCTTGGTGTGTAATTGTTTTCGGGCTGTATTTTCTTTTTTGTGCACTGCTGGTTTGTAATAAGTTTGTATTTCATTTTCATGTATGAGTATTTGGCATATTTCTGCAACGGAGCCTGTATTGACTTCATTGGTGCCTAGCAGGACTTGTGCATGTACCAAACGATAATGGGCCTCGGAAGTGTGTCGTTACAAGTTTGGTGGCCCATGCAAGTCCGCGCTAAATACCAAATGAATAGTACATGAAGTTTAGAATGTGTCGTATAAAATACTCATTGGAACTGATCAAACCTTATGAAACGCTGGTAAGCAATGTCAAGGAACACTTCAGGTTGCAAGGACAGTGCTTTTGGATCCGGGACCAATCACCTGAATGGGGGGTCCCAACCATAATGATGCTGGTAATGGGGCCAACAACAGTCCATACACGACATCACTCCCGACTGCACCATTGACTACAGAAGATTTCATGTAGGGTATTTATACCCTTCATCAGCAGCTTGGACAGGCTTTTCTTATAGAGCCGAAAGCTGACCTGAGTGCTTACCACTTTCGAGCGATGAACCTGAAGACCTTCACTGGGACTGAGAACCATCTCTAAGCGGAGGAATGGATTAGGAGCATCACTGATGATCTGAGAGCATCTCAGATTCGAGAAGAAGCATAGGTGGCTACCGCCAAGAGGCAACTGACTTATGATGCTCGAGACTGGTGGCAAGCGGTAGAGGACCGCTTGGGATTGCCAATTACATGGGATGTCTTCACCAATACCTTCAATGCCCAATACTTTTTGCCTCAGGAAAAGATCATGACGAGGAAGATGTTTATCAACCTGAAGCAGGGCTCAATGACTGTAGACCAGTATGACGCTGAGCTTCCCGGGCTCAACAGGTTTGCCCCAGAGATGGTTGCAGATGCATTGAATCAAGCCCAACGTTTCCAGTAGGGGCTCAATATTAAGATTCGGAGGAAGTTGGTCACTACTAGTCTGGCCACACATGCTGTAGTTCTGACCATTGCCCGTAACCATAAAATGGTCGAGAAGGAAGCAGATGAAGAGCTTAGACTGGCAGAACCTACGAGGCCCCCGCCAACCCATGCAGGGCCAAGTAGACGGCCACAGATGCACCGCCTTATTCAGCAGACTAAGTTTAAGAAGCCAGGGCAACAGCAGCAGGCCCTACCGGTCTGCCACTTTTGTGGGAAGCCTGGACACTTCAAGTCTGAGTGTCGAAGTCTTTTAGGCCTTTGTCTAGTTTGTGGGGGTGTTAAGACACATGGCTAGAGATTGCCTACATTTTAAGCCACGTGCTCCAGCCCCAGCTCCCCGTGCTACCCCGACAGGGAACGCTCCACAACGTCCACTGGTGGGCTCCAAAAAGGTGCTCTCTCTCAAGTGCAAGTTTCCGTACAAGTAATATAATCTGGGAGTCCAGATGTCGAATCCTCAGAAGGAAATCTGTTGCAACCACAGCTCAAATCAAATAGAAATCCAACGAAAAGAAACTGACCACTTCAACAATGATGACGGTGATGGTGATGTGAACACGTGAACAATATGAACAAGGAAAATCGTGTAAGAAAATATCTATAAAAAGTATGCACATGGTATGGGTTCGTTAGGTTCAATGATTCGTATTAATTTGGTTGACAAGTATAACACAATGAATTCTCCTTTTGGGAGCAATTCACTGGAAAATACCCAATATAACTCAATGAATTCTCCTTTTGGGAGTAATTCATCGGAAGATACCCTTTTGGGGGTTCAAGCACAAAATTCAATAAGATCGTCGCCAAAGTTATAATACGATATGAAACACTCTTTTGGAGAGATCAAAACTACGGTATGAAACTCCCTTTTGGGGAGATCAAAACTCACCCTTTTGGGGCGATCATCAACTCAATCACTTCTTTTGGAAGATGAAAAAGACGATTTACGAACAAAGATTACAACTTTAACGACGTTTAACGATTTAGCACAAGGATTATTCAACCAAACGAGCACAAATAATATCCCCTAACTACTCCATACCATGCACAATAAGAAATTAGCTATTCATGGTGCAAGAATAAACAAGTTTCATAGCCAAATACTTCAAGTTCATAGCAAAATACGATGAAAAACACCAAAATACGGAGTAGAAGTTTAGAAATATATCACCAAATCTCCAAGTTAGGCCTCAAAACTCTCTGAAAATAATAAGAACGGCCTCTGGAATTTTACAGAATTTTACAGAGGGGAAATACGGCTCCTAGAGCCTCCAATACGCCCAAAATACGCCCCAATCTGCTTGTATACGCCCAAAAACCCTAGGAATACCATAAATAGAGAGATTGCGGGTTTAGGTTGCGTTAACGGGTCAAAAACCGCTCCATTTTCGCTTAAAACCCAAACCCAATAGCCGCTGAACGATGTAGGCCGTCCGATCGGATTTCAAAATGCGGGATTTAACAACGTGGCGACACGTGTCCAAGAGGGTCGGATCCGCGCCCGCTTCGCAAACGAATCCGCGTTCGCTTCACCTTCGATTTCCTCCATTAGATCCCCATCGGATGGACCAGATATGGCCACGTCGTACGAAGAAATTTCGCTGCGCTTTCACTTTGCGGGGAGATTCCACACCGTTCGATTGAGGAGGAACGACGCAGATCGAGCCACGTAGCCGCCTCCGTTTCGAATCGAATTCGCTTCGATAAATCAATCACGACCATCCGATGAAGCGGGAATGCACGGATCGCCGCCGCGTGTCCCCGATCGTCGCTCCGCCTCGTGATTTCTTCTGCGCTCGTGGACCGTCAGATTTGTAGGATCTAAATAAGGCCTAGAGGGGGGGTGAATAGGCCTTTGACAAAATTATCGCAAGATAAAAATTAAGCCTAGTTTACAGCATGCAGTTTAGGAATCAGACAATCAAAGCATTCACAGAAGACACAGAATTTAACGTGGTTCGGTCCCCATGACCTACGTCCACCCCAATGAGCAATCACTTATACTGTTTCTTTAAGAAGTTACAATCTCCCTTAGATTGGTGCCCCAACACCAACCTGTCAGACCAACTCAAGCCCACCAAAGCCAAAAAGAAACATACAAGTATCACTCCCCAACCCAACTTTCCCCAACAAGTTTGGTTCCCAGAGTCCCAAATAACGGAAGAAATTATATTACAGAAATGCTGATCAAAACATTAATAACTTCACAAATAACAAAGATCAAGAGTTTAGAAAGCTCATTTGTGAAGATCTCTCTGGTTGTCGTCTTTCAGCACATCAGTAGCTTCGTAACGCTTCTTACAGAATGATGATCGGATGTCTGTAGAAGAAGTAGTCGATGTCCCCGTGGAAGTAGTCGGTAGAAGTTCCTCACTCAAAGTGATCTCATTTGCTGTACAGGAAGAACTAGCTGCTCAACTTGCTACCACTGCATCGGGGATGAAGTCACGGTCGCAACGCTTCTTACGGAACTCAATTTGGATCTCTAGAACTCCACTTATTGAGGAAAATGTGAAGAGATGTACATTGGTATTTATAGAATTGAGTTAACGGGTCTGGTTACTGTGCGAGGGGATCCGCACCGAGGCGGCTTGACGGGTTTTAATGCGGCGGGACCCGCATCCGCAATTCACGCGATGTCGGTAGCCGTCCGTTCTCAGATCGACGGTTGAGATCGCGCCACGTCGCTCGCAGCCGCTCCCGCCTTCGGGACCCGGACCCACGTGAGCCGCCCGCCAGCGCTGACTCGGAGTCGGCAGCGCCTGGGCCGTTGGATGGAGATCCAACGGCGGAGATTCAGCCACGTCGACGGCTGCTCAGCGTAGGATACGGCGCCGCTAAATGCACAGTGCCGTATGTCGTATTTCCTGAGTATTTTCACTGTATTCTTGCGTATTTGGGCATCAAATAAATCCTAAAAATTCTGAAATAATTCTCAAAAATCCCATAGCTTCATATTGACATGTGAGAATTTTTTCACCTCATTTTATCTCTTGTAGAAAAATTTTCTTCTTTGTATACTCTGTATTTTCTCGTATTTCACCGTATTTGAACTTCAAACATTCTCCATAAATCCTGAGAAAAATTTCATGCTATTTATAGCCTATGATTAACTCTAGAATAGAGTTTCATAGCTATACTCCATTGTTTGATCAGCTTGTGTAATTCCAAATGAAGTTTCAGCTCCGTATTTCAACGTACTTGAGTACGTGCATGTGTAACTTGAGCAATCATGACTATAGGGACCTGTGACACACTTAACAAACAGATTAGAATAGTTCAGTAGGGTTTGTTATCATCAAACATAGGTTAGGATGCTGTTTCCAACAATCTCCCCCTTTTGATGAGAACAAACCAGACATTAAGATTATTTTGAAAAAATGTGTTAAGTGTGTGAGTGTGTGAAGCATGAATATGAGCATGAATGACAAAATGATATGCTCCCCCTATTGACATACTCCCCCTATCTCTGACATGCACAATCTTAATATTTCTCTCCCCCTTTGTTTTCATCAAAAAATGTATGAAATAGCATATGAGGAATGGAAAATTGAACATTATAAACCAAAACAAAAGGCAATACATCATTTGACCACAATGAATAAATAAGCAATAATCACTAAGTCATAACTACCATAATTCATCTCCGTGCTCAAGTGTGATGATCAAATGTTTAGTACATATGGAGAGGTAATAAGGAATACAGCATGTCATAACCATCTTTTCAACTGAATATATGAACATCAAAGATTGAGTTTCCCCTTCTCATGTAATATGAGTTCAAGTTACCAATTCCAAACATGATCGAGAAGGATTTTTAAATGTGAAATGGCATTGCTTGACGGACTTAACACCAACGCTAAAAAAATGACATTTATAGCATAAGTTGGATGTCCGAGGGTAGTATCAAGGACATGGATCGTATCCATTTTTCATACGAAGCTCTGTGTATATATTTTGAAGACACGTGTCTTGCTTTTCTTTTTATACACGTATATATATTTTGAGGAGAGCTTTTCTTTTTACCCATGCCTTGAAACATCATATCCCTTTAAAACATAAATTAGTCCACCAACAACCACTTTTCTTATTCAATATTTCAAATCCATATCAAAAACATTTTGATCTGTGAAAGTGTGATTGGAAGATGAAAAACGTTAGTTACTCATTAATGAATATGACCTAATTAAGCATGTAGTCTTTGAATGCAAGCATTGTTAAGAATATAATATTCAAAATCCATAAGACATATGTTTTGCATTTAAGGCTGTTTCTGATGAAAAGAGCAAAATGAGGAGATAGACAATTCACTTTCCCTTTCTTTTTATATTTTTCTTTATTATTTTTTTTTTATTTTTCTTTTTGTAGCACACCACACAAAAACAATAAACGCACACCAAATAATATTTTCACTCTAAATATGATCAATAATGCCCAGTTCTAGACGTAGACGACAAAAGCGATCTTCTGGCAAAGGTTTTGTAAAGATATCTGCCAACTGAGAATCAGTAGAAATATATTCAATGGATACATCCTCTTTTGCCAAATGATCTCTAAGAAAATGATGTCTTACGTCTATGTGTTTTGTCCGAGAGTGATGAACAGGATTGTTAGAAAGATCTATAGCACTCTTACTATCACATCGTAATGGAACTTTTCTAAGATCCAAGCCGTAGTCAGACAGGGTTTGCATCATCCAACGTACTTGGGCACAGCAACTGCCAAGGGCAATATACTCAGCTTCAGTAGTGGACAAAGCAACACTATTCTGCTTACGACTAGACCAAGAAACCAATGAATGTCCTAGCATAAAACATGTTCCACTAGTGCTCTTTCTATCAATCATACTACCAGCATAATCAGCATCAGCAAATCCAATTAAATCAAATAAACCACATGAAGGATACCAAAGGCCTAAAGATGGTGTGTGAATCAAATACCTAAAGATTCTTTTTATGGCAATTAAGTGTGACTCTTTTGGACAAGCTTGAAAACGTGCACACAAACAAACAGAAAACATGATGTCTGGTCTAGATGCAGTTAAATAGAGTAAGGACCCAATCATACCTCGATAAAATTTTTGGTCAACATCTATACCTTTGTCATCCTTTTCAAGCTTCGTTGTCGGACTCATTGGAGTTCGCATTGGCTTTGCATTTTCCATCCCAAATTTCTTCAACAGTTCTTTTATGTACTTGGTTTGGGAAACATATATGCCATCTCCAGTTTGTCTTACTTGAAATCCCAAAAAGTATTTCAACTCTCCGACCAAACTCATCTCAAATTGATCCTGCATAACCTTTTCAAACTTTTGGCATAAAAGATCATTAGTAGCACCGTAAATAATATCGTACACATAAATCTGAACAATAAGAAAATGATCATGTTCATGCAAGATAAACAAAGTGTTGTCTGCACTACCCTTTTTAAAGTTATTTTCCAAAAGATATGAACAGAGACGGTCGTACCAAGCTCTGGGAGCTTGCTTCAGACCATACAAAGCCTTTTGCAACTTGTAAACGTGATTTGGAAAACTATGACTTTCAAAACCAGGGGGTTGTTCAACAAAAACATCTTCTTTCAAATAACCATTTAAAAATGCACTTTTCACATCCATTTGCTTCAATTTAAAACCTTTAAAACTTGCAAAAGCCAGCAATATTCTAATGGCTTCTAATCTAGCAATGGGTGCAAAAGTTTCATCACAATCAATTCCCTCAATCTGGTTATATCCTTTGGCCACTAATCTTGCCTTATTTCTGATTACATTTCCAGATTCATCAAGTTTGTTTTTGAAAATCCATTTAGTGCCAACAATTGGGTAATTATCAGGTCGGGGCACTAATGTGCAAACATTATTTCTATCAAACTGATTAATCTCATCATGCATGGCCATAACCCAACTTTCATCAGTTAAAGCGATTTCAACGTTCTTGGGTTCAATTTCAGAAATGAAGTCACCATGAATGCATAAGGTACACAAGTTATTGAAAGTGGATCGAGTGTGTATACCTTCCGTAGGAGTCCCCATGATCAGCTCAGGTGGATGATGTGGATTGAACCTGAGCTCTCCTCTTTCCAGTCTATTTCCTTGTGGTACTTCTGGTTCAGCTTCCTTTTGGCCTTCAGATGGTTCAGCTATGTTTTCAGGCTCTGTAGTTTCCTTGTCTGCATCTCCAGCTTCAGTTTCCCTGCAATTTAAAGGATCTATTTCAGCTTCATCAAATTTCACATTAATTGACTCAACAACAGTTAAGGTTCGTTTATTGTAGATCCTGTATGCTTTGCTCCTTGATGAATATCCTACGAACACTCCTTCGTCTGATTTTGATTCAAATGTTCCCAGCTGATCTCCTGTGTTTAAAATGAAACACCTGCATCCAAATACTCTGAAATATGAAATGTTAGGAGTCTTTCCATGCCACAGTTCATAGGATGTTTTGTTCATTAAAGGTCTAAGCATAACCCTGTTGCAAACATAGCAGGCTGTATTCACTGCTTCGACCCAAAAATACATAGGAAGAGAATAATCATTAAGCATGCTTCTTGTCATCTCTTTTAAATTTCAATTCTTTCTTTCGACCACCCCGTTTTGTTGAGGTGTTCTAGGAGAAGAAAATTCATGTAAGATCCCTTTTTCCAAACAGAAGTTTTCAAATTCACCACCGTGATCACTTCTAATTTTCATAATTGAAAGATTTTTCTCATTTGAAACTTGATTACAAAAATTTTGGAAATTTTCAAAGTAATCCGATTTCTTGGCTAAGAAGTAAACCCATGTATATCTAGAAAAATCATCGATCAAAACAAAACAGAATCTCTTCCCATTGAGGCTAGCAACATCGGTAGGCCCAAACAAATCCATATGAATCAATTCTAGGACTCGTGAAGTGGTAACTTCCCGAATTCCCGTAAAAGTGGATCTAGTTTGCTTACCTTTTGTGCATGCAACACACAACTTACCATTCTCGTACTGTTGATGTGGTAAGCCTCGGACCAGGTTTTTATTCTCCAGCTTATGTAGCAACTTCATGCTGGCATGTGATAGTCTCTGGTGCCATAGTATAGCCTCCTCCTCCCTGCCAATCAAACATTTAGCAATTTTCATTTCTTCAATCATTATTGTATAAACATTATTTTTCCTATTGGCTATGAAGAGGGTATTACCTGTGACCGAGTCATAAATTTTACAAATTTTCTCATCAAAAAGTACTTTCATACCTTTGTCACAGAGTTGGCTTATGGAGATGAGGTTGTGTTTGAGATTTTCAACCCAGAGGACGTCAGAAATTTTAAAAGTATTGTTGCCAACAATACCTTTACCCATTACCTTGCACTTGCCGTTGTCCCCTAATGTAACACTTCCTCCTTCTTGCTTCACGAGGCTAAGGAACTTGTCGCTGTTCCCTGTCATGTGTCTTGAGCAGCCTGAATCCAAATACCACTCACACAGTTGTTCCTTAGCCACGCTGAGTCCCTACACATAAGAAGAACAAGGTATGTGTGACCTGGGTAGCCAAATAGGTCCACAATGGTTAGTCATAGTACCTTTCGGAACCCATACTTGTTTGAACTTCATGTTTTGGTACTTATAACGACAATTTCTATATAAATGCTCAAAAGAACCACAGGTATAACATTTGGCGTTCCGTTTCTTTTTCTTGATGTAATGATTTTTCTTTATCATGTTTTCATTATAAACATTTCCAAATCCTAGTCCTTGTTTATCGTTTTTGATTGACTGGTATCCAAGAATGATGTCTAGTGATTTCCTTCCTACACCAAATTTTCTGATACTCAGTTCTAAATCAGAGACTTTGGATTTCAAAAAGATGTTTTCATTTACAAGCATGACACTTTTATTTATAAAACTCTTTCTAACATTATCTTCATTTTTAGCGAGAGTTTCTATTCTTTTATTTAGGCCAACAATCTTTTCATTACCATTCTTAATTTCTAGCTTTAATGAAGCACAAGTCTGACAAGGTATAGCTTCAGTAATACTAGATTTTCCTTTGAGTTTTTCAATGGTAATTTTGAGTGATGCAATTTCATTTTTCAATTTTATTTCATTTTGCAAAACATTATAATTTTCCTGCTGTAGTTGGAAATTCATTTCTTTATAATTTTCTATAGAGGATTCAAGAGAAGTAATTTCTGAATTCATGTTTTCACAAATGTTCATTAATTCTGGTAAAGAAAATTCATCTCTTACCTTGTTCGTGTCGCTTTCACCTATTAGGCAAAGTGATGATTGCGCTACCTCGTCTTGTGGTTCGTCTTCATCGTCATCGTCCCATGTTACCGCAAATGATTTCCCTTTGGCTTCGGATGACGCGTTCTTTGTTGGACAGTTTTTCATGAAATGTCCAAATTTCTTACAGTTGAAACATTGAACACTTTTAGTAGTATTCTGTTCAGACGAGGAATTCAAAGGATTAAACTTATTAAAACGATTGAACCTTTTTGCCATTTCAGATTTTCCGGCAGGAGTTCTGATGAAGCGTCGGAATCCTCTGACCATCAGTGCATGTTCCTCGTCGAGATCTTCTTTGTCACTTTCTTCGGCTTTGAGAGCGATGGTATTTAAAGGTTTAGCCTCACCTTTCTCTATTGTCTCGACGGTTTTGAGTTCCAGCTCATGGGATAACAGATTCCCAATCAGATCATCCAGCTTCAGCTTAGTGAGATCTCTCGCTTCTTGGATGGCCGTCACTTTAGGCCGGAAGGAACTAGGAAGCGCTCTTAGGATTTTCCGAATGAGGTCGATGCTGTCGTAAGACTTTCCCAAGGCTTTTGAGTTGTATACGATGTCGGTGAAGCGAGTGTACATGTCCTTGATGGATTCTCCTGGTAGCATGTGGAAACCATCGTACTCTGAGCTCAGCAGCGCTAATCTGGACTCCTTCACCTGAGAGGTTCCTTCGTGAGTGACTTCGAGAGTGTTCCAGATTTCCTGCGCAGTAAGACAATGAGATATACGGTTAAACTCAGTTCTGTCAAGTGCACAGATAATTGCATTCATAGCTTTACCATTCAGAGCATAAAGTTTGTTATCGTTATCATCCCATTTATCTTCTGGTTTTGGTACATCAATATCTTCAATTTTGATTGTAGGTGGGTGATAGCCTTTAGCAACAATTTTCCAAATTTCAAGATCTGAAGAGACTAGGAAAATTTTCATCCTAGCTTTCCAGTAAGCAAAATCAGTCCCATTAAATTTGGGTGGTCTAACTGTAGACTGTCCTTCAGCAAATGCTGAATCATATGTATTCATTATGAACTAGACTCAAATGGCCAGGCCTGGTGCTCTGATACCACTTGTAGGATCTAAATAAGGCCTAGAGGGGGGGTGAATAGGCCTTTGACCAAATTATCGCAAGATAAAAATTAAGCCTAGTTTACAGCATGCAGTTTAGGAATCAGACAATCAAAGCATTCACAGAAGACACAGAATTTAACGTGGTTCGGTCCCCATGACCTACGTCCACCCCAATGAGCAATCACTTATATTGTTTCTTTAAGAAGTTACAATCTCCCTTAGATTGGTGCCCCAACACCAACCTGTCAGACCAACTCAAGATCACCAAAGCCAAAAAGAAACATACAAGTATCACTCCCCAACCCAACTTGCCCCAACAAGTTTGGTTCCCAGAGTCCCAAATAACGGAAGAAATTATATTACAGAAATGATGATCAAAACATTAATAACTTCACAAATAACAAAGATCAAGAGTTTAGAAAGCTCATTTGTGAAGATCTCTCTGGTTGTCGTCTTTCAGCACATCAGTAGCTTCGCAACGCTTCTTACGGAATGATGATCGGATGTCTGTAGAAGAAGTAGTCGATGTCCCCGTGGAAGTAGTCGGTAGAAGTTCCTCACTCAAAGTGATCTCATTTTCTGTACAGGAGGAACTAGCTGCTCAACTTGCTATCACTGCGTCGGGGATGAAGTCACGGTCGCAACGCTTCTTACGAAACTCAATTTGGATCTCTAGAACTCCACTTATTGAGGAAAATGTGAAGAGATGTACATTGGTATTTATAGAATTGAGTTAACGGGTCTGGTTACTGTGCGAGGGGATCCGCACCGAGGCAGCTTGACGGGTTTTAATGCGGCGGGACCCGCATCCGCAATTCACGCGATGTCGGTAGCCGTCCGTTCTCAGATCGACGGTTGAGATCGCGCCACGTCGCTCGCAGCCGCGCCCGCCTTCGCGACCCGGACCCACGTGAGCCGCCCGCCAGCGCTGACTCGGAGTCGACAGCGCCTGGGCCGTTGGATGGAGATCCAACGGCGGAGATTCAGCCACGTCGACGGCTGCTCAGCGTAGGATACGGCACCGCTAAATGCACAGTGCCGTATGTCGTTTTTCCTGAGTATTTTCACTGTATTCTTGCTTATTTGGGTATCAAATAAATCCCAAAAATTCTGAAATAATTCTCAAAAATCCCATAGCTTCATATTGACCTGTGAGAATTTTTTCACCTCATTTAACCTCTTGTAGAAAAAGTTTCTTCTTTGTATACTCAGTATTTTCTCGTATTTCCCCGTATTTGAACTTCAAACATTCTCCATAAATCCTGAGAAAAATCTCATGCTATTTATAGCCTATGATTAACTCTAGAATAGAGTTTCATAGCTATACTCCATTGTTTGATCAGCTTGTGTAATTCCAAATGAAGTTTC
Organism: Scilla litardierei; assembly: GCA_030789695.1. NCBI lineage: Eukaryota > Viridiplantae > Streptophyta > Magnoliopsida > Asparagales > Asparagaceae > Scilla > Scilla litardierei. The sequence goes on along the minus strand of CM061142.1, from coordinate 601,256,948 downwards.
AGCTCCGTATTTCAACGTACTTGAGTACGTGCATGTGTAACTTGAGCAATCATGACTATAGGGACCTGTGACACACTCAACAAACAGATTAGAACAGTTCAATAGGGTTTGTTATCATCAAACATAGGTTAGGATGCTGTTTCCAACAGGATTAGCATCCGACGGCTTATATTTGATTGCTTCGCTGCTGCTGTGAGTTACTGCAGAACGTTGGATTCGCATCCAACGGTGTCAACGAGGCCGCGTTGCCTGGCCCTCGTGAGATGTCGGATGAAGTGTGGGCCGCTCGGATTCGGCCACGTGGTCTCCAATATCAGTGCGGAGACGTATTTCTGCGCGTATTTTGTATTTCTTTGCGTATTTCTCCAATTAATAGGTATTCTTCATTCACTAAATCACAGTAATTAGCACAGATCTCAGAAAAATACAAATAAATAGTCGTTGGAATCGTGAGATCGAGACCAAGCTAGGAAAAATTTAAAAAGTGCAGAAATACTTCATTAATTTCTGTTTTATGCTCAAATAAAGTGTTTTCTCTAATAAATAATTGTGTACAAAATACGTATGAATTAGAGAACAATGTAGCATCACATGAGCACAAAATAGGGCTAAATGGGGGGTTAAATATGTAATATTGAACCCGAATCACACCTCCCAACTAGCGATTTGCTAGTCTCTAGCAAAAAGAGCGATAAATACGGATGAGTAATAAAACAATAAGTGCTTTCAAATTGATCATGGCATGGCTCAATAATACGCATTCCAACATGATCTTGACCATCAATATACACATCCAAGAACAAAATCAATCACATGATATTTTCTCTAATTTAGTATGAATAAATAACATGCAAGCATCGTTTTGCGCAAGCGAAAGTATAACACGTCGTTTTTCTCTAGTTTTCTTGTTTCCAAGGAATTGGCCTATCAAAATAATCATTCAAGACATGGGTATTGAAGTTGCTTAGTATATTCACCATTCTTTTCTTTTATTAGTTCTGCGTAACGCGCATCAAGCAACATTTGCAGAAAAAAGTATAACTTGGATCGCTCCATCAAATGAGTGAGGTTCCGGTCAATGGCTCCCAAATCAGACGATAATAGGGCATTAGGCCAAGAAGGACCCCTCAGACTGTACTACTCGAGCCAACCAAGTTATTCATTAGTGACATACTTATTCATTCATTTTTCATCATTCATTTTTCATTCATTTTTCTTTTCTTTTCTTTCTTTCTTTTTTTTCTTTTGTAAGCAACTCAACACCCATTCTTTGAATATAAACAGTAATAACCATGGCCACATTCCTCTTCAACTTGAAAACTTTTCTAATAAATCGTGTATACTTAAGCTTTTTCATCACATTAGCATGCATGAAATAAATTTAAACTATTTCGAGATATTAATCATGACAATTGAAAATTTTCATGAATAGCATATTAACGAGTAATACCATGAATGAAAAATAATTAGCTCAAGCCATAAACAATTTTTAGAACTCAATTAATGCGTAATCATCCGTATTTGAGGCATATGAAGGAGTTTTAAAATGATGAGATTTGGTGCTTTATTCTTCTAAAAAAATCCTAAGGTCTCATACACACCCCCCAACTAAAGATGGACATTGTCCTCAATGTCGGAAGAGGTACGAGTTTATTCAAGCAAGCAACCTAGAAAGCATATAAAAACTACACTACTGGAAAGAACACACCGTGATCAAATGGCGGATCCCGAATCTTTAATTGTGGAGGAAGTTGTTCAATTTGCTCCTTGCGCTCCTCGGCGATTATTTTTCCTCCAGAAGCTAAATTGGACCCCAGCAACACAACTCCAAGCATCTCTATAAGCTGTTTACCAATGTCCTGTAAGAGATGAGTTATGTCAGTCCAAATTAGTTTAAGATTCTTCGCAATAAAAATATTCCAAATGTAGTCATCAAAGTAGGTGAAATAAATTAAAGCAAGTTAACGACTACTCCCTGAAAGATATGCACTACTCTCGGTATGATGCTCGACCAATGGGGAGAGGGGTAAATGATTTTGGGACAAAACTGGAGGAGGGCATGGTTCTGCCTCCATGGCGATAACCTCAAAACCCGTGTCCCTATCTGTCTCCTCCTCTCGTTCATCCAAAATTGCTAGCTCATCCTCTCTTTTGCACACACTTTCTGCCATGTGGATATTTTTATTCGTGTCCTCAACGTGACATGGCTTGCTCGATTTTCCTGCAATAGAAGATAAAATCGTATTAGATTCTTGAAGTTGAATTTCAAAAGAAGTATTTTTTTCTAAGCGAGTGGCAAACAAATTAAGATTTTCAATAGATTTTTGAATCTACCTACTCCGAGCAAGGAAATTCTCCTGGAATTGATGGGATGTGTCCTCCTGTGTCTGAATAATCGAGTGAACTTCCTCTTTCAAGGATTGCAAAGGTACGTCTACGCTTTGCTCCCCTTGATCGAGGCACGAAGGCACCGTTGAATCGCTCTCTGAAGTCTCTTCCATGGTTTCTTCATTTTCTTGCAGAGACTTCATGTATTCCCACGCCTCTGTCGGCGTCATGCCTCCCAATAATTCATGCAGCTGTGGTCGTAGTCCATCTAGGAAGGACACCATAAGCTCTTCATTTATGTACCCATGCTGCGGATAGCTTAATACTATGTTTGTGAATCTCCTCCAGGCCTGAAAGAAAGTTTCACAATCAGTTTGATTAAAATTTACAATCTTGAGCTTTTCCATCCTATGTTTGTGTGCAATAGCATACCGTGCATCATACAGATTGTTCGTGCAATAGAAATTCATATAATCCATTTTAAAAAAACAAAAGTTTATGTACAAAAAAATTAAACAAAAATCTATATACAGTAAAGTGGAAAGATCTCACCGAAGGTCCTCTAAATGAAATAAACCGTAGTCACAAACCATTCCTCCCCGGCAACGGCGCCAAAAACTTGGTGGGCTCCAAAAAGGTGCTATCTCTCAAGTGCAAGAGTCCGTACAAGTAATATAATCTGGGAGTCCAGATGTCGAATCCTCAGGAGGAAATCTGTTGCAACCACAGCTCAAATCAAATAGAAATCCAACGAAAAGAAACTGACCACTTCAACAATGATGACGGTGATGGTGATGTGAACACGTGAACAATATGAACAAGGAAAATCGTGTAAGAAAATATCTATAAAAAGTATGCACATGGTATGGGTTCGTTAGGTTCAATGATTCGTATTAATTTGGTTGACAAGTATAACACAATGAATTCTCCTTTTGGGAGCAATTCACCGGAAAATACCCAATATAACTCAATGAATTCTCCTTTTGGGAGCAATTCATCGGAAGATACCCTTTTGGGGGTTCAAGCACAAAATTCAATAAGATCGTCACTAAAGTTATAATACGATATGAAACTCTCTTTTGGAGAGATCAAAACTACGGTATGAAACTCCCTTTTGGGGAGATCAAAACTCACCCTTTTGGGGCGATCATCAACTCAATCACTTCTTTTGGAAGATGAAAAAGACGATTTACGAACAAAGATTACAACTTTAACGACGTTTAACGATTTAGCACAAGGATTATTCAACCAAACGAACACAAATAATATCCCCTAACTACTCCATACCATGCACAATAACGAATTAGCTATTCATGGTGCAAGAATAAACAAGTTTCATAGCCAAATACTTCAAGTTCATAGCAAAATACGATGAAAAACACCAAAATACGGAGTAGAAGTTTAGAAATATATCACCAAATCTCCAAGTTAGGCCTCAAAACTCTCTGAAAATAATAAGAACAGCCTCTGGAATTTTACAGAATTTATAGAGGGGAAATACGGCTCCTAGAGCCTCCAATACGCCCAAAATACGTCCCAATCTACTTGTATACGCCCAAAAACCCTAGGAATACCTTAAATAGAGAGATTGCGGGTTTAGGTTGCGTTAACGGGTCAAAAACCGCTCCATTTTCTTTTAAAACCCAAACCCAATAGCCGCTGAACGATGTAGGCCGTCCGATCGGATTTCAAAATGCGGGATTTAACAACGTGGCGACACGTGTCCAAGCGGGTCGGATCCGCGCCCGCTTCACAAACGAATCCGCGTTCGCTTCGCCTTCGATTTCCTCCGTTAGATCCCCATCAAATGGACCATATATGGCCACGTCGCGCGAAGAAATTTCACTGCGCTTTCACTTTGCGGGGAGATTCCACACCGTTCGATCGAGGAGGAACGACGCAGATCGAGCCACGTAGCCGCCTCCGTTTCGAATCGAATTCGCTCCGATTAATCAATCTCGACCGTCCGATGAAGCGGGAATGCACGGATCGCCGCCGCGTGTCCTCGATCGTCGCTCCGCCTCGCGATTTCTTCTACGCTCGTGGACCGTCGGATTAGCATCCGACGATTTATATTTGCTTGCTTCGCTGCTGCTGTGAGTTACTGCGGACCATTGGATTCGCATCCACCGGTGTCAACGAGGCCGCGTTGCCTGGCTCTCGTGAGACATCGGATGAAGTGTGGGCCGCTCAGATTCGGCCACGTGGTCTCCAATATCAGTGCGGAGACGTATTTCTGCGCGTATTTTGTATTTCTTTGCATATTTCTCCAATTAATAGGTATTCTGCATTCACTAAATCACAGTAATTAGCACAGATCTCAGAAAAATATAAATAAATAGTCGTTGGAATCGTGAGATCGAGACCAAGCTAGGAAAAATATAAAAAGTGCAGAAATACTTCATTAATTGCTGTTTTATGCTCAAATAAGGTGTTTTCTCTAATAAATAATTGTGTACAAAATACGTATGAATTAGAGAACAATGTAGCATCACATGAGCACAAAATAGGGCTAAATGGGGGGTTAAATATGTAATATTGAACCCGAATCATCCATCTCTATCACTACAGCAGAGTGTGTTTCAGCAAGCAAGGCAGCAACCACCACCGAAAATGCCAGGCTTACACCATGACCGTCGAAGAGGCCGAGGCTACCGGTCAAGTGATCACAGGTATATTTGCAGTATAGTTAGTGAATCATTTCTTTCATTAGCATTGGTTGCTTAGATTAGTGTTTGTAACCTAGGTGTCATACTAGTAGCTGGGAAACCCGCCCTCTCCTTGTTCGACTCGGGAGCATCACACTGCTTTCTGGCGAGTCGATTCGTTCGCACCCACACCATTTCTGTCAAAACTTTAACTACCGGTTGGAACGTTAACACGGGTGTCAGAGTGATAAAGGTGACCACTGGGTATCCTCAATGCCCCGTGGTGATTTGTGGGCGAGTATTATTCGTTGACTTCATGATGATAGATATCCCGAACGTTGATGCTATATTCGGGAAAGATTGGTTGGGAACTTTCCATTCCACCATCGACTATTGCCGAAGGAGGATAGCCTTCGATATTCCTGATCATCCAAAGTTCGAGTTCATTAGTGGAAGAAATCTGTAGGTCCGATGAAGTACAAAGCCAGGTCGACCGAAGCAGTAGCAGCCACAATGGAAGCTGAGCCTGATATACCAGAGGTGGTTCGAGAGTTCATGGATGTGTTTCCAAACGACCTTACAGGTTTGCCACCGGATAGCACCCTCAAATTTGCAATCAAACTAATGCCAGGAGCCCAACTGATGTCCAAGGGATCATATCGTTTAGCACCATCTGAGCTAGAAGAATTACGGGTCCAACTGGATGAGCTACTGGAGAAGGGATTGATACGACCCAGTGTATCTCCCTAGGGATCTCCTATATCTCTGGTGAAGAAGAAAGATAGATCCCTACATATGTGTATTGACTACAGCGAGCTGAACAAGGTCACCGTGAAGAACAAGTACCCTCTACCGCGCATCGATGATCTTTTCGACCAGCTCGATGGGTCAAGCGTCTATTCAAAGCTAGATCTAAGGATAGGGTACCATCAAGTGAAGGTGCAAGACAAAGATGTTCCCAAGACTGCATTCAGAACCAGATACGGACATTATGAGTACTTAGTAATGTCATTTGGTGTGACCAATGCACCCACGGTATTTACGAGTCTTATGAACCAAGTATTTTATGAATACTTGAACAAGTTCTTAGTAGTCTACATCGACGACATTCTCATCTACTCGAAGAATGCGATGGAGCATGCAGAACACCTCAGAAAGGTTCTCAAGACCCTGAGAAGACACCAGCTTTATGCCAAACTTAGTAAGTGCAAGTTCTGGCTGAACGAGGTGGCGTTTCTAGGTCACGTGGTGTCCGGAGAAGGGATCACTGTCGATCCTGGAAAAGAATCCGCTATTCAAAACTGGCCAGTCCCCCAAATGGTGATCGAGATTCAGAGTTTCTTAGGACACGCTAGCTACTACTGGAGGTTTATCAAAGACTTCTTGAAGATCGTGGGAGCCATGATGCGATTGGCGAGAAATGATGTGGTGTTTGGTTGGTTGAAAGCATGTGAGGATGCTTTCCAAGAACTGAAGAAGAGGTTGACAACGGCACCCATTTTGATCATTCCAGACTGATCAGGAGGATTCAAAGTCTTTTGTGATGCATCTGGCAAGGGACTTGGATGCGTGCTACATCAGCACGGCCGAGTCGTAGCATATGCATCCAGGCAGTTGAAGATCCATGAGAAGAACAATCCCACTCATGATCTTGAGTTGGCATCAGTGATTTTTTGCATTGAAGATTTTGAGGCACTTCATATTAGGGGGGCACGTGAAGGTGTTCTCGGATCATAAGAGTTTGAAGTATCTATTCACTCAGAAGGTGTCAACATGCATCAGAGAAGATGGGTCGAGCTCATGGAAGATTATGATATTGACCTTCTGTACTATCATGCGAAGGTCAATGTTGTACTTGATGCGTTGAGTCGTCTACCAGCGGTGATGACGCTTACGACTCAGTGGAGGTTGCAGCAAGAGATCTGGGACATAGGTATAGAAGTGATTCTACCAGGGATGAATGCATTTTTGATGGGCATGCACATTCAGTCAACATTGGTGGAGAGGATCAAGACTGCTCAGATGAACGATGAGAAGCTACAGAAGATCAAAGACCTGGTAATAGCAGGCCAGAGGCCAGAATTTAAGATTCATGAAGATGGATCCTTGTGGTTTGTGGCGTGAACAAAAGATTGCACGTGCTAACTCCCGAGTGTAGGAGGTCGCCAAGTAGTAATAATCCTAGTGAGCCTAGGGTCGAGGACAACTTGCTTACAATCAACAACGGTCACAATTAGCGTAAGCGGTGTGAGAAATACCACCCTTTGGGGGTGAGGATCGGTTGAGTGAATTTTTAAAGAAAAACACCGTTAAGCATGCAAACAACGAAAAATGCGAGAATGCAAGCAAAGATGAGAAGTGTGTGTGTTCATGGTTTCATTGTGTAGTTAGGCTTATAAATTCATTTTCAATCACTACGATCCCTCATCCGACTAAGGAGAAAGAGATCAGATAATTTGGCATTTCATCGAACACATTGGGTGCAAAAAAAATGAATGAAACATATGAGAAAAAAAATCAACAATTAGCACAATAGAGAGGGTCCCCTAGGATGAGCCTCTCTTTAGGTTTCCCACTAGGGTTCCCATAGACAACACTAACTCAATGTTTCATCCACATAAAAGAGGTTAAAATCAAGCTAGAAATGAAATATATAAGCCTAACATACATCCATCCACCATAAACACACACAATATGATTAGCCACTCATGATAAACCAAGTCAACATCTTTGATTTCAAAATCAACATCCAATAGGTTTTACAAGTAGCAAAGATCAACAAGAGAAATGAAAAATATAAGCTTGAAGGCAAAGAACCCCCCTTTTGAGAAGATCCCAAGCTTCCCATTTGATCTTCTCTCTTAAGCTTCACCCCTTCTCCAAGATCTCCCAAGCCCTAGAAAAATTTTTTCGAGAGCAAAAGAATAGTCAAGAACAACCCAGCCTCAAAGCCCCAAAACCTGTAAAAAAACAGAACACAATTTAAAACAGCCCCCTCCTCTGTTTCGCATTCAGCATTTTACCCACAATAAAATCGGGCCCCATCAATTTTTTCGCCCAGCAGCCCAAAAATTAGCCCGCTGGGCGTGGGCTCTTGGATGAAAGGCGGGCAGGTCGGGTCCAGGGGCGCCCGACCCTCGCGGGCATGCACTAGGCGCGTGCCCGCCCAGCAGCCTGGGCGGGCACGCTCCTAGCGCGTGCCCGCCTGTGGGCTTTCGTTTTGTGTTTTTTATTACAGCCATCAGCGGCCCGTGAAGAATCGGGCCGGCCCACATGGGCTTTTGTATTATTTTTTACTTTTTTATTTTTTTATTTTTCTATTTTAAAGTTCCAGAAACTCCCCCTTGGCTCCAATAATTCACCAAAAATAGCCCTAAGCACCAAAAAATCCCGAAAAAATTCCAGAAAATCTGGAAAATTTCCAGAAGTACCTGAAAAATAAGAGGAGCTAATAGTAGTCCATAGAAATCGTATTTTATGTATAAAAATAGATTAGGCATTAATAATCCACAATATCACGAAATCACACGTATTAACGCCAAAATAAACATGATATACACATAAAATACGGAGAAATGGGGGGAATAAGCAATTTAAACCCAGAATCACACCCCCCAACTAGCTATTTGCTAATCCCTAGCAAAACAAGCGATACATTCGGATTAAAATGAAAACGTGCATCAAACTCACAATATTCTCATGGCATACCCCAAATGTTATTTCCAATTGAATTCAAAGTCAATATAACCAATGTATGAAAGTAAATAATAAATGACACACTCCTCAATCCAATTCAAAGAAAAGTAAGGCAATAAGCACAGTATCACATATGTCGGGAAATATCACGATGTCATGAATACAAATCTTCAAGGAAATGGCCAATACAAAAGATATTTCCTCTATGTCGTGGGGGATGAGATTGCAATATTCATGTTGGTTATTCACTCAATTATTAATACTCCTTTTCTTTTTCTTTTCTTTTCTACTTTTTTTATGTTTTTGTGCACTCCCCTAAATCTTCTCTTTCGTGTCCTTCCCAATGTTTCGTGGGGCACCGACTACTTGACAAGACTAGAAGAGCGATGCACCTTTTTTTCTATTTTTGTTGTGGTTTTTTTTTGCATACACGCGATAACGCAATATAGGCAAAAAGATGGAATGTTTTCTAAATCTCGTCTTTGGCGTCCTCCCCAATGTTTCCTGGGGCACCGGCTACTAAACTTGATTAGAAAGACTATTCACTTATATTATAGCTCTCTTTCTCTGATTCCAACATAAACAAGCAATTCATCCACCCATTTCTTAGAAGAAAAACAAAGCATAACAAATTGGCCATCTCCTATCCAATCAAAAACTACATCATTCATCCCAACATGAAATTTCTTACACCAAACTTGTCCCAAATTTTTTCAAATAGAGCATCACGACATATGAAATAGTCTCATTCATGGTATATTAGCATTTGAATCCAATTTGGAAAAGAAGTTAAAACACGACAATCAAATATCCATGAGTTGATACCAAAATAGAATTTAAATCCAAATGTATGCATGAAGATGTAGCATGTAAGGGATCAAGCACGAAGCTAGCAAATGATCAAGGATAGTCGATGTTAAACTCGCAATATATTGGAGATGACAAAAGGGATGTCTCCCCCACACAAAAAATTGTACAAAACAACTAACTAAACATCCTAAAACAACCTACAACAACCTCTAACCCTCCCCCCAACTAAATATACGCATTGTCCTCAATGGATGAAAGGGTAGTAGAAGCAAAAGTTGGAACAAACACACCTATTTAGTCGCCGGCCGAAGGCAGGTCCGCAAGTTCCTCGGTGTTCCGCTCCTTAGCCCACGAATCAAAGTAAGGCTTCAAACGTTGTCCACTGACCTTGAACTCGCTCCCATCTTTTTTGTTCACCAAGGTCACCGCTCCATGATTGTAGACATGTTTCACCACGAACGGCCCGGACCATCTAGATCTCAACTTTCCCGGAAAGAGATGAAGCCGGGAGTTGTATAATAGCAAGCTTTGGCCCGGAAAAAAATTCCCTCCTCAAAATCATCTTGTCATGCTCAAATTTCATGCGCTCCTTGGCTATTTTGGCATTGTCGTATGCATCCCGCCGCAACTCCTCCAATTCACAAATCTGCAATTTACAAAAATTGTTGGATGAGTCACAAATGGAATTAAATTGTTTAATTGCCCACAATGATTTGTGCTCTAATTCCACGGGCAAATGGCAATGTTTTCCATAAACAATCCTATATGGCGACATTCCTAAAATTGTTTTGTAAGCGGTCCGATATGCCCAAAGTGTTTCTGGCAATCGGACACTCCAATCCTTGCGTGTAGGATTCACCGTTTTTTGTAGGATGTTTTTAATTCCTTTATTAGCCAATTCCGCTTGGCCATTGGTTTGGGGGTGGTAAGGTGTGAAAGTTTGTGTGTGACCCCAAACCTCTTCATCAAGTTAGAGAATGGTTTATTACAAAAATGAGATCCACCATCGCTAATAATAGCTTTAGGAACTCCAAAACGTGCAAAAATATTTTCTTTGAGAAATTTTAGCACGGTAGCACCCTCATTGTTCCTACATGCAATGGCCTCCATCCATTTGGATACGTAATCAACGGCCACCAAGATATATGTGTTCCAAAATGAAATGGGGAATGGCCCCATAAAATCTATGCCCAACAATCAAAAATTTCAATTTCTAAGATCGGGTTTAAGGGCATCATGTTTCTTTTTGTTATTCCCCCCTAACTTTTGACATGGCACACAAGATTTACAATATGTGTATGTGTCCTTAAACATGGTGGGCCAATAAAATCCACATTGTAAAATTTTGGCCACCGTTTTATGTGCAGATTAGTGTCCCCCACATGCACCACAATGACAAAAATGTAATACACTAGCAAACTCTTCATTTGGCACACACTCTCTAACAATTTGATCGGAAAAATATTTATACAAGTATGGATCATCGAAATAGAATGATTTTACCTCATGTTTAAATCTATTTATGTCCCGAATCGACCAAAAGTGAGGAACCTTACCGGAAACCAAGTAGTTTGCAATATCGGTGTACCACGGCAAGGAAGACACGGCAAAAAGTTCCTCATCCGGAAATGCATCATGAATTGGTGCGGTGGCGGGCTCGTTCCCGAAAGTAAGCCGCGACAAATGATCCGCCACCAAGTTTTCCACGCCCTTCTTATCCTTGATCACGACGTGGAATTCCTGCAAAATCAATATCCATCTAATAAGCCTTGGTTTAGCATCTTTCTTTGAAAGCAAATACTTTAGGGCTGCATGATCCGTAAAAATGAGAATGGGTGACCCTAAGATATAGCTCCTAAATTTCTCCAAAGCAAACACTACGGAGAGCAATTCTTTCTCCGTTGTTGTGTAGTTCTTTTGGGTCATTGAGGGTTTTGCTCACGTAGTAAATTACACATGGTACTTTCTCCCTCTTTTGACCATGCACCGCTCCCACGAAAAAATCACTTGCATCACACATAATCTCGAATGGGAGGCTCCAATCCGACACCTGCACAATGGGAGAAGTAGTCAATGAACATTTCAATAATTCAAATGAAGATTGACACTCATGTGTCCAAATAAATTCGGCATCAAGAGTTAGTAAATGGCAAAGGGGTCGGGAGATGGTACTAAAGTCCTTGATGAAACGACGATAGAACCCCGCATGTCCAAGAAATAATCGCTCATCCTTCACAGTTTTTGGAGCCGGTAGCTTTTCAATTATCTCCACTTTACCTCGGTCTACCTCCATTCCTTGCTTTGAGACTTTATGTCCAAGAACCATCCCTCTGTAGCCATGAAGTGTCATTTCTCCCAATTTAGGAGGAGGTTCTTCTCAATGCATCTACTCAAAACCAAAGAAAGATTAGACAAACAACTTTCAAATGAGATTCCAAAAACCAAAAAGTCATCCATAAAAATCTCCACAATTTCAACCATATCACTAAAAATACTTAGAACGAATCGTTGAAATGTGGCGGGTGCATTGCACAAACCGAAGGGCATCCTACGAAAGGCAAATGTGCAATAAAATTCATGGCCTGCAACTCCATCTCCAAATAATCGCATGCATCATCCAGCTCCTTATCAAAAAATTCCCCATTGCACATTGTCTCCAAAAATTACTTTGATGTCGGTAAGAGTCCTTCATAGAAGAATCCAATGACACGGCATTTCTCGAATCCGTGGTGAGAACATGAGAGTAGAAGTTCCTTTAGCCTCTCCCAAGTTTGGTAGAATGTCTCATTGTTGCGTTGGGCAAAACTCATAATTTGCTTCTTCAATCCCTGTGTTCTGTGCAAGGGAAAAAATTTCTTTAGAAACTCGGCTTGAAATTGCAACCATGAAGTAATTGAGCGTGGTGGTAAAGCATTAAGCCAATTCTTGGCTTTATCTTTGAGAGAAAACATAAATAATTTCAAGTATATCGTGTCGACACTTGTTTTCCCATCAAAACATGTAGAACATACGTCTTCAAATTCTTTTATGTGAAGATACGTGTTTTCTCTCTCCAACCCATGGAAAGTGGGTAGGAGTTGAATTACCCCGGGTTTAAAATTAAAGGAGTTTGCATCCGTAGGTAACACAAAGCATGAAGCCGAGCTGGACCTCGTGGGTCTCAAAAAATCCCTCAAAGACCTAGGGACTTCGACTTGAGAATTAGTGTCATGGTTACTAGTATTATCATTGTTCATGTAGTCTTCCTCCATGACATGTGTGCGTGTTAATCTATGTGTTCGAGGTGTTTGAAGCCACATAAACTAACCAAGCAATCGATGGTATGCAAAGAAAACGAAAACAAAAAAAGTAAAAATTATATACGAATATGTACGAAAAGATGATATAGTCACAAAGCAAAGCTAAAAGTAACGTAATTGACGATGGTAAAACTGTTGTCCTCGGCAACGGCGCCAAAAACTTGGCGTGAACAAAAAAATTGCATGTGCTAACTCCCAAGTGTAGGAGGTTGCCAAGTAGTAATAATCCTAGTGAGCCTAGGGTCGAACACGGGGACAACTTGCTTACAATCAACAATGGTCACAATTAGCTTAAGCGGTGTGAGAAACACCACCCTTTGGGGGTGAGGATCGGTTGAGTGAATTTTTAAAGCAAAACACCGTTAAGCATGCAAACAACGAAAAATGCGAGAAAGCAAGCAAAGATGAGAAGTGTGAGTGTTCATGATTTCATGGTGTAGTCGGGCTTATAAATTCATTTCCAATCACTACGATTCCTCATCCAACTAAGGAGAAAGCGATCGGATAATTTGGCATTTCATCGGACACATTGGGTGCGAAAAATAATGAATGAAACATATGAGAAAAAAATCAATAATTAGCACAATAGAGAGGGTCCCCTAGGATGAGCCTCTCTTTAGATTTCCCACTAGGGTTCCCATAGACAACACTAACTCAATGTTTCATCCACATAGAAGAGGTTAAAATCAAGCTAGAAATGAAATATATAAGCCCAACATACATCCATCCACCATAAACACACACAATATGATTAGCCACTCATGATAAACCAAGTCAACATCTTTGATTTCAAAATCAACATCTAATAGGTTTTACAAGTAGCAAAGATCAACAAGAGAAATGAAAAATATAAGCTTGAAGGCAAAGAAACCCCCTTGTGAGAAGATCCCAAGCTTCCCCTTTGATCTTCTCTCTTGAGCTTCACCCCTTCTCCAAGATCTCCCAAGCCCTAGAAAATGTTTTTGAGAGCAAAAGAATAGTCAAGAACAACCCAGCCTCAAAGCCCCAAAACCTTTAAAAAAAAGAACACAATTTAAAACAGCCCCCTCCTCTGTTTCGCATTCAGCATTTTACCCAAAATAAAATCGGGCCCCAGCAATTTTTCGCCCAGCAGCCCAAAAATTAGCCCGCTGGGTGAGGGCTCTTGGATGAAAGGCGGGCGGGTCGGGCGCAGGGGTGCCCGACCCGCACGGGCACGCGCTAGGCGTGTGCCCGCCCCTGTTACTGGGCGTTTTGCGTTTTTTTATTATTACAGCCATCAGCGGCCCGTGAAGAAGAAGCGGGCCGGCCAGCGGGCCGGCCCGCATGGGCTTTTGTATTATTTTTTATTTTTTTATTTTTTTTTCTTTTTCTGTTTTAAAATTCCAGAAACTCCCCCTTGGCTCCAATAATTCACCAAAAATAGCTGGCACCAAAAAATCCTGGAAAAATTCCAGAAAATCTGGAAAATTTCCAGGAGTACCTGAAAAATAAGAGGAGCTATTTTATGTATAAAAATAGATTAGGCGTTAATAATCCACAATATCATGAAATCACACGTATTAACGCCAAAATAAACATGATATACACATAAAATACCAGAAATGGGGGGGAATAAGCAATTTAAACCCAGAATCAGTTTGAAGACTAGATCTGTGTACCGTTTGGCACCATCAGAGAGGAGCTGTTGGAGGAAGCTCACATCTCTCCGTACTCTATACATCCTGCAGGTACCAAGATGTATCAGGATCTGCGACAACACAACATTATTGGTGGCATAGCATGAAGAGAAGCGTCACACAAAGCGTGGCGAAGTGTATTGCGTGCCAACAAGTGAAGGCTAAACATCAGAGGACTGTCGACTTATTACATCCATTACTCATTCTGGAGTGGATATGGCAGCACGTTATGATGGACTGCGTGACTGGACTACCCAAGAGTACGAAGTAGAATGATGCTGTCTGGGTGATCGTAGATCGATTGACCAAGACAGCGCACTTCATTCCTTTCAGAGTAGGCCAGTCTACAGAAGTGTTGGCCAAAAGTACATGGATGAGATTATGAAGCTGCATGGAGTTCCTATCAGCACTGTCTCAGACAGAGACACCAGGTTCACGTCTCATTTTTGGATGAGTCTTCAGGAGAGCTTAGGGACCCACTTGAGCTTTAGTACTGCTTACCATCCACAGATAGATGGTCAGTCAGAGCATACTATACAGATACTTGAAGACATGCTGCAGGCATGTATGCTGGACTTCAAAGGATCATGAGAAGACCTTCTCCATTTGGTGGAGTTTGTATACAACAATAGCTACCATTCTAGCATTGGCATGGAACCTTTTGCGGCACTGTATGGGAGGAAGTGCCGATCCCCCTTGAGTTGGGATGATGTAGAAGATCGAGAGTTAGTTGGTCCTGAGCTACACACAGAAGCTGTGGATGTGGTTCGGACCATCAGAGAGAAGTTGCAGTTGGCTCATGACAGGTACAAGCATTGGACAGATGCGAAACATCGACACCAGGAGTTTCAGCCCGGTGATCATGTTTTTCTGAAGATCTCGCACAACCGAGGATTGATTCATTTTGGTCGAAGAGGAAAGCTTAGTCCTCGATTCATTGGGCCTTTCGATATTCTGGAGCGAGTAGGAGAGGTGGCCTACAAGCTTGCACTGCTCTTGCCTTGGATGGAGTGCACAATGTGTTCCACATCTTGCAGTTGCGTCGCTATGTGAGCAACCCTAGTCATGTCGTGGACTACTTGGAGATCGCAGTTCGTCCGGACTTGACATACAAGCAACAACCAGTGGAGATCCTAGATCGACGCCAGAAAATCTTCAGGAGCAGGACTATTGATCTAGTCAGGGTTATGTGACGTCACGAGTCGCCAGGAGACTCTACCTGGGAGCTAGAGGACGAGATGCGAGGACGTTACCCCTACCTTTTCCCTGCCCAGTAGAGAATTCCGAGGACAGAAGTATTCTTAGGAGAGTAGGATGTAACGGCCTATATTTTAGGCGTGTTTGTTTGAGTGTGTGACTGTATTTTACTCCAGTAGTCCGAGTATTTTACGTCCGAGTGTTCTTTGATTCTACGCGTCGACGCGAGCGCACCCCTATTTTTATTCTTCGCCATAGCATAATTACTATTACCATTAAACTATTTACTCTAACCCCTATTTAATTAAGACATCCCCACACCCCTTTAATCACCCCCTTTGGCAGATGAGATCCGAAATATTCGCATCTCAAACTTTGCCTATTAATCTATTTAGAGACCCTCAATCCCTCTACCGTTCATCATCATCCTCCTCAATCAATCAACCCCAGGCACATCATCATCCATATTCCTCCAATGACAAACAACTTCATTCTCATCATATCTTTTCCTTCTCCTCTTCACCCAAAAATTAATCCCCCAAATCTCAATGACAAACCTCCTCTTATAATTAAGAGAGAGAGAGAGAGAGAGAGAGAGAGGTAAGAGTAGGTTTGTTTTTATAATTAATAATGTTATTAATAAGTTATTATAACGGTTAGTTATGAATTATAATTGTTAGTTATAAATTATTAAGGGTTAAGTTATTATATAAGTTACTTTAAGTGATAAGTTATTATATAAGTTATAAAGTTTTATATATTAAGTTTTAAGTTTTAATTTATTTATTAGTTATAAAGTTTATTTTTTGTTTAAGATAATAAATATAAATAATTAGTTTTATAAAATTATTATAAATTACTTTAAGTATAATATGTTAGACATATTTTTTTGTATGTAGCTAACTTGCCTTGTAACACATGTGAACCCAGGTATCGCTACCGCTGATCGAGCCGTGCTTTTAACAACACGGTGCATTGGTAACTCATCGTATCCTTGCTATGGGTTTTATAATAATAACAAATGCATGCTAAAACTAGTTTTATTTCGTTTTCAAAGTTTTTGAACAGCTAGATAAGCTAAAGTGCATTGTATCGTAAAAGAATTGATCGGTCTATGTGACATGGTTGACGGGAAAAGGTGACAATTTAGTAAATGAAACGTAAATTACAAATCTGGTAACATCACAAACACTTGGGGTTTTTGGGGTAACTTATAATAGCGAATGTGCGGGAGCGACCAGTTCAGGCTTTGTTGTTGTTGTCCCGCTTGTCGGGACAAATTCACAGACATGAAACACAGATTATTGAACAGTATCGTGTTTGTTGCACAATTTTGGTTTAACCTGGATACACACACCTGTAGTATGAGATAGACTTTTGGTTGCTCACTGTATTACGCTTTATAAGTCACGATCTAGGTTCAGGCACAGTTATACTCTCGTAATCTTGTCATCTTTAATAATGTTTTCATTTAATAGCTGATAAATTGTGAAAGTTGTAAATCTGCAAAACTACGTTTCTGCTCTATTTCCATACCATTATTGTATGCACTTTTACCTCTAGTCTCTGCTAGTTTGCCATACTTGTATATTTTTTTGAATTCCATGCTAGATATAATTTGAGTTACGTCTAATCCTGGCGCCCCCTTCTCTTTGTGGTGGACCCGCCAAATACTTTACAGGTGGACGAGGTGACACCTGAATTAGCAGACGTCGAGCTCGCAGTTTAGTTTGACCAGGAGGACGCTGGTTACTGAGAGTGAGTGTGAGAGTGCTATATTATCTTTTGCTTTTCTTTTCCAGAGTGTGGCTTGGTGTGTAATTGTTTTCAGACTGTATTTCCTTTTCTGTAAGCTGCTGGTTTGTAATAAGTTTGTATTTCATTTTCATGTATGAGTATTTGGCATATTTCTGCAATGGAGCCTGTATTGACTTCGTTGGTGCCTAGCAGGACTTGCGTATGTACCAAACAGTAACGAACCCTAGGAGTGGGTGTTACAGCGTACTTGGACTCATTATGGAGATTCGGCGGGCCATGACTTAGGCTTCGATCATATGGACCTAGATCGACTGGGCCGATCTTAAGGTCGTAACGTATATGCATGGGAAAATTTGCTGCTTATTTAAAGTAATTTGGTTTGAATCTTCGTAACTTATTTTCATTCTCATGCAATTGAAACTTGTTTTTTTCGGCTTTCTTACTCTATCCCTAACACATTTATTGAAATATTGGCCCGGTGCAATGAATTTCATATCTACTTTGTTGTTCACTTCATCACCTCAAATATACTTAAATGTAATGTAAAACATCTCATTTATCTCTTTGGACTCGTCGACTTGAACACTATCCCATCTATGTACTTTACGAATGCAGTTTGTATGCCTTCTTGTAACGCCACCCACCCCCTCCGGTCATCTAATCCTGGTTCCACCCCTGAATGTAGGATGAAGAGTTCAAAGTCCAGCAGAAATCCATTCAAGACTTATTGTCACGCCCCACTTCCCAAAAATATGGAGGCGAAGCGTGAGAAGGTCCGCTCAGACTTGAAGCTGCAAAGCTGCAAGTCCGATAAGCGTCAATCAAATTTAAAACTGCAGGTCCTTGCAACGCGAACGAAACAAAGATAATAATAATGAAATGAGACAAAAGAGATATCTCAGAATATCCATAAAATAAGTTTCAACATCACAGAAAAAGCCACCAGGCTAGAAAGAAAAAGAGTCTAAAGGCCCAAACATGGCCAACAAAAGTACAACGTACAAAGAAAAGGTGCCACGCACCGACAACTAACAGAAAATCTAAAATAGAAGGAAGCTCAGCAAAGTCTCAAAGAGAGGTCACCGGTGTCCACAAAACTCCTCCTGGGTAGACATGGACTCAGGCTTAGTGTCAGCAAAACATCACGTACTCAGCAGCGGTCTCCGGCTCAGGGTCTAACATATGACACCCAAAAGAGCAAGGGGCACATGTCAGCAAGTCTACAAGAGACTTGTGCAAGGAAACTAAAAGTAGGCACAAGTAAAGCAACCTAGCAGTTCTAGCATGAATGCGATGACATGGCAGTTAAAGTATGAGTGCAACAGGTAGAGTAAAGTAAAGTAAAGTACGAGCATGGATGACAAGTATTACATGAATCATTCACAAGACAAGTACAAGACAAGGAAAGTAAGCACCTCGTGCACAGAGATTCCGCCTTCTGGCTAGAGGGCTGATCGGGCCACTCCTAAGCTTAGGTGATCGTTTATCCCTACCCCTCCACGTGTATCGAGCCAGGGCCTTACCCCCGAACGGGAATGCTCGCTTCTGGATCACGAGCCAGGAAGTGTTTTTAACAAGTATGGCAAAGGGGTGCACCTAGCTGGACCAGGAAACCGGGCATTGGCTTTTAACCAACACATCAGGCACGTTCTCCGGAAGTAGTATTCAAGGAGTACAAGTATTGTAGCGTGTGCTACGAATGCAACAATCAACTGGGATGACATGTAAGATGCAATGCATGGCAGTTAAAAGTGCGTACAGATAAGGAAAGTAAACGTGACAGTTTAGTATGCATGATCAACAAGTTTAAAGAGTTGGATCTAGCTTCGTTGTCAAGCTAGATCAATTAGGTGACGGATCTAGTTTCGTTGTCAAACTAGATCAAGTAGGCGCCTAGCCAGCTATCATTTCACTGACTAGTCTCTTTTACGCTAGGAACAAGGAAGTGGCCTAAAACATGGCCCTACATAAGAGTTGGCAAGTTTCACTTGCCTGCAAGTACAAGGTCTGAGAAACACCGTCCAGTGAGTCCAAAAATCACAATTATCCTACGTGCACAAGTCCACCGGCCTAAAGTCCATATTATTAATCTTGATTAGTGAATTTAAAACATTTAAAACATTTTAAAAACATCAATTTTAGTCTTGATTAGCATGCAATTGGGTTGGGGTCCTAGGGGTGCAAAGTGTTACCTCAACACGACGCGAAAGCTACACCGGCGTCGGGTAGCGACGCCGGTGGTTGGAATAAGAGAACGCGCTCCAAGTCCTGATTCCAATATAGATTCCTCGCTGGAAAGTTCAGAGCATCAACCGGAGCAACGGTTCCAGATTCCAAAGCTAGCACGTGTGACGACGGCCTACGACGTGTTGCAACGTCGTACACGGCAAATCGTCGAAGAGAAAGCACCTAGGTGGGTCCCACAGTAGTCCTAGGGACCTATGGGGGACCCACAATACCTCTGGAGAACTTGGGGGGCCCACGGTGGCAAGCGGTGCGACGGGTGCGGGGTTGCGATGTTTGCTCTCGGTCGGACACAGCCAAATGCGGGGAGCTCTCTCAGTCGGACTCATGGGAACGGGCTGTGCAGCAGCGGGGGTCGGTCGCGATGGCGGGTGCGGAGAAGTCCATCGGTCGGTGCGGTAGAATAGGCCGGTCGGGCGCTGGCGGGTGCATTTCAACGTTGCAACGTTACAACGTGCGACGATGCGGGCGTGAGCGGGCGGGGGCTTCGGTCAGACACGGGGAAAAGCGGGGTGCGGAGCGGGCTTGCGAGCGGTGCGGGGCAATGCAGATGAGCGGAGCGGGCGACCGGTCTGACCGAGGGGATCTCTCGGTAGGAGCGGGCGAACGGGGCGGCTGCGACAGCAGCGGGTCGGTGCGAGGCTTGATGCGGTGGCTGCAGCGGTCGGTGCGAGGTTTTTGGCCTTGTTCTCTCGGTCGGTGCGGGGATAGCTCGTCGCAACGTTACGACAAATCGTCGCAATGTCAAATTTGAGTTTTGGAAGCGGCTAGGGTTATTTTCTTGCGAAAATATGTCTTCCTAAAGGTTGTTTATATAGTGTAGAGGGG
Source organism: Scilla litardierei (assembly GCA_030789695.1). Taxonomy (NCBI): domain Eukaryota; kingdom Viridiplantae; phylum Streptophyta; class Magnoliopsida; order Asparagales; family Asparagaceae; genus Scilla; species Scilla litardierei. Next base: position 601,236,482 of record CM061142.1, on the reverse strand, counting down.
TTGACTAGGTCTAGGGCTAATCCTAATGAGATTAGGAGTTTAAAATAATTTAAAATTTGTATCTCGCCCTCTCCAACTCACACAAGAATTTGATGCGATCCAAATAAGCTGGAAATTGGCTCAAAAATTCTTTAATACGTTTAAAACTCAAATAAATTTTATTTGGCCGAAAATAATTTAAAAATTAATTATTAAAAATATTATAAACCTTGTTAAAAATATAAAAATAGTCAAATAAATTCCAAAAATTATAAAATAAATATTGGGGTGATCGTGGTGACGAAAGTGAGCTAACTAAGAAGACGGATCTCAGTTTTGACATCGGACGACGAAACTAAAAATAGAAACGTCTCCCGTCAAAAGTGAGAATCGCAACGTCTCATCGAATAAGATTAAATTGTGGGAAAACGACTCGAGAAATGTCGTTCCAAGATAGTGCCACTATTTAATACTCTCAGAGACGTTCACAACGGCATATCACACAAAAGTGTTCATAAACAAATAAAGTCTAAAATAAACACGTGCACGGCCTAAAGCACGTGCACGAACAACGTACAACGAAAAGTGGTCGTTACATCCTCCCCACCTTAGAATAAAGTCCGTCCTCGGACTTTCTAATATAGCTAGTCGCTCTAGTAACTACCCCAATCAAGTCATAATAATTCAAACCAGGTATAGTCATTACAGGTGCTCATATACGCACTAGGTAGTCAAACATTAACACTACCAACACGTATATATATATATATATATATATATATATATATATATATATATACATTCACGTACGTCATATACTTATGCCTATTATAGTCAGTCGATTTTATACATGTATTTCAATCATATATATAAGCATACATCCCTTATATAACTACTACTTACCCAATCACAAAACAATATTTCAGATACTCATATAAGTATGGTCTCACGCTTAGCAAATACAGTCATTGCTCTACGTATAGCTAGCTACCTATGCACAAACAACATGGGCATACGACTCCCTAATATTTCCTAGTATACATCCAATATTAAACACATCAACATAGGTAGTCACACCATACCATAATTAAATCCAGTTTCACTATATCTAATATATATTCACTACTACCATATTCTCACAATGTATAGTCATTCAAATTCATGCAAATAGTTCACCACGTATTCTCATCACATACGGTCCTATAACTGTATTTACGACACGCCACATATACGATAGTCATCAATACCTATAACTAAGCACATACTTACCCGTGCATGGTGCACACCCATACACGCTAACTTTTCATTCACGTATACTAATCATATCATTATATAACTAGCACACCTACACACCTAGTTTTAGCTAGTACACATACGTTCACACGAGCAAGTCCTTAGTAATTATCTATACCACAAGACCAACACCTATAACTATATACTGGTGTAGCGACCCATAATCATGTGTGTAACACAACCAGGCACAAACATTTCTATCACTATACATACATCAAATATTGCTATATTCAACTACAAACATACATTCAATATACTTAGAGTATACCCACTCAAGCTTGAGTGAGACTCACCACACATATCAGAATATTCTATATACGTAACACGGCATTCATACCTATACCAATACCACTCCAATATTTATACATCTACCAATACAACCATATACATACCTTAAGTCAATCACACTTAATATTTAGTCAGGTAATACTCACATAGTTCAATCACTCTATATATCATAATAATAATACAGACGTCAGCACACGTATAATTATAATATACTCCTTAGTACAAACATTCACCGTATAGTCACACATAAGTAGTGTATATATTCACACCATAGCCTACTACCTATAATTAGTATACTAACACATCCACACATACATAATTAAGATGTGCAATAGTCGTGTATACCCCACGGTATGCACGCATGCAACATCCCGTAAAAGCAAGCAATACCAATCAAAATTATAATCCTACTACCATATGTATATCACATTTATACTCAGGCAACAAAACATAACTACTTACGCCTAAGCACTATATATATCTACCTATGCGCACATACTCACGCGTACTAGTATATAGGTCATAAAATAGGCCTACTCACTTAACCATACATACACTTATTATAATCACACCTAACATACACATAGCTTTACCAATCATTTTATTTCAACCATTACAAGTATCTCTAACTACATACACTCCATTAGATATTCCGACATTAACTCTTATATACACAGGCGTCCCTAGTATGGTATAGCTAACAACACATAGATCTATAAATACTAACACACAACCAACTTTATAATATCATGAATAACTCCGAGTACGTATATATCACACAATAGGCAAACATTAATATACTATGGGGTTATACTCATTCAAGCTCACGTACATAACTTTGGTACGTGCACTACGACTACCTCACGAGGTCCAAGGGTCTACTAACAACTTAGAGTTGACACAGACATTGACGAGCACTAAAACCTAAACAATTTAGAGAGAGGTCGAGGTCGAAAGCGTGACGAGGGAAGGATCGATAAGCACGAGTTCAGATAGGACGAATACGAGGAGACGGCTTGGTTAGACGAAACATTGACTCCATGGTGATGTTTAGGTTGAGGGAAACGGAGATGTAGTGACACTTATATAGGAGGGTGAAAAGAAATAGTATAAGTAACATAAGCTAACTTACGCGAAATTTGAAAACTGTCGTACTTCAAAAGTTAAAATCCTCGTCTGTAAAGAAATATTTGGAGGTCGATAAAACGAGTTGTTCAAAATAAGTTTGAGTCGAAAATTCATAATAAGGGAAAATGTTTTTAATGGCTTATCGCAAATCATTAAGAAAAGAAAGTAAATCATTCGCACTGACATTAAAGGCGTAATATTTGAAAATATTATACGGCAGTAATTTAATATAATGTTGTCAAAAGTTTTTTTGAAAGTCTAAGAATGAAATCAAGTAACGGAAGAATGTAAACTCATGTTAAATGCTCTCAAAACTTTTAGGCTATGGAAAATCAATATTGAAACTTCTTTTAGATAAATCAGGATTTGTCAAAAATAAAACTGGTTACACTAAGCTCTTAGCGTATAAGCACAACGAGCCTGGTACGGGTATAAAAATAATTGGAATTCAATTTGGTTTAGAAATTTTTCCTAAAAGCATGTATGGTGAGCGGAAAGAAAATAATAATGACTTAGTATAAGAATTATCAAGATCGAATAGCAAATCTTTAAAATCAAATCATGGAGGGTCTAAAGCAGGAAGTGGTTATGAAAATAATAATTTTGCAAAAATCTGAAGTAGCGAAAACGACGAGCAAAAACCAACCTGCTGAAAGCTGAAATTCCATGTGTCTTGAAAGTATATTGAAGTAAACACGACGTATCATTCGTATAACACAAATAGAAGGAAAATTATAAATCGAATTGGCAAAGCAAAAGTACGGTTCAGAATGAAATTAATATATGAAAGGAAATATGTATTTTCATAGGTACGAAAAATATAGGCTGGAAAAAAAATATTATAAGCTAGAGTTCAAAAATTTTCGCCAAAAGTTTAAAAAGAATTAAATCAACGAGGAGTACAAAGTTAAGTATATTTATATAAAAATTTTGAACGAATTTAAACTTAGGGAAAGAGGAAATCGAAAAATACTTTCAGAAGGTTCAGGTTTGTAATGGAGAGGTTCGAAGATTGACGACGATCGTCATGAGGCGATCTCGTGAATCGAGGCAAGGAAATTGGTCGGATGATCAGAACATACATACGCCTAGGATATGAATCAGGAGAATCTACGGGGAAACTCCTACGGTCGATCAACTAAAGACCAAGAACTAAGCGCTAAGGCTTTCTAAGGAGCTAGACGGTAATGAAATGCGTTCAGCTTGGTCCGAAATCGATGAACCCAAGCGAACGACCAAAGGAAATTCTAGAAGTCTAATATGGTCAGAGTTTAGACAAGAACCACTAAGGTAACTCCTACGACGATTAAATCAATTGCTGACAGGGAGTCTAACTAACAATCAGAGGCCTCTAACTAGTAAGCACAGACGTCTAACTAAGTCTTCTTATCACCTAGTGTCCTAAGGAAACGACTAGACTCAGGGCTTATGACTCGGATGTTGCAATTTATTTAATGGACATTCCGTTATTATCGTTGTTCCGTTAATTCGCAATTGCAAGACCGGACCTGCATGGGCCACCAACAAAACCTGTCACGCCCCGCTTCCCAAAAATATGGAGGCGAAGCGTGAGAAGGTCCGCTCAGACTTGAAGCTGCAAAGCTGCAAGTCCGATAAGCATCAATCAAATTTAAAACTGCAGGTCCTTGCAACGCGAACGAAACAAAGATAATAATAATGAAATGAGACAAAAGAGATATCTCAGAATATCCATAAAATAAGTTTCAACATCACAGAAAAAGCCACCAGGCTAGAAAGAAAAAGAGTCTAAAGGCCCAAACATGGCCAACAAAAGTACAACGTACAAAGCAAAGGTGCCACGCACCGACAACTAACAGAAAACCTAAAATAGAAGGAAGCTCAGCAAAGTCTCAAAGAGAGGTCACCGGTGTCCACAAAACTCCTCCTGGGTAGACATGGACTCAGGCTCACTGTCAGCAAAACATCACGTACTCAGCAACGGTCTCCGGCTCAGGGTCTAACATGTGACACCCAAAAGAGCAAGGGGCACATGTCAGCAAGTCTACAAGAGACTTGTGCAAGGAAACTGAAAGTAGGCACAAGTAAAGCAACTTAGCAGTTCTAGCATGAATGCGATGACATGGCAGTTAAAGTATGAGTGCAACAGGTAGAGTAAAGTAAAGTAAAGTACGAGCATGGTATTTAAACATGGCATGGATGACAAGTATTACATGAATCATTCACAAGACAAGTACAAGACAAGGAAAGTAAGCACCTCGTGCACAGAGATTCCGCCTTCTGGCTAGAGGGCTGATCGGGCCACTCCTAAGCTCAGGTGATCGTTTATCCCTACCCCTCCACGTGTATCGAGCCAGGGCCTTACCCCCGAACGGGAATGCTCGCTTCTGTATCACGAGCCAGGAAGTGTTTTTAACAAGTATGGCATAGGGGTGCACCTAGCCGGACCAGGAAACCGGGCATTGGCTTTTGACCAACACATGAGGCCCGTTCCCCGGAAGTAGTATTCAAGGAGTACAAGTATTGTAGCGTGTGCTACGAATGCAACAATCAACTGGGATGACATGTAAGATGCAATGCATGGCAGTTAAAAGTGCGTACAGATAAGGAAAGTAAACGTGACAGTTTAGTATGCATGATCAACAAATTTAAAGAGTTGGATCTAGCTTCGTTGTCAAGCTAGATCAATTAGGTGACGGATCTAGTTTCGTTGTCAAACTAGATCAAGTAGGCGCCTAGCCAGCTATCATTTCACTGACTAGTCTCTTTTACGCTAGGAACAAGGAAGTGGCCTAAAAACATGGCCCTACACAAGAGTTGGCAAGTTTCACTTGCCTGCAAGTACAAGGTCTGAGAAACACCGTCCAGTGAGTCCAAAAATCACAATTATCCTACGTGCACAAGTCCACCGGCCTAAAGTCCATATTATTAATCTTGATTAGTGAATTAAAAACATTTAAAACATTTTAAAAACATCAATTTTAGTCTTGATTAGCATGCAATTGGGTTGGGGGTCCTAGGGGTGCAAAGCGTTACCTCAACACGACGCGAAAGCTACACCGGCGTCGGGTAGCGACGCCGGGGGTTGGAATAAGAGAACGCGCTCCAAGTCCTGATTCCAATATAGATTCCTCGCTGGAAAGTTCAGAGCATCAACCGGAGCAACGGTTCCAGATTCCAAAGCTAGCACGTGCGACGACGGCTTATGACGTGTTGCAACGTCGTACGCGGCAAATCGTCGGAGAGAAAGCACCTAGGTGGGGCCCACAGTAGTCCTAGGGACCTATGGGGGACCCACAATACCTCTGGAGAACTTGGGGGGCCCACGGTGGCAAGCGGTGCGACGGGTGCGGGGTTGCGACGTTTGCTCTCGGTCGGACACAGCCAAATGCGGGGAGCTCTCTCGGTCGGACTCATGGGAACGGGCTGTGCAGCAGCGGGGGTCGGTCGCGATGGCGGGTGCGGAGAAGTCCATCGGTCGGTGCGGTAGAGCAGGCCGGTCGGGCGCTGGCGGGTGCGTTTCAACGTTGCAACGTTGCAACGTGCGACGATGCGGGCGTGAGCGGGCGGGGGCTTCGGTCAGACACGGGGAAAAGCGGGGTGCGGAGCGGGCTTGCGAGCGGTGCGGGGCGATGCGGATGAGCGGAGCGGGCGACCGGTCTGACCGAGGGGATCTCTCGGTCGGAGCGGGCGAACAGGGCGGCTGCGACAGCAGCGGGTCGGTGCGAGGCTTGGTGCGGCGGCTGCAGCGGTCGGTGCAAGGTTTTTGGCCTTGTTCTCTCGGTCGGTGTGGGGATAGCTCGTCGCAACGTTGCGACAAATCGTCGCAACGTCAAATTTGAGTTTTGGAAGCGGCTAGGGTTATTTTCTTGCGAAAATAAGTCTTCCTAAAGGTTGTTTATATAGTGTAGAGGGGTTGACTAGGTCTAGGGCTAATCCTAATGAGATTAGGAGTTTAAAATAATTTAAAATTCGTATCTCGCCCTCTCCAACTCACACAAGGATTTGCTGCGATCCAAATGAGTTGGAAATTGGCTCAAAAATTCTTTAATACGTTTAAAACTCAAATAAATTTTATTTGGCCGAAAATAATTTAAAAATTAATTATTAAAAATATTATAAACATTGTTAAAAATATAAAAGTGGTCAAATAAATTCCAAAAATTATAAAATAAATATTGGGGTGATCGTGGTGACGAAAGTGAGCTAACTAAGAAGACAGATCTTAGTTTTGACATCGGACGACGAAACTAAAAATAGAAACGTCTCCCGTCAAAAGTGAGAATCGCAACGTCTCATCGAATAAGATTAAATTGTGGGAAAACGACTCGAGAAATGTCGTTCCAAGATAGTGCCACTATTTAATACTCTCAGAGACGTTCACAACGGCATATCACACAAAAGTGTTCACAAACAAATAAAGTCTAAAATAAACACGTGCACGGCCAAAAGCACGTGCACGAACAACGTACAACGAAAAGTAGTCGTTACACTTATGAAGCCAACAATATTTAAAGAGCTTAAAAGTCAAGAAGAAGAAGCAAAAACCATGATTTTAAATTATTTTGAAATGTTTTGAAAATTATTTCCAAAGTTTTAAAGTTTAAAAACCATGTTTTTATTGGCAGCCTAGTCAACTAGGCACACACCCAGCCGACTAAATTAAAACCTGGAAATTGATGGCTAGCATCATGTCAGAGGTAGTTGACTATAGCACAAGAACAATTATGAGCTTGTTGGCTATATTTTATAGAGATCAAACAGCCTCTTGATATGCCTAAGCTAGAGTATTCAATGTAAAATCTGATCCATAAGCGATACCTGTCCAAAAGCCCAAAATGATTGCCCTCCCTGTTCCGAAGTAAAATGGATCACCTTGAGTCTAGTGTGGCCGCAAATGGTTAGTATTCAAAAAGATTCAAATAAAATTTTAGATGAAAAATGTCACAAATTTTTTTATCAACTTAGTAGAATTAAAAGACTAGATTATAAGTAGGGTTAATTGCATAAAAATACCCTCACTTTTGGGACATTTTTATGTAAATACACTTAGGTTCACTTTGTGACAAAATTGATACTCTGTGGCGGATTTTGGGCGGATGGTGTTAAATTGGACCGTTTTGCCCCTCCTCCCATCTCTCCTCTCTCCTCTCTCTCTCTCTCTCTCTCTCTCTCTCTCTCTCTCTCTCTCTCTCTCTCTCTCTCTCTCTCTCTCTCTCTCTCTCTCTCTCTCTCTCTCTCTCTCTCTCTACCGATTCGCTCTCTCTATCTCTCTCTACTGATTATCTCTCTCCTCTCTCTCTCTCTCTTCATATTCTCTCTCTATCTATACACTGAATCTCTCTCTACCAATTCTCTCTCTATCTATACACTGAATCTCTCTCTACCAAGTCTCTCTCTCTCTCTCTCTCTCTCTCTCTCTCTCTCTCTCTCTCTCTCTCTCTCTCTCTCTCTCTCTCTCTCTCTCTCTCTCTCTCTCTCTCTCTCTCTCTCTCTCGGGTGGGATGGTGTGACGTGCGTTTATATTTCATATATTTACGCACGTTTTCTTCCGTGTTTTTCTGTATTTTACCGCCGTCTTTTATTCGTTTTCTCGTGTTTTCTTGTGTTTTCTCGTTTTCTTTCACTTTTTCGTATTTTCCGTGTTTTGCAGGAGTTTGCTGGCATTTGGGGCATAAAACGATGATATCATGTGTCCCCGGAGCAACGGGAGGAGTCACGCGTGATCCAGGGGGTCAAACGACGTAGATTGCATCTTTCAGCCCCTCACCCGGTCGGTTGGTCATCTCCAACCGATCAGGTGATACACGCGTGCACCACCCGGACGCAGCTTGGAGCTCACGAGAAGTCACCCGGTCGGTTCAGTGACCGGGTCAAAAGCTCAAAGTCTCTGGAATTCGGAGCTGAATTGCCAACCGATCGGGTGACCTTCACCCGATCGGTTCACCTGTAGCTGAATTTCAACAGCCGAGACACGAAGTTCCAACCGGTCTCCTCACCCGGCCCGCACCAAGATCCAACCGGTCAGCACCAAGATCCAACCGACCGCATCCAAGATCCAACCGACCGGTTCGTCCTGACCGGGTGAAACCCCGCATTGCGCTGTGATTTTGTGAAGCGGCTCACCCGACCGGTTGACTTGTCAACCGATCGGGTGATGTCGTTTTCTATAAATAGAACCCTAGGTTTCCCAGATTCGGGAGTTGGTTATTTTTTTACTGTTTTCTTCATTTTGTGACGGCTGTAATTTCCCAGTTTTTGTAAGTTTTCGGATCTTTGTAAAACTTTAGTATTATCTTAATTGCTTTACTACCATTGCATTTCTATTGTCTGATTATGATTTTGACGGTTCATTTTCGTTTAGATCGCTTTTTAATGAATATTTGTGAGTAGTTCCCAAATCTAGGATTTTGGTGGAAACCCCTTCGTGGGCTCTTCCCGATGTGCCCATAGGGTTAGAAAATCGATAGGGATTAGGAATCTAACGGTTACGCGGGGTGTTTTATCGTCATCGGCGAAAAAAAGACCGCCTTTGACCGTTGGGCCAAGGGGGAATAAACTTGGCGGTTGACTCCCTAGCCATAGCTCACGCCCTTAGCGTAAACGCCGAATCCTAGCGCGCGGGAGCGGCAGGATGAGACGTTGGGAGTTATCGTTGCGTGCTTAGTGCTCCCGGAGTCGATCAGTGTTAATGGACACGGGAGTGCCCACTGATCGAACCCGGGAAGTCCGGCGTATCATCCTGGGCACCGACCGGAATATCGGGCCCATGGGATGCCGGTACCACTTTCAGAGGCAATGTCTCACCATTAGACCCTAATTCCGATCGCTATCCTACCCGTAGGCTGTGTCGACGAGAGTCGCTCGTTGGGGTGGAAACCAAAGTCCCGGGTTTTTCCTTCATATTGTCTATACCTTGCATTCCTTTACCGTGACAACCCATCATTCGATCTGGGCTAGATCGCCCATGGGGTGATTTTGATCCTCTTTGACACAAGCACATCCACGCCTCCCTGAGTTCGACCCCCAAGCCACACTACAACACCGTGCGCTTGCAGTTACAAATATTTAAATTCCCACGCCCCCTTTCGCATCATTGCACACACATCCGTCGCGTAGACGCGCGCCCGCCGGGGGCCCGGTCAAGTTTATGGCGCCGTTGCCGGGGAGGCAACGTGCTTGTTATTTTTGGATTTCATGAACCCTCGTGTCTAGCTCTCATCCCTACCTCGTGATAATTTTCACATTCTTCTTTTTCCTTTTTATTTTCTTATTTTTATTTTTATTTCTTATCTTATCTGTTTCTTTCCCACTTTTCGCTTCACGGGTGTTTGTTGTTTTTCATGCGCAGGAGTTCAAGAAGTCTCGACGACTTGATCCCCATCGATCCAGAGATAAATGCCACCCTAAGGCGTTTGGCCGCCGAGAAGCGAAGAAGAGAGGATCCTGAAGCCATGGGGGAGAACACCCCACCTCACAAGTCTCTGCTGGAGTACTCGATGCCATCTATCGAGTCCACCTCCACCATCCGTCCTCCAGCTATTACGGCCCAAAGCTTCGAGCTTAAGCCATCTTTGGTGACGTGGATCTAGCAGGATCAATTTTTGGATGCACCCATGGAGAGCCCGATTGAGCATCTAGACTCCTTCTTGGAGAAATGTGACACCTTCCGGATAAATGGTGTCCCAACTGAGGCGATCCGACTGAAGCTGTTCCCCTTCTCCTTGCGAGATAAGGCCAAGCTGTGGCTTAGGGGGAAGGACCTGAATACATTCAACACCTGGGAGAAGCTCTCCAATGCTTTCCTGATAAAGTTCTTTCCCCCGGGGAAGACCGTGAAGCTGAGGAGCGAGATCTCCTCCTTCTCCCAGGCCAGCCACGAGTCCTTGCATGAAGCTTGAACGAGATACAAGGAGATGCAGAGAAGATGTCCCCACCATGAGATCCCCAAGTGGCAGATCATAAATCTGTTTTATAATGGGTTGAGGGACGATTTAAAATCTTCCATGGACGCCGCGGCTGGGGGGTCCTTCATGTCAAGAAGCGAAGAAGATGCCGGGCAAATTTTGGAAAATATGGCATCCAACAATGAACGGTGGTGTGACGAGAGTGCCACACCAAGATCTGGGGGCATCCATAGAGTCGAAGACGTCGACAAATTGTCAAGCAAGTTCGACTTGCTGTCAACCCAGATCTCCGCATTGATGGTAGGCGCCGGTGGCGCCAGTACACAACAGATTGCTGCGGTGGAGTCCGAAGCTTTTGGAGAGTTCGACGGGGGTGACATCTCACCATCGTTGGATCAGGCGAGCGCATTATTTTACAATCCTATGGGGAATGCGCCATTTCCACCACAAACCAACTCAAACCCGGCCTACTCTCCCAATAATCGGAATCATCCGAACCTTAGTTACCGGGCGCCTTATCAACAGCCGGCTCAACAACAACAGTAGACATATCAGCTGGCTAGGCCCCAGCAGCAGTTCCAGCAGCAGCAATTTCAGCAGCAACAACCACCACCACAGTTTCAACAGTATGCTCCTAGGAATCAGCAGCCCACCCAGCAGCAATACGGCCAGCAGAGGGCCATTTCTCCGGTTGAGTCCCTCTTGACGCAATACATAGCCAAGCATGAGAAGATCAATCTGAAGCTGGAGATGGGACAAAGAGTGCTCACTGATCAGGTGACCCAGCTGGGGTTGCAAGTGGCGAACCTGCAAAGACCACAGAATTTATTACCGCCACAGCCTGAGGTGAACCCTAGGGGGGTAAATCGGACCTTGGCACTCACACATGAGCATGAGAACGTGTCCGCCGTAGTCTTGAGGAGCGGGACACAAATTCCTACTAGAGTGCCACCCAGGGAACCGGAAGCACCACTGGCCGTTGAGCGGCCAATTGAAAAAGCTAATGACGACGGTACCCCCGTTGCCAAAAATTGTGGCTCCGGAGGGAGCCCCCGAAGAAGAGAAGAAGAAAGAAGAAGGGAATTTGAAGGTATTCAAGCCCGTTGTGCCCTTTCCACAACGTTTGGCCCAAGCAAAAATTGACGAGAAGTATGGCAAATTTTTTGCCATGGTCAAGGATTTAACCCTTCAAATCCCCTTCTAAGAAGCTATAGAGACGATCCCCTCCTATGTAAAATTCTTGAAAGACTTGGTGACACGGGGATCTAGAAAAGAAAAGGTCGTGTTAACGGCGGAGTGCAGCGCACTCATTCAGTGCGCAAATCCGCCCAAGCTCAAGGACCCAGGAAGTTTCTCCATCCCTTGCTCTATTGGGAAAGTGCAAATCCAGAGGGAGCTCGTCGATCTAGGGGCGAGCGTCAGCTTAATGCCCCTATCACTGTATAAGAGAATATGGATGGGAGACTTAGAGCCCACCGGCATGACATTATAACTTGCTGATCGTTCGGTCAAGTACCCGGTGGGAGTAGTGGATGACCTCTCCGTCGATGTGAAAGGAGTGCATGTACCGGTTGATTTTGTGGTGATGGACATGCCGGAAGACAAGCATACACCAATTATTCTTGGACGACCCTTTAGGGCAACCACCGGAGTGTTGATAGACGTGAAGAATGGGAAGCTTTCCCTCAATGTGGGCCAAGAAAGAGTCGAATTTGACTTAGGCTTGTCGATGAAGCATCCAAATCCCCCGGATGATCCTATTGTCAATATGCTGGAGAATGAAGAAGATAGAGCTGTTGAAACAAGTGCCTGGAAAGTGCTCTCGAGGAATCCCCCCGATAGCTTGGGGGACCTTGGAGAGCAAGTTGGCTCCCCAAAGAATGAAGTTGCTAATGAGACGTTCGCGCGACATGTGATCCCTCCCGGATTTTCTAAGTCTCCTCCTACGAGGAGAAAAGGGAAAGAACCCATGGACCTCACCGGCAATGAGGTCCGGATCCTGAAAAAGATGGTGGTAGACGCCAATTTGAGGGAGAAGCCCCTGAATCCTGTCAACAAAGGGAGGGTAGTCGAGCAAATCTTTTTACAGCCGCCGACTACACCAATAGCCACAACCTCAGGAGCTGAAGAGATGTCGGATTTTGGGCATCACCCGTATCGCCCACCATGAACATCATCAACGAGCGTCGAGCTAACGACGTTAAACAAAAGCGCTTCATGGAAGGCGACCCATGTTCTAAACTTTTACTTCCGTTTTTAGGACTTTTTCTTAACTTTATTTTATCTATTTTTATAAATAAATCCAGCCGCAAGAACTTCCGTCGTGAAACTTAGGCGATTTTTGGGTTTTTGCAGAAAACAAGGCCCCAACCGACCGGGTGATAACTCGCCCGATCGGTTGGGATGTATCAGCTAACAGCCGTGTCTGTCACCAAATGAACCGACAGGGTGGAGAAAGAACAGACCGGGTGAACAGACCGGGTGAACAGACCGGGTGACCTGGGGAAACTCTCGCGAAAATTTCAGTATTCATCAACCGACCGGGTGATAATATGCGAGACCGGTTGAGGGACCGGGTGAAAAAATCTGAGTTCTTGGGAAAATGTTTGGAGCGGCGAACTGATCGGTTGAGTTTTCAACCGATCGGGTCGCCTGTAGCGTCTCTTTAGCCAAACTTTTCGACCACGAAGTCAACCGATCGGGTGACAACTCACCCGACCGGGTCGACTTAAATCCCTATAAATGGCCACCCCCGCCCGTTCGTTCCACCCTCGCAGATTTCGAAATTCCTATCGACGTTTCACCTTCTCCTCTTGCGCCTGACCTCGTTCCTCCCCTAAATCAACCCCAATCACCCCCCCTCTCCCTATCCATCTCTTCATCGATTTCTCTCCATCTTCCTCGATTCCACCCGCACTCAAAACCATAACTTTCACCCATTCTCCCCAAATTTCGAAACTTGCTGAAGAGATTGCCGCGGCTTCACACGTGCTCCTATCGAGTAGCATTGGGGCATCTACGAGCAACGATCTTCATCTCATTTGGGTAAACTCGCTCCTTAGCTAAATTTTTATTTTGCCCAAAATATTCCATTTTGCTCGTTGGTCGTGTTTGTGTTTATTCAGTATTTTGCATACACACACACACACACGACTCCTACACAATGCCTCCCCGCCGTGCTAAGCCCACCGACGCCAGCTCTTCCAACCCCAGGCCCAACCGTCGCGCTCGTCGCAAACAACCCCCCGCTCAATCCACCACCACCAATTCATCTACCACCCCACGCACCACTCCCCCCCTTACGTTGACGATCCCAAATACGGGATGTCATTCCAAGACGACGACCAAGCCAACTGATTCACGGCCATGATCCTCCTAGCTTGACAGGGTGGTCAGATAACTCAGGAGTCCGTCGACCGAGACCTACCCTTTCTTCAAAACTTCATTCGCCACATCCGTGAAGACCCACCCGATGTCTCCGAGCTCCACATTCCACCCACCACGACTCCTGGTCCCCAGCACAGGCACCCATCACCACCCCCAGAGGGTGGTGCCCCTGTTTGACTTTTCCCATCCCGCTTTTGTCCCCCCTATGTTTGTGCCCATCTGTCTTTGCGGGGCCCTGCTTTGTCACTGCTAGGGGGGACCCATTCACGTGTCGCATCACTTCCTTTTTTTTATTTTCTTTTCTTTCACTTTCTTGACATCCCCCTTGCATATTTCTGCACTTTCACAACCACATCATCTTGCTAGCATTGTCATGACTAGCTTGGGGGACGTCTATTTTGGGTTTGTTGTCGTGTTTTGTTTTTGTGTGTGTGCTTGTTTTACTTTTTATCGTGTCGTGTCGTGTGGTTTCATCGTGTCGTGTTGTGTCGTGTAATCTGTTCATTTTTCTTTTTCTTTCTTTTTATATTTTTATGACGTGTGGTTTGATCGTGATTTTTCTTTATTTTCAGTTTCGTATCTGTGTTTTCCATGTTTTTCATTTCTTTTTGTGTCGGTGCGTATCCCCCCCCCCCCCCATTTTCATTGCCCTCCCGTACTCACTCTTATTGCATTGAGGGCAATGCAAGCTTCAGCTTGGGGGAGTCGCACTTTGTACGTCAATTGAGTCTTTCTTTTTCGTTTTTGTGCCGTTTTCATTGTGTTTTAATTTTTTTCTTTTCTTCTTTTTATCTCTTTCTCCTAGAGATGAACCATATGATGAATTGCCACAAAATCACACACACCTAGCATATCATCGATAATCACACTCACTAACTCTAGGATATCGAGTCCTCTTGCATTTCACGCATCGTGGGTCCACTTAGCTTTTTTGTGAGTCGTGTGTCGTGCCTAGCCGTGTGGTGTGCTTCTACTTTGTGATTTACTTTATATACCTGTCCATGAATGACCCCTAGATTATCATGTTTCGATATGAAAATGCGGTACTTATTTCTACTGTCTGCTTCTTCTGCATGCTATATATATCGTACGCTTCATTTCGCATGTGTCGGGATTCCACAATTAAGGACTAGGATAACCCATTTAGCCCATGCTCTATTTAGCGAGAATAGTTTCCTTTGCCCAAGTGTTTAGATTCCGACTTCTTTTTTGTTTTACTTGGTGCAAATCCCCTCGCCGTGTACCGTTCTCCCACTTGGGAGAGTACACATGTGTATAGCCAAAAAAATTCCCAAAAAATCCAAACAAAGGAGAAAAGAAAAGAAAAACCCAAAAAGAAGAGAAATGAAAAGAAAAGAAAAAATATTGTATAGCCAAAAATCCAAAAAAATTCACAAATACCAAAAACCCAAAAAAAATTCTCGTGTGTACATTTTCCTACTTGCCGAGAATAAAGGGAAGACGAGAATTTGCACCGAGTGTTCTTCTCCACATCATCTCAACCCCCATCGGTTTCGAAAACACTTGGCTTAGGAACTTTTTTAGCTATTATCTAGGCTATATGGAGTGATTTCCTTAACCCTAGTTGTGGAGTCCCCGACGCATGATATGTTTCGATTCTCTCTATTCTCATGCATGCTTGAACTATATATTCGCCGCTTTATTCAAATCGAATCGATATTTGGGTCGTTTCCTGGATTTTTGTATATCGAGCTTTATTGCACATCGTAGATAGTGACACCGTCTGCTAGCGCACGACCACACTCACTCGCGCTTCACCGCGTGTGCCCACGGCACTTGTTTGGACTCGTACTCATTGGTTTAGTGATGTGATTTGGCGTTTGCTTGCTTGGTGTGTCGTTTTTGATTTTGTTGGCCCTGACGGGTGATCTAGGATATAGAGTTTTCTTCTTCTCTCTTTCTCTCTATTTTTTTCCTCCGAGCTCCTACTCTCACTCGTCTTCCTTGAGGACGAGGAAGAGTTCAGCTTGGGGGATTTTGACGTGCGTTTATATTTCATATATTTACGCACGTTTTCTTCCATGTTTTTCCGTATTTTACCGTCGTCTTTTATTCGTTTTCTCGTGTTTTCTTGTGTTTTCTCGTTTTCTTTCACTTTTCCGTATTTTCCGTGTTTTGCAGGAGTTTGCTGGCATTTGGGGCATAAAACGATGATATCATGTGTCCCCGGAGCAACGGGAGGAGTCACGCGTGATCCAGGAGGTCAAACGACGTAGATTGCATCTTTCAGCCCCTCACCCGGTCGGTTGGTCATCTCCAACCGATAGGGTGTTGCACACGTGCACCACCCGGACGCAGCTTGGAGCTCATGAGAAGTCACCCGGTCGGTTCAGTGACCGGGTCAAACGCTCAAAGTCTCTGGAATTCAGAGCTGAATTGCCAACCGATCGGGTGAACTTCACCCGATCGGTTCACCTGTAGCTGAATTTCAACAGCCGAGACACGAAGTTCCAACCGGTCTCCTCACCCGGTCCGCACCAAGATCCAACCGATCGGCACCAAGATCCAACCGACCGCATCCAAGATCCAACCGACCGGTTCGTCCTGACCGGGTGAAACCCCGCATTGCGCTGTGATTTTGTGAAGCGGCTCACCCGACCGGTTGACTTGTCAACCGATCGGGTGATGTCGTTTTCTATAAATAGAACCCTAGGTTTCCCAGATTCGGGAGTTGGTTATTTTTTTACTGTTTTCTTCATTTTGTGACGGCTGTAATTTCCCAGTTTTTGTAAGTTTTCGGATCTTTGTAAAACTTTAGTATTATCTTAATTGCTTTACTACCATTGCATTTCTATTGTCTGATTATGATTTTGACAGTTCATTTTCGTTTAGATCGCTTTTTAATGAATATTTGTGAGTAGTTCCCAAATCTGGGATTTTGGCGGAAACCCCTTCGTAGGCTCTTCCCGATGCACCCATAGGGTTGGGAAATCGATAGGGATTAGGAATCTAACGGTTACGCGGGGTGTTTTATCGTCATCGGCGGGAAAAAGACCGCCTTTGACCGTTGGGCCAAGGGGGAATAAACTTGGCGGTTGACTCCCTAGCCATAGCTCACGCCCTTAGCGTAGACGCCGAATCCTAGCACGCGGGAGCGGCAGGATGAGACGTTGGGAGTTATCGTTGCGAGCTTAGTGCTCCCGGAGTCGATCAGTGTTAATGGACACGGGAGTGCCCACTGATCGAACCCAGGAAGTCCGGCGTATCATCCTGGGCACCGACCGGAATATCGGGCCCATGGGATGCCGGTACCACTTTCATAGGCAACGTCTCACCATTAGACCATAATTCCGATCGCCATCCTACCCGTAGGCCGTGTCGGCGAGAGTCGCTCGTTGGGGTGGAAACCAAAGTCCCGGGTTTTTCCTTCATATTGTGTATACCTTGCATTCCTTTACCGTGACAACCCATCATTCGATCTGGGCTAGCTCGCCCATGGGGTGATTTTGATCCTCTTTGACACAAGCATATCCACGCCTCCCTGAGTTCGACCCCCAAGCCACACTACAACACCGTGCGCTTGCGGTTACAAATATTTAAATTCCCACGCCCCCTTTCGCATCATTGCACACACATCCGGTGCGCAGACGCGCGCCCACCGGGGGCCCGGTCATGGTGCATGGGGTGGGAGAGTGGGTGTGCATGCGTGGGGTGTGCGTGCGTGTGTGGGATGGGAGAGTGGGTGTGCGTGTGTGCGTGGGGTGGGTTATGCAAGTCGCGTGTGTGTGCATTGGGGGGGTGTGCATGGAGTGTGCGTACGTTTGGGGGGGTTTGTGTGTGTGCGCGCATGCACGTGCTTGGAGTGTGTGTGCGTGAGGGGGGTGCCTTGGTGGGGGGTGTGGGCATCGGGTGTGGGTGCATGGGGGTTTGGGGGGTGTGCATGGAGTGGGTGGGTGGGTGTTCATTTGTGTGTGTGTGTGTGTGCATGCGGGGTGGGTGCTTGCATGGGTGGGTGTGTGGGTGTGTGTGTATGTGCATTGGTGGGTGGGTGGGTTGTGTGGGGGTGTGCATTGGGGGAGTGTGTGTGCATGTGGGGGGTGCATTGGTGGGTGGGTGTGGGCATGAGGTGTGGGTGCATGGGGGCTGGGGGCATGGAGTGAGTGGGTGGGTGGGTGGGTGGGTGTGCATTTGTGTGTGTGTGCATGCTGGGTGGGTGCTTGCATAGGTGGGTATGTGGGTGCGTGGGTGTGTATGTGCATTGGTGGGTGGGTGGGTTGTGTGGGTGGGTGTGCATTGGGGGGAGGGGGTCTGTGCATGGATTGTGTGCGTGGGGGGGTTGTGGGGGGTGTGTGTGTGTGTGTGTGTGTGTGTGTGTGTGTGTGTGTGTGTGTGTGTGTGCATCGTTGTGTGTGTGTGGGGGGGGGGTGAGTGGAGGGTGTGTGGAGTGTGTGTGTCGGGGTGTGTGTGCATGGTGTGTGTGTGTGTGCGTGCGTACGCATCGTTTTGTGTGTGTGTGTGTGTGTGTGCATTGGTGGGTTGGTGTGGGCATGGAATGTGGGTGCATGGGGGTTGGGGGGTGTTTGCATGGAGTGGGTGGGTGGATGGGTGTGCATTTGCGTGTGTGTGTGTATGGGGGTGGGTGCTTGCATGGGGGTGTGTGTATGGGTGGGTGGGTGTGTGTGTGTGCATTGGGGATGGTGTGCATTGGTGAGGTGGGTGACACACACACACACACACACCCCCCCCCCCCCCCCCGCGCCCACGCCCAGGCCACTGCTCGCACACATTCACATGTGCGTGCACGCACGCACGCGCACACACACACACACCCACCCCCAAGCACACACCGATGCATACACCCATGCACATAACCATGCACACACCCTAACCCTAACACACTTACCCCACTCTCGCGTGCGTGTACACACATGCAAGCACCCACCCACATGCATTCACCGACCCATCCATGCACACAACCCATCCCACCCATGCACACACCCACCCCATGCACATGCGTGCACACACACCCCCCCACCCACACCACACGCGCCGCCATGCGCGCGCGCACACATACACACACACACACACACACACACACACACACACACACACACTTGCACCCACCCACCCAATGCGCGCACGCACACACACACCCATGCACACACACCCACTCCAAGCACACACCCCCCTCCCCCAACGAGCGCGCACACACACCCATGCACCCACCTATGCACCCGCCCACCACATGTACGCACACCACAGAGGGAGAGGGAGAGGGGGGGGGAGAGAGAGAGAGAGAGAGAGGGCTGGAATGAGTGGATGAGAATTTCCGTTCAAATTTATTGTCTTTTGGACGGAAAATTATAAAAAGTATCAACTTGAAAGCAGAGCCAAACGTTTCGGTATTTCAAAGTGAACTTCAACTTCAGGATATTTACTTAAAATGGCTCAAACGTGACGGTATTTTTATGCAATTTACCCTTATAAATAATCTGTATAGGAAGACCAATATTGAAATAAAAATATACCCAAAAAACTGATCAATAAAAAATAAAAAAGGGGTACCTTTCTAGTCGGAGCTCGACTTCTTGTCATCTTCCTCCTTCCATATACCCCTGTTAACTGCGCGTGGGTCTAACACACGTCCATAATTGACTGCCAGCATCGTGTTTGTGTGGATGGATAATGCCAGTCATCTATGAATCTTGCACCACAAGTATTAAAAAACTATATACCACCTTGGTGTCTCATCAGGACTCTCGCAACTCAAATTGATGGCGTCCGTTCTATGATCGAAGACATGAGTACTGCGAGTATGATGCTAGTCAGAGATCCAAAGGCAGCGGACACCACTAAAGTCATTGTCAGCTCCATTATCTATACTTTTACTTGTCGCAAGAAGGAAGCCCCAAACTTCAAGCCGTGCATGTGTGTACTACGCGTTACCAACGTCGGCATTTTGACTCCCGTTTCTTTATAGTTTGCTTGTGCCACCCAACTTCCCTCCCGAAATCACCGCGCATCTTCCCTCAACCGCCATCAACCCCTTGCAACCAGAAATATATATACCCCTCGTTTCTTTCTCATTCATTCATTAACACATTCATCCATGACAATGGCCACTGAAGGAGCAATTGCCTCCACTAGTGCCGCTGCATCATGTCAGCATAAAAAGGCCTCCTCATTCATCGGCAAGCTACGATGCAAGCTATCATCAATCAAGATGCGTCCCAAGGAGGAGGAGCCGCCTCCGGCGCTCTCCTGCGATCAGCGCGCCCCCGTTGCCCGTTCCGCCCGCTCCAAATCCAGGGAGCTGGGCCGGGTGTTCACCTACTTCGACGAGAACGGAGACGGCAAGATTTCCCCCGGGGAGCTGCGAGGCTGCATGAAGGCGGTGGGGGAGGAGATGTCGTTGGAGCAGGCCGAGGCGGTGGTTCTCTCGGCCGACTCGGACGGGGACGGCCACCTCGGTTTCGACGACTTCGTGACGCTGGTGGACGCGCAGGGGGAAGAAGAGAGGGGGAGGAGCCTCAAGGAGGCTTTCGAGGTGTACGAGATGAAGGGGGAGGGGTGCATTACGGCGAAGAGCCTGAGGAAGGCGCTTCGGCTGCTGGGAGACTGCCGGAGCATCGAGGAGTGTCAGGCGATGATCCGCAGATTCGACGAGAATGGGGATGGTGTCATTAGCTTTGATGAATTCAGGAATATGATGCTCTGAATGTCTCAACACATTACTTGAAGAATTTAGGAGGAGGGCATTAGATATTGACGATGTCTCAAAAGTGGTTCTCTTTTTTTATCATATATAGAAAAGGATCAAGTTTCTTGCTCCCATCATGATTCAAATTCTGGCCTGCAAATTCATCCGTGTTATTTGACAAATTCAGTTGATTCTGTGTATAGTGAGCATAAAATACACTGTTATGTAATTGCACTGTGTGTGTTTGTTATTCACGCTATTGTCTCAAAAGCTTTTCTTTTTCTACTTCTTTCTTGCCTGTGTTTTTCATCTGTTGTTAAAACAAATGTTTCGTTGGAGAGAGACAAAATACTAGAATGAGCTAGTTACGAACGAAGAGAAGATCACTGGAGCAATGAATGTAATGGGGAAAGAATGAATGGCATTCAAGGGTTTTTTTGGAAGGGAAAAAATTGAGATGAGTACAAAAGTATAGTTTTTCTAAAATCATTTTCCCTTGTATATTTGAAAGGAAAAGATGGTGCAAGACTGGAATTTTTTTATAGGCCACATGTAATTTTTTTGTATGGTTAGAATTTATAGTGTTGAAAAGTGTTGAAAAAATATGATACAAAATAGCAAAATATATCGAGATTAATATAGGATTTATGAGGAATTTTGGAGACTTTTGGAGGCCAAAACGAAGTTTTTTCAGTAAGCCCAACACTCAAATAGATTCTAGAATTTTATCTGCACAGTAAATGTTGGGAATGATGACGACCAAATTGAGATCTGTGCTGAAACAACCGATCCTAAAAGCTGATCAGGAATCTCGGACTAGCAAAAATGGATTCTTAAATAACCCAACAAAATCCTTACGACTGTGCAAAGTGAATCAGCAAACAGAATAGCAACAATAATCAAATTAATCGCAGACATGCACACAATAGTTTATCATGGTTCGGTTGTACACAACATATATCCAGCAACTTCCAAGATGATTTCCCTATTAGAGAGATCTTCAAAGGGGTTGCAATCTAGCTTCCACTCACGTGAGTAATAACTTGGCTGAAAGCAAAGGTCTCACAAACTCACTCAATGAAGAAGAAATCAAAGGAGACAATGGAGAGAATCGCTCAACTCCAATAACAAACTCCTAGCCCTAATCTTGCAACAAAAATTCTTCAATGGTGGTGACTACACGCTCCTCTCTTGCTCCAGATCCGAAAAGCATTAGCCCTAATGAAATCAACCCTTTAGATTAAATCGGGCTCCTAAAACACGCCTTGAAAGCATCTGAACCATCGACTAAAACTGCCTGGCCCCACGATGCTCGATCGATCGAGTTCATCGCTTGACCGAGCAGTCTTTCTGCTGCAGCTACCGCTGGGTGGATGAGCGAGGGCGATCGGTCGAGCGACTGATTCGCTCGACCGAGCTAACAATCCTTGCAGAGAGCAAGAAAATGACAAACTCTCT
This sequence comes from Scilla litardierei, assembly GCA_030789695.1. Lineage (NCBI taxonomy): Eukaryota > Viridiplantae > Streptophyta > Magnoliopsida > Asparagales > Asparagaceae > Scilla > Scilla litardierei. The sequence goes on along the minus strand of CM061142.1, from coordinate 601,214,402 downwards.
GTTTAATTAAACTCGGTCGAGCACTCAAACCGCTCGACCGAGCCGATAATAACTCGATCGAGTGGTAGAGTACTCGGTCGAGCATGAATCTTAGCTGCTGGCCCTTTGTTGAGTGCCTCCAGCTCGGTCGAGCGACTGGCTCAGCCCGACCGAGCGACCTGGGTAAGTGGGATGAGATTATTGAATCACCAAAATTCAACACAGTACTATCTTGATTCAAATCTCTTCATACATGCTCCTGCACGTACACACTGCTCACCATGACCCTCTCTCTGGGTTTCATCATCATCTCGAAATACGCGCCCTCTGGCCCCACATAAGAAAACAAGGAGATCAACTCCAGGAACACCTGGAGCTTGACAGCGGGAACTGGCTTAGTAAACATGTCTGCGGGGTTCTTCTCATTCGGGATCTTCTGAAGCTCCACGGCCTTTTTCTCCAACACTAGGAAGGAATCTCGCACCTCAATGTGCTTTGTCCTCGAACTGTATGCCTGGTTCTTTGCCAGATGAATGGCACTCTGGCTATCACAGTACACCTGCGACAAACTCTGCGGCACCCCCAAATCTCTAAGCAGACTCCTCAAATATTTGGTCTCCTTCACAGCTTCCACTGCTGCGATCAACTCGGCTTCTATGGTCGAAAACACTACCACCGACTGTAGGACCGATCTCCATGATACAGCGTGTCACAACCCCATCCCTGGGATACCCAGAAAGACAAGGTACGTGATGAGAACTAAATACGTATCTGTAGGTCCACTGTGTGCTGCTGGAAATAGTACATGTAATGCTCCACTAAAAACACCAACCACAATCACATAAGAGCCACAGACACGCGAAGGCCAACACAGGGCAATAAAAGAAACAACCAAACAACTCAACATGGGACAAAACTAAATGATCAGATCAATTTATACAGTATCACGAGTCCAAGTCCATTCTATACATCAATATCATCATCCTTGCAACCATAAGTAGAAGGATCTAATCCAACAGAAGAAACCCAAAAGTACAAGCCCTCACCTCACCCCTCGCCACCCCAACCTATAGCTACACCACTGAACGCCAACTCCAACTGCAACCTCTAATCCAACTCTACATTCCAACTTCAATACCTGAAAGGTCAACAGGGATTCGTCAGTGCGTGACCTAGTAGGAATTCCATACTCAAACATAAATGCAACACACACACACACACACACACACACACACACACACACACTAAACCACTAAATGCAACACACACACACACACACACACACACACACACACACACACTAAACCACGGCTGAGTACACAATGCTACAAGTGAAGGTACCACAACTAAATATGGCATGCACAACCAAAGGAGCAACAACCGTACTGTACATAAGAAAAGAGGACAGAACCAAACAACATGTGTAAAGGGAGGTGTGAGGATATTACAGTAATAACAACAAGTACGCCTAAAGCGCAAAAGAGAGTCAGTCAAACAATTGCATACAATGTTAGCTTTTGGAACCCTAATATCGAATACGACGTATGTGACTGGACCTCTCCCAACTATGTGGGAGAGCAAAGAGGACTCCCCGCCGCGCTAGCCCTTCAGGAGCCTCGGTACCACTCTACACTTCCCGCCACGCTAGCCCATCAGGAGTACAAGTGTATCCACTACACAAAATCATAAAGACACCACAACTAGTCCATCCCATCTGCCTACCCGATACTTCGGAATTCTCCCAACCCGTGTCACCCTCATTTAGGAGGACTAAAATACTTCCTCACTTTCACCTTTCATGAAACATACCACTTTCCATTTCCTCTCTTTCCACATTTCACGTTCCACAACAAACCAATCACCTCATGTAACAACAACATTAGTGAATGATATTTAAACTACAAATAGGTGATATACAAGTGGCATGATGCACGTGAGTATAAGTGTGTACAAATATAAAGTGTGTATAAGGCACATGTGCATGAGTGCAAGGGTAAACAATTAATGCAAGGGCACACAAACATTAGTAGAGAAGAGGCATATGCAAATATGAAATACTAAAACAAACATTGTCCACATATACATGGTATAGTTGGGAGACACATTTGGCTCTGTTGAGTATTGGACTTCTCCCAACTTGGTGTTAATAATGAGCAAACATTAATACTTGTGAATAATCCCCTATTTTGCAATTACACCATTGCCTAAGCTTATTATGAAGATCTACTTGCAATGGATGACACTCAAAGATCATTGAAGGCAAATGAAATGGATTGGATAATCATAGATGGTGATTGAAGCTCCTAGAAGACCTCAAGCTCATGCATTGGATAGAAGAGAGAGTTCGTCAAATGTAACTTTCTTATATCTCTTCTAGTATGTAGCTTAGAAATAGAATATTATTGGAGTACATACACATCTTCATTTCAGTCTTAGGATTTCATTAGATCAAGTTTCCTTAGATTTCAATTCATTTCTATCTTGACTGTGCATGTAGTGTTTATAACAGTCGACTGCTGAACGTTATACAGTCGCCTGTCTTAAAACCAGTCGACTGTGTTTTGTTCTATAGTCGCCTGTTATGCACAAACTTTTACAGTCTTGTTTTGGGCTTCTTCTGTTTCAATTCTTACAGGCGACTTATGAATGATTCACAGGCGCCTGTCCAAGTGATAGTCGACTGTGTATTGTTAATCAGTCACATGTCTATCTATAGCCCAAAGTCCATCTGTCTAATTACTCTGGCCAGTCGACTATTGTTGAGTTTACAGTCGACTGTTCAATGGAACAGTCGACTGTCAATGCTGCAACAGTCGTCTGTCTATGATCCAATTTGTTGACTCAACTCTCTGAAAAATCTCAGGGTTTTGATAGTCGCATGTATAAGGATTTACAGTCGCCTGTTCTGATTAACAGTCGACTATCTTCTCATCATCAGTCGTCTGTCCTGTTCTCCCAGACGTTTTCTAGATTTCATCAACTTACCCAACTTACGGCCAGTCGCATGTAGTAGGATTTACAGACGCCTGTTGGTTTAAAAGTCGAATGTCTATGCCTCATCAGTCAACTTTCCACGCGGTAAGTTACCGTTATGAATTCTTACCTACCCTATCTGACTGTGCAGCAGTCGACTGTGGTTTCGTCAACAGTCGACTTTCGTGAGCCCAGATTCTATCCGTTGAGATTTTTCTTACGGATTTCAAAGGGGTTTTTGCTGTTTTCGGTTAAGGGCTTTGAGAAACCTATATAATGAGCCTCTACTGTTCCATTGAGAGGTTACTTAGTCACTCACTCATTCAATCAAGCTTTTATTCTCATGATCAAAGCTCTCAAGCCCTAAAGCCCTAAGTATTCCAATCTTCAATCTCTTGCTTTCCAACCTAGAACCAAAGAGATATCTTCTAGGCATTTGGTGTAGTCAAGAGAAAGGGCTTTCCTCTCTTCCAAGAGAGTTTTTCAACACACAATCCACTTCTCCTTCAAGCTCTACTTCAAGGCATAGGTGATTGTAAGTGTTGCTTTCATATTTCGTAACTTTTGTTATTTGAATTCACTCTCGGGTTGTGAGAGTGGTTTGCTTGCTCCCAAGTTGTGGGATTCAAGGTCAATCGATTGTATTTCGATTTCACTTGTAGGGTTGCTACAAGTGGGTTTTAAAGAAACCTTAAGTTAGGGTTCTAACTTGAGTATCCGGTGTTAACCGGGTGGAAGGGACGTAGGATTACCGGGTACAAGTCGGGAAGTGACTTGGGTAATCCGAACCCTTGAAACATCCTTGCGTTTGCATTTGTTTCATTTTGGGTTTATTTCTATTCCGCACTAGTTTGTTGGTTATGAATTTAAATTGGTGTAACTATCTTTTTAAATTGCATAAACACTATTCAACCCCCCTTCTAGTGTTTTCCCCATAGCCATGGTCCTTACAATTGGTATCAGAGCGCAAGGTTATAGCTATGGCATCCAATAACAACAACGTTCCTCCATCGACTTCGTACAACAACCACGATCGTGATGGAGCGTCCACAGTTTTCGAAGGTCAATCAACGGTGCGTCCTCCGCGTTTCAATGGCACGAATTTCGGCTATTGGAAATGCCGGATGGAGACATTCCTAAGGAGTTCTTTCCTTTGGAGAACCCTCCACAAGGAATACGTCGAGCCCACTGAAGAGGATTTCAAAAAATGGACGACTTCCGAGAAATCCGCTGAAGTCAACAACGCAAATGCAATGAACACTCTTCATTGTGCATTGGATCCAGATGAGTTCAACAAAATATGCACATGTAAGAGTGCATATCAAATTTGGAACCATCTCGTCGTTACCCATGAGGGAACGAACAAGATAAAACTTTCTAAACTATATGTTGCCATGCAAAACTTCGATATGTTTCATATGCATGAGAATGAAAGCATAGCATCGATGTACAGACGTTTAACGGATATCACTAATGAATTGGAAGCTCTTGGACAAGTCTATTCCCAACAAGATAAGGTAAGGAAGATCATAATGGGAATGACCTCCAAATGGAAAAGAAGAGCTATCGCCATCGAGTAGGTCAACGACTTGAAGACTTACACAATTATTAATCTTATCGAGACTCTCTTGTCTTATGAAGTAAGACGGGAGAACCGATTAAAGATTCGAGCTATGATAAACCCTTCGGAGTCCAAGAAGAAAGCTTTGGCATTCAACGCCAATTCCTCATCCTCCGATAGTGAAAAATCAGAAAATGAGATGGACTTGGGTGAAATGGCCAAATGACGAAGAAGTTTCAACGCTTCTTTCACAAAGGTAAATTTCCCTCCAAGAATAGATTTTAGCCTACTAATAATACTTCATCTCTTTGCTTTAATTGTAACAAGCTAGGGCACATCAAGAATGATTGCCCAATGCTACGAAACAAAGAGAAATGGAAGGCTCCGAAGTACCACAAGTCCGACAAGAATAAGAGAGATAAGAAGAAAGAACTCGTCGGTACATTTGATGACTCAAGTGGAGACACATCAAGCGATTCCGATGATGGGAAGGGTGAAAGTGCCCTCATGTAATTCATGGCCCGCTAAGATTCACTCTCTGATGAGAGTGATTCCGACATGGATGATACCGAGGTAACTATGGATGAATTGCATATTGCTAACGAAGAATTATTTGCTAGGTATCAATCTTTAATGCTTAGATACACTAGTTTAAAGAAATTGAATGTTAGCAATCCATCCATTCCATGCATTATCAATAATGACACCATTGTTGATACTTTAACCCTTGAGAAAGCAAATTTGGCTTCTCAAAATGTCACTTTGAGAAATAAAGTGAATACCCTCAAATCTCAACTAGATCAAACACATCCTACAGATAATAGTGATCTAGTTTCACGATACACACAATTGGGTTTAGAGAATGATTCTCTTAAAACCCAAGTGCATGAGTTCAAAGCACGGGTGTCCACCTTGGATACCAACATTTCTTCTCTTAAGGAGAAATATGAGCTCATGTCCTCCCGTATAGTGAGATTCAATAAGGGAAAAGGACAATTGGACGATTTGCTACCAAACCAATTTCCGACCACACATCGTGTTGGTCTTGGTTTTGTGCAAGCAAATGCATCCAATGCTCGCACCTCCTATAGTGGTGTCACTATAGACTTTGTGAGGCCATCCTCCGGTGCATCTACAAGTGGTGTCAAAGACACTATAGGTAGCAAACCTACCAAGAAAGTCACCACTTCACAATCTCTTCCTTTTGGCAAGAAACCCACCAAAGGTGGAAACCAAAAGAGAAGCCATGCTTACATGTACACAAATCTTCATCCACGTAGAAAATCTCCTACTTCACAAGTGGATACACATGACACTTTCTATGCTCCACACCCACGGACACGTACAAATCCACACATGAGAAATACTCATGTACGTGCTCCTATACACCCATATGCTCATACGCATCATTCTTACATGTATGCACATCCTCCACATGTCATGCATGATCCATATGTTTTATACAACCTGCATGTTTTCAAGCATACATATTATCCTAGTATGTCCAATGCATATCCACCACCTCATTTTTATGCTAGAAACCATGTTTCTAAGAAGCATGCACCACATAGAAATCTAATAAGTATGCATGCAACTAGGAAAAGGACTCCCAAAACATACACCATTTGGGGTGATTCCTATTTTCGTGATGTTATTAACAATGGTAATTATGTTGGGAAGAGGAAGTCCATTTGGACTTAGCTTCCAAAGGGCTAATCCCCTTGGACCCAACAAAAATTGGGTACCAGGAGCTTATGGTATATTATGTAGGTACCCAAGAGAAAGAAAAAGAGAAATATAGATAAAACTAGCTCTAAAAGGAAAGGATGGATTCTCGACAGTGGTTGCTCCAAACATATAACATGAGATCCTTCATTACTCTCCGAAGTGATTAGCATTAAGAACGGTGAAACGGTCACTTTTGGCGGTAACCAAAAGGGAACCATCATTGGAGTAGGTATAGTCGGAAACCCATCCAAACCTTTAATTACTAATGTATTTATAGTTAGTGGTTTATGTCACAACCTTATCTTCATTAATCAACTTTGTGACAAATGTTACAAGGTCAACTTTGGAGAGGGTATGTGTAAAATTGTTGATTCTAATTCACATGTTTTATTTACCGGTATTAGGTGTAAAAATATTTATTATTTGAGCTTGCCTAAAACCGTAGAACATTGCTTAGTTGCTAATACAAATGAACAACTATTATGGCATCGCCGTTTTGGTCATGTTCATTTCAAGCACTTATATAAGTTAGCTAAACATGATCTAGTCAAAGGTTTTCCAAAAATTGCTTTTAGTAAGAAAAACTTTTGTGATTCATGTCAAAGAGATAAACTTAGTAAATCATCTTTTAAGCTTAAAGAAGGCATTACTTCTAAGAGGCCCCTAGAACTTCTTCATCTAGATTTGTTTGGGCAAACTAGAACCGCTTCTTTAGGCAATGCTCATTATGGATTAGTTGTTGTTGACGACTTCTCTAGATTTACTTGGGTTTCATTGTTAACTAATAAGAATGAAGCTTTTGAAGAGTTTACCATATTTGCAAAGAAGATTCAGAATCTCTTAGGATCCACCATTATCATTATCCGTAGTGATCATAGAGCAGAATTTGAGAATGAGTCTTTTACAAAGTTTTGTGATGACACCGGAATAACACACAAATTTTCTTTTCCTCGGTCACCACAACAAAATGGTGTTGCAGAGAGAAAGAATAGGACTCTTATTGAGTGTGCTCGTACTATGCTCCATGATAGTCGTATTGGACTACAATTTTGGACAGATGCGGTGCACACGGCATGTTATGTGCTTAATATAATCCTAGTGAGACCCCAAACGAACAAAGCTTGTTTTGAGTTATTTTATGACAAAAGCCTCAAGTTAAATATTTTCGAGTTTTGGGTTCAAAATGTTTTATCAAGAACACCTTTGGTAATTTAGATAAATTTGAGCCAAGATTCGATGAAGGAATTTTTGTTGGATATTCTACACGTAGCAAAGCCTACCGCATATACAACGAAACTTCTTCAACGATCGAGGAATCACTACACATATCATTTTATGAAGATTTTGATTTTCCTCATGTTAATGATGATAGTATCGATGTTATATGTGATTCTCTTAGTAATGTCAAGATTAATGATTCAATTATTGAGACTAACACTACTGATGAGATTGTTGAAGATGTTCCAAGTGATGCAGGAATACCCAAAGCTTACCCAACCGTTCGCAACCATCCACATGACCAAATTATTGGAGATATTGGTGTGGGTGTTCTAAGAATTGAAGAATTCTCTCATTGCGCATTTGTCTCTACCATTGATCCAAAGAACATCCAAGAAGCATGCGAGGATAGCTCTTGGATAGTGGCAATGGAAGAAGAACTAATGCAATTCGAGAGAAATGAAGTTTGGGAGCCCGTTCCTCTTCCATGTGGTCATCAAGTTATTGGGACCAAATGGATCTTCAAGAACAAGACCGATGAGAACGAGGTCATCACAAGGAACAAAGCAAGGTTAGTAGCTCAAGGCTACCGGCAAGAGGAAGGTATCGATTTCGAAGAATCTTTTGCCCACATCGCTAAATTAGAAGCTATTAGATTAGTCTTATCTTTTGCATCTCATAAGAATTTTAAATTATTTCAAATGGATGTTAAAAGTGCATTTTTTATTGGGATTGTAAATGAAGAAGTGTATTTTTCTCAACCTCCCGGTTTCATTCATGAAAAATTTCCAAACTATGTTTTCAAACTTAAGAAAGCGTTGTATGGGTTGAGACAAGCTTCTAGAGCTTGGTATAATCAACTCAAGACGTTTCTTTTGGATTTAGGTTTTAAAATGGGAGAAGTTGATTCAACACTTTTCATTAAAGATTATGAAAAGAACATCCTATTGATTCAAGTTTATGTAGACGATATAATATTTGGATATACTAACTTCAATCTTTGTCATAAATTTTCTAAGTCCAGAAGGATGAATTTGAGATGAGCCACATGAGAGAGCTCAACTATTTCCTTGGATTGCAAATTTGACAAATGAAGGATGGGACTTTCACAAACCAAGTACACATGGGAGCTTATCAAGCGATTCGGGATGGAATCGTCTTCAAGCAAAAAAAACTCCCATGAGTACGACAACCCATCTACACAAGGATGCGAACGAAAAAGATGTAGACGTTCGGCTATACGAGGTATGATCGGTAGCTTACTTTATTTAACTGCTAGTAAGCCCGATATCATGTTTTCCGTATGCTTGTGTGCTAGATATCAAGCTAGACCTAAAGAGTCACACTTGATTGCGGTTAAACGAATTTTTTGTTATCTCAATCATTCTCTAGATTATGGGTTACTTTACCCTAAATCTAGCACATATGAGTTAATCTCATATAGTGATGCCGACTTTGCCGGATGCAATTCCGATAGGAAAAGTACTAGTGGCACTTGCCATTTCCTAGGAAATTCCTTAGTCTCTTGGTTCTCCAAGAAACAGAACTCGGTATCATTGTCCACGACTAAAGCGGAATATATTGCCGCGGGTCTTGCATGTGCACAAGTTCTTTGGATGAGACACACTCTTAGCGACTATGGTGCCAATTGTAATACTTGCCCTATCATGGTTGATAACCAAAGTGCTATATGTCTTTCCAAGAATCCGATACGTCACTCCCGTACCAAACACATAGATGTGAGACACCATTTTATCAATGATCATTGTTGGAGCACACACACATCTAGTATGTAGCTTAGAAGTAGAACATTGTTGGAGCACACACACATCTTCATTTCAGTCTTAGGATTTCATTAGATCAAGTTTCCTTAGACTCCAATTCATTTCTATCTTGACTGTGCATGTAGTGTTTATAACAGTCGACTGCTGAACGTTATACAGTCGCCTGTCTCAAAAATAGTCAACTGTGTTTTGTTCTACAGTCGCCTGTTATGCACAAACTTTTACAGTCTAGTTTTGGGCTTCTTTGTTTCAATTCTTACATGCGACTTATGAATGATTCACAGGCGCCTGTCCAAGTGACAGTCGACTGTGTATTGTTAATCAGTCGCCTGTTTATCTATAGCCCAAAGTCTATCTGTCTGATTACAATGGCCAGTCGACTATTGTTGAGTTTACAGTCGACTGTCCAATGGAACAGTCGACTGTCAATTCTGCAATAGTCGTCTGTCTGTGAGCCAATTTGTTGACTCAACTCTCTGGAAAATCTCAGGGTTTTGACAGTCGTCTGTATAAGGAAATACAGTCGCATGTTCTGATTAACAGTCGACTGTCTTCTCTTGATCAGTCGTCTGTCGTGTTCCCGCAGATGTTTTCCAGATTTCATCAACTTATCCAACTTACGGCCAGTCGCCTGTAGTAGGATTTACAGTCGTCTGTTGGTTTAACAATCGACTGCATATGCCTCATCAGTCGACTGTTCACGTGGTAAGTTACCGTTATGAATTCTTGCCTACCCTATCTGACTGTGCAGCTTTTGACTGTGGTTTCGTCAACAGTCGACTTTTGCGAGCCCAGATTCTATCCGTTGAGATTTTTTTCACGGATTTCAAAGGGGTTTTTGCTGTTTTCGGATAAGGGCTTTGAAAAACCTATATAAAGAGCCTCTATTGTTCCATTGAGAGGTTACTTAGTCACTCACTCATTCATTCAAGCTTTTATTCTCAAGATCAAGGCTCTCAAGCCCTAAAGCCCTAAGTATTCCAATTTTCAATCTCTTACTCTCCAACCTGAATCCAAAGAGATATATTCTAGGCATTTGGTGCAGTCAAGAGAAAGGGCTTTCCTCTCTTCCAAGAGAGTCTTTCAACACACAACACACTTCTCCTTCAAGTTCTACTTCAAGACATAGGTGATTGTAAGTGTTGCTTTCATAATTCATAACTTTCGTTATTTGAATTTACTCTCGGATTGTGAGAGTGGTTTGCTTACTCCCAAGTTGTGGGAGTCAAGGTCAATCGATTGTATTTCGATTTCACTTGTAGGGTTGCTGCAAGTGGGTTTTAAGGGAACCTCAAGTTAGGGTTCTAACTTGAGTATCCGGTTGTTAACCGGGTGAAAGGGACGTAGGGTTACCGGATACAAGTCGGGAAGTGATTTGGGTAATCCGAACCCTTGAAACATCCTTGCATTTGCATTTGTTTCATTTTGGGTTTATTTCTATTCCGCACTAGTTTTGTTGGTTAGGAATTTAAATTGGTGTAACTATTTTTTTAAATTTCATAAACACTATTCAACCCCCCTTCTAGTGTTTTCCCCATAGCCAGGGTCCTTACAGGCTCTACTACACACTTTCGTAGTCTCCACTTCATACAACTCCATTCTTTTGCCACAAGGGTCATGCCTCTTAGGGCCATGCCCATCACCCATTTTCCACACATAACATATCACAATTAACAATGCCAAATGTGCTCCCACTCTCATTAAATAAGTGAGAACTGTGTCTCTTTCACATGACTCCACAACAAAAGGGAATTATATCACAACATTGTTGTATGGCAAATCACAACTATACTCATGCTTTAAATACAATGCCACATATGCATATCAAGGGTGTAGGCCCAGAATTAAAGGGGGGTATGTTCACAATACTTCTTGCTTTCATTTAAATATTGTCACGACAACGCAGTGTACACTATAATGGCATAAGGTGGCAACATGTAATTGAGTTAGTTGTAGCAATTAGGGAGCAAACCATGTAACCATTATGCATTTGAATGTACTATGAGGGACCAATGTTTCATGCTACAATGGACATAACAAGTAGTGAAGGAAAGATTATCAAAACATGATGAAAGAACCCCAACCAAGAACTTCAGTGTGCAAGAAAAACATAGAAAGACCCAACACCAAGGCTGTCAACCTCAGTTCCACTGGAAATTTGGAAAAACTTGGTAAACGGAAGTTGTATGTAAGCATCTTATGCATTCACATATCAAATATCGTGATTTATAAGCATGTGGAGCAACATGAAATGAATTTACAACAAAGGATGTCAAAGCTGTCCAAATATACAGAACTACTGGGTCTATAAAACAGCCAATGTGCGCTATGTTACGGCCAGAATTTCGAAATCTGTTCAAAACGAAAAATGTGCACCCTGAAGCTAGGTTTCCGAAGCATCCAAGAACACTAAGTTTTCATACCTACAACACCAGATGGAGAAATTTTAGCACAGAGTGACAATTTCTGTCAGATTTTGATACCTCGGATACAATGGCAGTCTAAACCTAATTACAGTAGGATTCTGAAAAACTGATCTAAATGAAAGTTTTCATAATAAGCTTTCCAAAACATATTTTTTTGTAATTTAATTCCATCTAGATTAGGAACTGCAGCCATATTTCTACAGGTGAATTTGCAGTTTTTTTTAAAAAAACAAAACTTCCTAACAATGACTACTTGAGAATTTGCACTCTAAACAAACATGAAGCTAAGCTATTAGATTGGAGTTGGTTTCCTACCTCCATGAAGAAGCTAAACCCTCTTCCAATCCAAGAGAACTGCACCATCAAGCCACCTCCAAGCTCCAAAAAACTCCAACTCCTCTTTCACCCAAACCCTCTTCCTCCCTTCTTCTTCGTCCCTTTCTATTTCTCTTCCTATTTCTCCTATGATTTCTTTCTTTCCTTTCTCTTTTTTTTCTCTTGATGCAATTCGGCAGGATTTGGGAAGTTGGCAAGTTAGGGGAAAAGAAAATAAGAGGGGATGAATAAATTGATGGGAAATCGAATCCCACCCCCAAGTGGTTTTGATGATGAGCACACCAAATAATGTTAATGTACTAACTACACTACAAGTGTGCAGGTTATTAGACAAAAGGTGACTTTACGCATACTCCGAAGAAACTCAACCACACTCGAGACAAAGACGAATTTGCTAGTTCTACATCAAAGCACAAGATGAAGTCCTTGCTCAAGCTTAAATGAAGAAGGAACTCAAATTCAGGATAAGCAAGCTTTCAACAGATCAGCTTCCCAAAGGTCTTTTCTTGGTGTAGTGTGTGAGTTCTTAAGAAAATGTTAAAGCTAAAGTAGATATAGCACACACACACAAATGATTTCAAAATAAATTTTTAAATATTTTAAAATCATTTTAAACTCTTGAGAGCAATTGCTAGCTTTTTAAATATCCTAGTAGTCAACTCTATTACACCCAGTAATTGACTACACTCTCTGCAAACTAAAGTTTCAGGAAAAATTGCTCTGGGAGTCCACTACCAAAGGAGTGAGTCGACTACCAGCTAGAAGCAAATTTTCGAATGAAACACTCTGGGAGTCGACTACCACTCCTAGGGGAGTCGACTACCAGCTGGCAAATTTCAAACGTTTTTTGACTTCCTGATTTCATTCTTTCATCCTTAATTTGAATCCTCTCTTTTCACTATAAATAGAGGAATCTATGAGATTTTTTATAACACCAATATTATCATCAATTTAAAAATCTCTCTTGTGCTAAAATTTTCAGATCTCGCATTTATTCTGCTCTCATTATTCTTTAGCTAAAATCTGTTTTAATTTCTGATCTCCCAATTATTTTCAAAGTTATTATTTCTGAGATCAATTTTATTTGGCTATTAAAATCGCTTTTTAATAATCCGTGTTCTTCATTCTTTTATCTATTGAAAGGATTTTTGAAAGAAAACGATTTAGATCACAAAGACTCATTCTATATCTTTGTGTGATTTAAAGATCGATTTAAATTCTTTAGCCACGTAATACACATGTTATAATTTACTTTGGCTATAGAATTCCAGGTGTAAATCCAAACTCCACTAATTTTTGTGGTGAGTTGGAAATCGTTCTTATTTGTGATTTCCCCTTTGTTGAAAGGGAGCTGGAAATCCTAGACAATTCTAGGTGGTTGGAAATCCTGGTCAAGGCTAGGTGTTTGGGAAAATCCTAACGAGTGAAGTTAGGTGCTTGTATTGCTAAGGCAATAATGGAAAATCTCGTACCGGATTGGTCGAAGACTGAACGTACCCAAGTTGCGGGGACCCAGGATAAAAATCTCTGTGTCTACGTTTGCATTCTTCTGCGATTGTTATACTTGTTCTTACACTCTTTACTTGCTAACAAATTGTAATTTGTTCATATTATTCGAAGATAATTCTTTTGTTTACATTCGCTCGCTGTGTAAAGATCAATATTTGTGTAAAGATATTTGTTGTGTAATCTTATAATCATTCAGCAGAGTTGTGCCTGCAAACTCTCTGGGAGTCGACTACCATTCATAGGGAGTCGACTACCTGCTGTGCTATTTCTCTGATCAACATTGCTTATAAGATTGACTTGTTGATTAAGAATCAAGCGTAGATCACTCGGTTTCTTAGGCTACATTAGAAGGATTATAATTGTGCTAACCATACGAACGATAAAAATTTATTATTTGTACAATACTATTCAACCCCCCTTCTGTTGTTTGCCATCCACATGATCCAACAGAAATGAGTAGAATTATGTAGAAGAGAGGGGTAGTTAAAAGAAGATATTTGTGGGGATTCCTATAATTACAAGTTTGCCATTCCACTCTAAATAAAACTCTCTCTTCTCTCTTCTAATAATAATCCAAGCCCAAAAACAAAGCCCAACAAACCCACTCTTAACCACTAAAATTAACCAAGGCCCAATAACAACAACAACAACAACAACAACAAGAGTCATCAACTTGGTAGTTTTCCGAGGCCAAGCCCTACAACTTTGTAGTTTATAATGCTAATGCTAATAGCACTAGTATTAATGACCGCAATACCATTCATTAATAGTAAAAACCACAATGCCATTCACGTAGGAAATTACTATGCACACAACAAAATTACTATACACACCAACTATTATATACATCCAACGTATAGGGTACTAGGGCCATTACACAGCGGTAGTGCCCAAAGTGAACACATACCCCAAGTAGATCGCCGTCTGTCCCTATCTCTTGCATAGTCACTGTCGCAATATCCTGTCAGCACCTTTCCGTCTCCTTTCCCGTAAAGGATCCCGACACTAGCTGTGCCTCGCAGATATCTCAGATTCCACTTGATGACTTGCCAATGCTCCTTGCCTTGATTGGCCATATACATGCTAACCACTCCTACAGCATGTGCAATATCTGGATGCATACAAACCATCGCGTACATCAAACTCCCTACTGCACTCGCATATGTCACCTGAGACATGTACTTCTTCTCATCCTCATTGCTAGGTGACTTTGTTGCAAACAGCTGAAAATGAGCTCCTAGCGGTGTTGTCGCGGGCTTTGCGCTCTCCATTCCAAAATGGATCAGTACCTTCTGAATGTACCCCTACTGTGACAACCTGAGCTCATGCTTCTTTCTATCTCAGAAAATCTCCATTCCAAGAATCTTCTTTGAGGGCCATAAGTCCTTCATGTAGAACTCTCGCTCCAGCTTCGTCTTCAACTTCTTCGCCTCAAACATGCTATTGGAAGCAATAAGCATGTCGTCCATGTAGAGCAACAAGTAAATCTCCATGCCATTCTCAAGTGTGTGCACATACACACACTTATCCTTGATGCTCCTCTCAAAGCCTACTCCTATCATGAAGCTGTCAAATCGTTTATACCACTGCCTGGGTGACTGCTTCAACCCGTACAATGATTTCTTCAACCTACATACTAAATTTTCTTTTCCCTCAAATCTGAACCCCTCTGGATGTTGCATGTGTATTTCTTCATCAAGATCTCCATGCAGAAAAGCGGTCTTGACATCGAGTTGCTCCAACTCCATGTCTATGCTAGCCACTAGTGCAAACAACACCCAAATGGATGTGTGTCGCACAACAGGTGAGAATATATCGTTGTAGTCCTCTCCTTTCCTTTGTGTGAATCCCGGCCACTAGTCTCGCCTTGTACCTGACATCATTGCCATCTTGGGTTGAGCTTTCTTTTACCTTGTAAACCCAACGACATCTAATGGCACGCTTCTCATTGGGTAACTGCACTAACTCCCAAGTGTCATTTCGGTGAAGGGACTCCATCTCCTCCTCTATTGCTCCTTGCCACCGAGCAACATCTCCGTAACGGCCACTTTTCTGAGGTATGTATTCCATACGTATTGTCTATATTTCACTTTGATTTTTAATTGTAGTTTCCCTAACTCAGACGTGCGATCGGACCCCGTATTTACGATCCTCTCGGAGGCACGATCGCTCCGATATTTTCTTTACAATTTTTGGATACCGAGGGCAAAGTTGTTAATATCTTTTTATTACTATTATTTTTATTTTCCTAACTATAACTTTTAATTCAAATCGTTATTTAAAAAAATAAGAATAAAAATCCAACGGTTATAAAGGAGATCTTTTGAAAAATTGATTTTCTGTTAAAATCAAAACCTATTATTATAATATCCTAGCTTATATATAATAAATCCTAACTAAATGATTAACTGATCTTAACTTACCCACTATCTAGCCCCATATCATGTTTCTCTCTCTATCTTTAAGCCCACACCCCACGTGCATGTGCACGTCACCATGCACGGACGCAACCTCTCCCCACATCGATCCCCTCCCCCTCTCGTTCTTCTTCCTTTTTAAACCCATGCCTATTAACTCACGCACACAACTCTTTATTAAAAACCCAAAGCAAATCTACCTCTAAATAATAACCTAGACCTACCCCCTACTCTCGAACGGAACCCAGTCCAGCCTGACTGCTCCCCGACTTCGAACGCGGCCGCCCCGTTCCATATCTCCCCCAAGCCACACCGCCGGACACCTGCGACTCTTTCCACCTTCCACCACACAAGCCCGAACCACCTCTCCCTGACATCGACATCTCTGACCCCGTCACCGACCTCCCACGGCACCGCACCCAGGCGCCAGCCCTGCGCCTCTCACCCGCATGAATCCAGCTCTGACCTGAGCCTCTCTCTCTCTCTCTCTCTCTCCGTTCAGCCATGCCGCAAGCCCTCCGGTCATCTACGGTCCTCTGGCCACCTTCCCTCCTCCATGCGCGCCATCCCCAACCACCTGCAAACTGCCCAAACCCTTCCCTCAGCTACAGATTGTCGAAAAACCTCCCTCCAATCTCATTCTGCCGTGGTTCTCTTTCCTGGACCACTGCCCACTAAAACTTGTCACGCCCCGCTTCCCAAAAATACGGAGGCGAAGCGTGACTAAGGCCCGCTTGGACCGGAGCTGTGAAGCCCGGGCCCAATAAGCGTCTGTAGGGGTACCATTTTAAATATTTCAGGTTCTTGCATTTATAAAGTTCGAAACAACAGAAAGTATAAAAAGAAAGTTGCATTCATTAATATAAAGAGTTAATATCCAGCGAGTACAAAGTCTAAAAAGAGGGAAGCCCAAGCATGTCAACAACCAACGAAAGAGCAAACTGAAAGTAGTAACCTCTGAAAGGTGGCGACCGAAAAGTCCACAAGGTCTGGTCCTCGTCAGCACGTACTCTGTGTCGACGTCCTCCGGCTCTACGTCCTCGGGTAGCTCTGCCTGGTCGTCATACTCCGGCTCGACACCTGACGTACATCACCAAAGAAAGGAACTGTACGTCAGGTAAAGTCTACAAAAGAAAGTCAGACTCTACTGCAAATGTACTGAACTATTAGACATCATTTTACTGGTTGATTTACATGCTGGGGTTATAACTGAGAAGTAAAAGAAGGAAGTAACGCAGCAGGAAAAGTAAAGCGTAGCAAGAAGTAGTCGTAGCGTGTGCTTCCGACCACGGGACTATCCTAAAGGTTACAAGACAAGCCGGAACTAGACAAGACAAGACGGACAGGACACGTGAGACACGAAGGGTTCACGCCTTACGGTTCGAGGGGGATCAGACCCTCTCCCCGTGCGCACGCTCAACCCTACCCCAAACCCAGGAACTCATGACAAGAAGTACAGAGATCACTTCCGCTAGGGTAGCACCTGAAACGCCCGCATGCTTTTTATATCACGGAGATCACTTCCACCAGGGAAGCATCTGAAATGCCCGTAGGCTTTTTGTATCACGGAGATCACTTCCGCCAGGGAAGCATCTGAAACGCCCGTAGGCTTTTTGTATCACGGAGATCACTTCCGCCAGGGAAGTATCTGAAACGCCCGCAGGCTTTTTGTATCACGGAGATCACTTCCGCAAGGGAAGCATCTGAAACGCCCGCAGGCTTTTTGTGTAACAGAGACATGCCATGACAAGTGTAAGGGAAAGTTATTCTAGGGTGTCCACACGCACGCACACACAAGATAATCCTATGGTGTCAAAAGTTGTTGTTTGTCGAGCTTAGACTTCATCGTCAAGTCTAAGTCGTCAGGGCGACCCGGACGCTATCATTTCACGTCCGGTTCTATACACTCACTGTCTAACAGTTCTAACAATTTAAGACCAAGACGCGGTCAAAAAAATGCAAGTGGGTACACTTGTCTGCGGTGGCGAGTGTGTCATCCTCCCGGGCGTCTCGTCCAGTCGTCACGTCCACGGTAGTCCGTCTGCAACAGGTCATGGCAACGGTGTCAGGTCGCGTTTTTCAATAAATCCTATTTAGGTTTTGTTTCTAGGTTCAACGGGGCTATCCTAGCAGTCAAATTCACGTTTTTGTTTTGGTTCAGCCTAGTCAACGATCTATCCTATGTGCACAGAAATTCAGTCCGTTCGTCGATTTTCTATGGTGGACAACGTTTTAAGGATGCAAAATTAACTTTAGTTTACGTTGACAAATTTTAGATTAGGTTTTACGGTTTGCTACGGGTGGGTTCTTACTACATGTTAGGGGACTAACCTTTTTGACGTCGTTCAAAAAGTGGATGTCAGGTCTGACCGGCGATGGTCCGTCTAGTTCGACAGTCATGCGTAGATCTGGTGTCGGGTTTGGAATCAGCAACGGGTTGCAATGAAAGACGTATTATATCTGTGCCATCAGATTTACGGTATCAACTAAAACGTCTTAATCAATTAAAATAATGAAAACTATCAACGAATACACTGTTCATACCATCAAGTTAAGTCATTCACAGCATATGGTAATATTCAACATCAAAATAGATTACTAAATAGGTTACTGTTCATATATATATATATATTACAATATATATATATATATATATATATATATATATATATATATATATATATATATATATATATATATATAGGGTAAAATGCGCCTGAGGTCGTGCTCAGATGGGATTCCTGCGCTCGACCCCTCCTGACCGTCCGATCCGATCCCACGGCTGTTGTTAAAAGCGGAACATGAGGAACTTTTGGTGCAATTACCAACGGGCCCTTACGCGCCCGGAACTTTTGGGGCAATTACCATCCCGCCCTTATAGCCCCTATGAAAGCAACTTTTTAGAACTATTGGTGCAATTACCATCCCGCCCTTTATATCCTTTTCAAAGAAATAGTTTACACTATACGGCACCGTTGTGCGCGTCGACCCAGAACGGAGTATATTACTCCCCGCGAACAACACGCTACAGCCTATGTGTCGTGCGCGGCGTGGGATTAAAACGCACAAGTGTTGAGAAGTTACCAACCGTGCGCACGACGGGTAAAATTACCCCCGTCGTGCGCGAGGGGGAAAACGCAACGTGTAAAGAAATTTCCACCCGTGCGCACGACGTGCAAAATAAACCCCGTCGTTCGCGGGGGTTAAAACGCCTAGTGTGAAGAAATTCACATCCGCGCGCACGACGGGCAAACTTACCCCCGTCGTGCGCGAGGGGGAAAACGCAATCTGTAAAGCAATTTCCATCCGCGCGCGCGACGGGCAAACTTACCCCCGTCGTGCGCGTGGGTTAAAACGCCTAGTGTGGAGCAATTTCCATCCGAGCGCACGACGGACAAAATTAACCCCGTCGTCCGCGGGGTTAAAACGCACAAGTGTGCAGCAATTTCCATCCGCGCGCACGACGGGAAAAATAACCCCCATCGTGCGCGTCGTCCGCGGGGGTTATTAAAACGCACAAGTATCGAGCAATTTCCATCCGCGCGCACGACGGGAAAAATTACCCCCGTCGTGCGCGTCGTGTGCGGGCAAACGCACAAGTGTGGAGCAATTTACAGCCGGGCGCACAACGGGCCAAATTACCCCCGTCGTGCGCGAGGGGGAAAACGCAATCTGTAAAGCAATTTCCATCCGCGCGCACGACGGGCAAACTTACCCCCGTCGTGCGCGTGGGTTAAAACACCTAGTGTGGAGCAATTTCCATCCGAGCGCACGACGGACAAAATTAACCCCGTCGTGCGCGTGGGTTAAAACGACAAGTGTGTAGCCATTTCCATCCGAGCGCACGACGGGCAAAATTAACCCCGTCGTCCGCGGGGGTTAAAACGCCTACTGTGTGCAGCAATTTCCATCCGCGCGCACGACGGGCAAAATAACCCCCGTCGTGCGCGTCGTCCGCGGGGGTTAAAACGCATAGGTGTCGAGCAATTTCCATCTGCGCACACGACGGGCAAAATTACCCCCGTCGTGCGCGTCGTGTGCCGGCAAACGCACAAGTGGATATTAATTTACAGCCGTGCGCACGACGGGCCAAATTACCCCAGTCGTGCGCGAGGAGGAAAACGCAATATGTAAAGCAATTTCCATCCGCGCGCACGACGGGCAAACTTACCCCCGTCGTGTGCATGGGTTAATATGCCTAGTGTGAAGAAATTCATATCCGCGCGCACGACGGGCAAAATTACCCCCGTCGTGCGCGTCCTGTGCGGGCAATCGCACAAGTGAGGAGCAATTTACAGCCGTGCGCACGACGGGCCAAATTACCCCGTCGTGCGCGAGGGGGAAAACGCAATCTGTAAAGTAATTTCCATCCGCGCGCACGACGGGCAAACTTACCCCGTCGTGCGCGTGGGTTTAAACGCCTAGTGTGGAGCAATTTCCATCCGAGCGCACGGCGGACAAAATTACCCCCTTCGTGCGCGTCGTCCGCGGGGCTTAAAACGCACAAGTGTCGGGCAATTTCCATCCGCGCGCACGACGGGCAAAATAACCCCCGTCGTGCGCGTCGTGAGCGGGCAAATGCACAAGTGTGGAGTAATTTACAGCCGTGCGCACGACGGGCCAAATTACCCCCGTCGTGCGTGATGGGGAAAACGCAATCTGTAAAGCAATTTCCATCCGAGCGCACGACGGACAAAATTAAACCCGTCGTCCGCGGGGGTTAAAACGCACAAGTGTGCAGCAATTTCCATCCGCGCGCACAACGGGCAAAATAACCCCCGTCGTGCGCGTCGTCCGCGGGGGTTAAAACGCACAAGTGTCGAGCAATTTCCATCCGCGCGCACGACGGGCAAAATCACCCCCGTCGTGCGTGTCGTGTGCCAGCAAACGCACAAGTGGATATTAATTTACAGCCGTGCGCACGACGGGCCAAATTACCCCCGTCGTGCGCGAGGGGGAAAACGCAATATGTAAAGCAATTTCCATCCGAGCGCACGACGGGCAAACTTACCCCCGTCGTGCGCGTGGGTTAATATGCCTAGTGTGAAGAAATTCACATCCGCGCGCACGACGGGCAAAATTACCCCCGTCGTGCGCGTCCTGTGCGGGCAAACGCACAAGTGAGGAGCAATTTACAGCCGTGCGCACGACGGGCCAAATTACCCCCGTCGTGCGCGAGGGGGAAAACGCAATCTGTAAAGCAATTTCCAGCCGCGCGCACGACGGGCAAACTTACCCCCGTCGTGCGCGTGGGTTAAAACGCCTAGTGTGGAGCAATTTCCATCCGAGCGCACGGCGGACAAAATTAACCCCGTCGTCCGCGGAGGTTAAAACGCACAAGTGTGCAGCAATTTCCATCCGCGCGCACGACAGGAAAAATAACCCCCGTCGTGCGCGGCATCCGCGGGGGTTTAAAACGCACAAGTGTCGAGCAATTTCCATCCGCTCGCACGACGGGCAAAATAACCCCCGTCGTGCGCGTCGTGTGTGGGCAAACGCACAAGTGTGGAACGATTTACAGCCGTGCGCACGACGGGCCAAATTACCCCAGTCGTGCGTGAGGGGGAAAACGCAATGTGTAAAGCAATTTCCATCCGCGCGCACGACGGACAAACTTATCCCCGTCGTGCGCGTGGGTTAAAACGCCTAGTGTGGAGCAATTTCCATCCGAGCGCAAGACGGGCAAAATTAACCCCGTCGTGCGCGGGGGTTAAAACGCACAAGTGTCGAGCAATTTCCATCCGCGCGCACGACGGACAAAATTACCCACGTCGTGCGCGTCGTGTGCGGGCAAACGCACAAGTGTGGAGCAATTTACAGCCGTGCGCACAACGGGCCAAATTACCCCCGTCGTGCGCGAGGGGGAAAACGCAATCTGTAAAGCAATTTCCATCCGCGCGCACGACGGGCAAACTTACCCCCGTCGTGCACGTGGGTTAAAACGCCTAGTGTGGAGCAATTTCCATCCGAGCGCAAGACGGGCAAAATTAACCCCGTCGTGCGCGGGGGTTAAAACGCACAAGTGTCGAGCAATTTCCATCCGCGCGCACGACGGGAAAAATTACCCCCGTCGTGCGCGTCGTGTGCGAGCAAACGAACAAGTGTGGAGCAATTTACAGCCGTGCGCACGACGGGCCAAATTACCCCCGTCGTGCGCGATGGGGAAAACGCAATCTGTAAAGCAATTTCCAGCCGCGCGCACGACAGGCAAACTTACCCCCGTCGTGCGCGTGGGTTAAAACGCCTAGTGTGGAGCAATTTCCATCCGCGCGCACGACAGGCAAAATTAACCCCGTCGTGCGCGGGGCCTACTGTGTGAAGCAATTTCCATCGGCGCGCACGACGGGCAAAATAACCCCCGTCGTGCGCGTCGTCCGCGGGGGTTAAAACGCATAGGTGTCGAGCAATTTCCATCCGCGCGCACGACGGGCAAAATTACCCCCGTCGTGCGCGTCGTGTGCGGGCAAACGCACAAGTGTGGAACGATTTACAGCCGTGCGCACGACGGGCCAAATTACCCCCGTCGTGCGCGAGGGGGAAAACACAATCTGTAAAGCAATTTCCATCCGCGCGGACGACGGGCAAACATATCCCCGTCGTGCGCATGGGTTAAAACGCCTAGTGTGGAGCAATTTCCATCCGCGCGCACGACGGGTAAAATAACCCCCGTCGTGCGCGTCGTCCGCGGGGGTTATTAAAACGCACAAGTGTCGAGCAATTTCCATCCGCGCGCACGAAGGGCAATATTACCCCCGTCGTGCGAGTGGGTTAAAACGCCTAGTGTGGAGCAATTTCCATCCGAGCGCACGACGGGCAAAATTACCCCCGTCGTGCGCGTCGTGTGCGGGCAAACGCACAAGTGTGGACATATACAGCCGTGCGACGACGGGCCAAATTACCCCCGTCGTGCACGAGGGGAAAAACGCAATCTGTAAAGCAATTTCCATCCGCGCGCACGACGGACAAACTTATCCCCGTCGTGCGCGTGGGTTAAAACCCCTAGTGTGGAGCAATTTCGATCCGAGCTCAAGACGGGCAAAATTAACCCCGTCGTCCGCGGGGTTAAAACGCACAAGTGTCGAGCAATTTCCATCCGTGCGCACGACAGGCAAAATTACCCCCGTCGTGCGCGTCGTGTGCGGGCAAACGCACAAGTGTGGAGCAATTTACAGCCGTGCGCACAACGGGCCAAATTACCCCCGTCGTGCGCGAGGGGGAAAACGCAATCTGTAAAGCAATTTCCATCCGCGCGCACGACGGGCAAACTTACCCCCGTCGTGCGCGTGGGTTAAAACGCCTGGTGTGGAGCAATTTCCATCCGAGCGCACGGTGGACAAAATTAACCCCGTCGTCCGCGTGGGTTAAAACGCACAAGTGTGTGGCCATTTCCATCCGAGCGCACGACGTGCAAAATAATCCCTGTCGTGCACGTCGTCCGCGGGGGTTTAAAACGCACAAGTGTCGAGCAATTTCCATCCGCGCGCACGACGGGCAAAATAACCCCCGTCGTGCGCGTCGTGTGTGGGCAAACGCACAAGTGTGGAACGATTTACAGCCATGCGCACGACGGGCCAAATTACCCCCGTCGTGCGCGAGGGGGAAAACGCAATGTGTAAAGCAATTTCAATCCGCGCGGACTACGGGCAAACATATCCCCGTCGTGTGCGTGGGTTAAAACGGCTTGTGTGGAGCAATTTCCATCCGCGCGCACGACGGGCAAAATAACCCCCGTCGTGCGCGTCGTCCGCGGGGGTTAAAATGCACAAGTGTCGAGCAATATCCATCCGTGCGCACGACGGGCAAAATAACCCCCGTCGTGTGCATCGTGTGCGGGCAAACGCACAAGTGTGGAGCAATTTACAGCCGGGCGCACAACGGGCCAAATTACCCCCGTCGTGCGCGAGGGGGAAAACGCAATCTGTAAAGCAATTTCCATCCGCGCGCACGACGGGCAAACATACCCCCGACGTGCGCGTGGGTTAAAACGCCTGGTGTGGAGCAATTTCCATCCGAGCGCACGGCGGACAAAATTAACCCCGTCGTCCGCGTGGGTTAAAACGCACAAGTGTGTGGCCATTTCCATCCGAGCGCACGACGGGCAAAATAACTCCCGTCGTGCGCGTCGTCCGCGGGGGTTTAAAACGCACAAGTGTCGAGCAATTTCCATCCGCGCGCACGACGGGCAAAATAACCCTTGTCGTGTGCGTCGTGTGTGGGCAAACGCACAAGTGTGGAACGATTTACAGCCGTGCGCACGACGGGCCAAATTACCCCCGTCGTGCGCGAGGGGGAAAACGCAATGTGTAAAGCAATTTCCATCCGCGCGGATGACGGGCAAACATATCCCCGTCGTGCGCGTGGGTTAAAACGCACAAGTGTGCAGCAATTTCCATCCGCGCGCACAACGGGCAAAATAACCCCCGTCGTGCGCGTCGTCCGCGGGGGTTAAAACGCACAAGTGTCGAGCAATTTCCATCCGCGCGCACGACGGGCAAAATCACCCCCGTCGTGCGTGTCGTGTGCCAGCAAACGCACAAGTGGATATTAATTTACAGCCGTGCGCACGACGGGCCAAATTACCCCCGTCGTGCGCGAGGGGGAAAACGCAATATGTAAAGCAATTTCCATCCGAGCGCACGACGGGCAAACTTACCCCCGTCGTGCGCGTGGGTTAATATGCCTAGTGTGAAGAAATTCACATCCGCGCGCACGACGGGCAAAATTACCCCCGTCGTGCGCGTCCTGTGCGGGCAAACGCACAAGTGAGGAGCAATTTACAGCCGTGCGCACGACGGGCCAAATTACCCCCGTCGTGCGCGAGGGGGAAAACGCAATCTGTAAAGCAATTTCCAGCCGCGCGCACGACGGGCAAACTTACCCCCGTCGTGCGCGTGTGTTAAAACGCCTAGTGTGGAGCAATTTCCATCCGAGAGCACGGCGGACAAAATTAACCCCGTCGTCCGCGGGGGTTAAAACGCACAAGTGTGCAGCAATTTCCATCCGCGCGCACGACAGGAAAAATAACCCCCGTCGTGCGCGGCATCCGCGGGGGTTTAAAACGCACAAGTGTCGAGCAATTTCCATCCGCTCGCACGACAGGCAAAATAACCCCCGTCGTGCGCGTCGTGTGTGGGCAAACGCACAAGTGTGGAACGATTTACAGCCGTGCGCACGACGGGCCAAATTACCCCCGTCGTGCGCGAGGGGGAAAACGCAATGTGTAAAGCAATTTCCATCCGCGCGCACGACGGACAAACTTATCCCCGTCGTGCGCGTGGGTTAAAACGCCTAGTGTGGAGCAATTTCCATCCGAGCGCAAGACGGGCAAAATTAACCCCGTCGTGCGCGGGGGTTAAAACGCACAAGTGTCGAGCAATTTCCATCCGCGCGCACGACGGACAAAATTACCCACGTCGTGCGCGTCGTGTGCGGGCAAACGCACAAGTGTGGAGCAATTTACAGCCGTGCGCACAACGGGCCAAATTACCCCCGTCGTGCGCGAGGGGGAAAACGCAATCTGTAAAGCAATTTCCATCCGCGCGCACGACGGGCAAACTTACCCCCGTCGTGCACGTGGGTTAAAACGCCTAGTGTGGAGCAATTTCCATCCGAGCGCAAGACGGGCAAAATTAACCCCGTCGTGCGCGGGGGTTAAAACGCACAAGTGTCGAGCAATTTCCATCCGCGCGCACGACGGGCAAAATTACCCCCGTCGTGCGCGTCGTGTGCGAGCAAACGCACAAGTGTGGAGCAATTTACAGCCGTGCGCACGACGGGCCAAATTACCCCCGTCGTGCGCGATGGGGAAAACGCAATCTGTAAAGCAATTTCCAGCCGCGCGCACGACGGGCAAACTTACCCCCGTCGTGCGCGTGGGTTAAAACGCCTAGTGTGGAGCAATTTCCATCCGCGCGCACGACAGGCAAAATTAACCCCGTCGTGCGCGGGGCCTACTGTGTGAAGCAATTTCCATCGGCGCGCACGACGGGCAAAATAACCCCCGTCGTGCGCGTCGTCCGCGGGGGTTAAAACGCATAGGTGTCGAGCAATTTCCATCCGCGCGCACGACGGGCAAAATTACCCCCGTCGTGCGCGTCGTGTGCGGGCAAACGCACAAGTGTGGAACGATTTACAGCCGTGCGCACGACGGGCCAAATTACCCCCGTCGTGCGCGAGGGGGAAAACACAATCTGTAAAGCAATTTCCATCCGCGCGGACGACGGGCAAACATATCCCCGTCGTGCGCATGGGTTAAAACGCCTAGTGTGGAGCAATTTCCATCCGCGCGCACGACGGGTAAAATAACCCCCGTCGTGCGCGTCGTCCGCGGGGGTTATTAAAACGCACAAGTGTCGAGCAATTTCCACCCGCGCGCACGACGGGCAATATTACCCCCGTCGTGCGAGTGGGTTAAAACGCCTAGTGTGGAGCAATTTCCATCCGAGCGCACGACGGGCAAAATTACCCCCGTCGTGCGCGTCGTGTGCGGGCAAACGCACAAGTGTGGACATATACAGCCGTGCGACGACGGGCCAAATTACCCCCGTCGTGCGCGAGGGGAAAAACGCAATCTGTAAAGCAATTTCCATCCGCGCGCACGACGGACAAACTTATCCCTGTCGTGCGCGTGGGTTAAAACCCCTAGTGTGGAGCAATTTCGATCCGAGCTCAAGACGGGCAAAATTAACCCCGTCGTCCGCGGGGTTAAAACGCACAAGTGTCGAGCAATTTCCATCCGTGCGCACGACAGGCAAAATTACCACCGTCGTGCGCGTCGTGTGCGGGCAAACGCACAAGTGTGGAGCAATTTACAGCCGTGCGCACAACGGGCCAAATTACCCCCGTCGTGCGCGAGGGGGAAAACGCAATCTGTAAAGCAATTTCCATCCGCGCGCACGACGGGCAAACTTACCCCCGTCGTGCGCGTGGGTTAAAACGCCTGGTGTGGAGCAATTTCCATCCGAGCGCACGGCGGACAAAATTAACCCCGTCGTCCGCGTGGGTTAAAACGCACAAGTGTGTGGCCATTTCCATCCGAGCGCACGACGTGCAAAATAATCCCTGTCGTGCACGTCGTCCGCGGGGGTTTAAAACGCACAAGTGTCGAGCAATTTCCATCCGCGCGCACGACGGGCAAAATAACCCCCGTCGTGCGCGTCGTGTGTGGGCAAACGCACAAGTGTGGAACGATTTACAGCCATGCGCACGACGGGCCAAATTACCCCCGTCGTGCGCGAGGGGGAAAACGCAATGTGTAAAGCAATTTCCATCCGCGCGGACGACGGGCAAACATATCCCCGTCGTGCGCGTGGGTTAAAACGGCTTGTGTGGAGCAATTTCCATCCGCGCGCACGACGGGCAAAATAACCCCCGTCGTGCGCGTCGTCCGCGGGGGTTAAAATGCACAAGTGTCGAGCAATATCCATCCGTGCGCACGACGGGCAAAATAACCCCCGTCGTGTGCATCGTGTGCGGGCAAACGCACAAGTGTGGAGCAATTTACAGCCGGGCGCACAACGGGCCAAATTACCCCCGTCGTGCGCGAGGGGGAAAACGCAATCTGTAAAGCAATTTCCATCCGCGCGCACGACGGGCAAACATACCCCCGACGTGCGCGTGGGTTAAAACGCCTGGTGTGGAGCAATTTCCATCCGAGCGCACGGCGGACAAAATTAACCCCGTCGTCCGCGTGGGTTAAAACGCACAAGTGTGTGGCCATTTCCATCCGAGCGCACGACGGGCAAAATAACCCCCGTCGTGCGTGTCGTCCGCGGGGGTTTAAAACGCACAAGTGTCGAGCAATTTCCATCCGCGCGCACGACGGGCAAAATAACCCTTGTCGTGTGCGTCGTGTGTGGGCAAACGCACAAGTGTGGAACGATTTACAGCCGTGCGCACGACGGGCCAAATTACCCCCGTCGTGCGCGAGGGGGAAAACGCAATGTGTAAAGCAATTTCCATCCGCGCGGATGACGGGCAAACATATCCCCGTCGTGCGCGTGGGTTAAAACGCCTTGTGTGGAGCAATTTCCATCCGCGCGCACGACGGGCAAAATAACCCCCGTCGTGCGTGTCGTCCGCGGGGGTTAAAACGCACAAGTGTCGAGCAATTTCCATCCGCGCGCACGACGGGCAAAATAACCCCCGTCGTGCGCGTCGTGTGCGGGCAAACGCACAAGTGTGGAGCAATTTACAGCCGTGCGCACAACGGGCCAAATTACCCCCGTCGTGCGCGAGGGGGAAAACGCAATCTGTAAAGCAATTTCCATCCGCGCGCACGACGGGCAAACTTACCCCCGTCGTGCGCGTGGGTTAAAACGCCTGGTGTGGAGCAATTTCCATCCGAGCGCACGGCGGACAAAATTAACCCCGTCGTCCGCGTGGGTTAAAACGCACAAGTGTGTGGCCATTTCCATCCGAGCGCACGACGGGCAAAATAACCCCCGTCGTGCGCGTCGTCCGCGGGGGTTTAAAACGCACAAGTGTCGAGCAATTTCCTTCCGCGCGCACGACGGGAAAAATAACCCCCGTCGTGCGCGTCGTGTGTGGGCAAACGCACAAGTGTGGAACGATTTACAGCCGTGCGCACGACGGGCCAAATTACCCCCGTCGTGCGCGAGGGGGAAAACGCAATGTGTAAAGCAATTTCCATCCGCGTGGACGACGGGCAAACATATCCCCGTCGTGCGCGTGGGTTAAAACGCCTTGTGTGGAGCAATTTCCATCCGCGCGCACGACGGGCAAAATAACCCCCGTCGTGCGTGTCGTCCGCGGGGGTTAAAACGCACAAGTGTCGAGCAATATCCATCCGCGCGCACGACGGGCAAAATAACCCCCGTCGTGCGCGTCGTGTGCGGGCAAACGCACAAGTGTGGAGCAATTTATAGCCGTGCGCACAACGGGCCAAATTACACCCGTCGTGCGCGAGGGGGAAAACGCAATCTGTAAAGCAATTTCCATCCGCGCGCACGACGGGCAAACATACCCCCGACGTGCGCGTGGGTTAAAACGCCTGGTGTGGAGCAATTTCCATCCGAGCGCACGGCGGACAAAATTAACCCCGTCGTCCGCGTGGGTTAAAACGCACAAGTGTGTGGCCATTTCCATCCGAGCGCACGACAGGCCAAAAAACCCCCGTCGTGCGCTTCGTCTGCGGGGGTTTAAAACGCACAAGTGTCGAGCAATTTCCATCCGCGCGCATGACGGGCAAAATAACCCCCGTCGTGCGCCTCGTGTGTGGGCAAACGCACATGTGTGGAACGATTTACAGCCGTGCGCACGACGGGCCAAATTACCCCCGTCGTGCGCGAGGGGGAAAACGCAATGTGTAAAGCAATTTCCATCCGCGCGGACGACGGGCAAACATATCCCCGTCGTGCGCGTGGGTTAAAACGCCTTGTGTGGAGCAATTTCCATCCGCGCGCACGACGGGCAAAATAACCCCTGTCGTGCGCGTCGTCCGCGGGGGTTAAAACGCACAAGTGTCGAGCAATTTCCATCCGCGCGCACGACGGGCAAAATAACCCCCGGCGTGCACGTCGTGTGCGGGTAAACGCACAAGTGTGGAGCAATTTACAGCCGTGCGCACAACGTGCCAAATTACCTCCGTCGTGCGCGAGGGTGAAAACGCAATCTGTAAAGCAATTTCCATCCGCGCGCACGACGGGCAAACTTACCCCCGTCGTGCGCGTGGGTTAAAACGCCTGGTGTGGAGCAATTTCCATCCGAGCGCATGGCGGACAAAATTAACCCCGTCGTCCGCGTGGGTTAAAACGCACAAGTGTGTGGCCATTTCCATCCGAGCGCACGACGAGGAAAATAACCCCCGTCGTGCGCGTCGTCCGCGGGGGTTTAAAACGCACAAGTGTCGAGCAATTTCCATCCGCGCGCACGACGGGCAAAATAACCCCCGTCGTGCGCGTCGTGTGTGGGCAAACGCACAAGTGTGGAACGATTTACAGCCGTGCGCACGACGGGCCAAATTACCCCCGTCGTGCGCGAGGGAGAAAACGCAATGTGTAAAGCAATTTCCATCCGCGCGGACGACGGGCAAACATATCCCCGTCGTGCGTGTGGGTTAAAACGCCTTGTGTGGAGCAATTTCCATCCGCGCACACGACGGGCGAAATAACCCCCGTCGTGCGCGTCGTCCGCGGGGGTTAAAACGCACAAATGTCGAGCAATATCCATCCGCGCGCACGACGGGCAAAATAACCCCCGTCGTGCGCGTCATGTGTGGGCAAACGCACAAGTGTGGAGCAATTTACAGCCGGGCGCACAACGGGCCAAATTACCCCCGTTGTGCGCGAGGGGGAAAACTCAATCTGTAAAGCAATTTCCATCCGCGCGCACGACGGGCAAACATACCCCCGTCGTGCGCGTGGGTTAAAACGCCTGGTGTGGAGCAATTTCCATCCGAGCGCACGGCGGACAAAATTAACCCCGTCGTCCGCGTGGGTTAAAACGCACAAGTGGGTGGCCATTTCCATCCGAGCGCACGACGGGCAAAATAACCCCCGTCGTGCGCGTCGTCCGCGGGGGTTTAAAACGCACAAGTGTCGAGCAATTTCCATCCGCGCGCACGATGGGCAAAATAACCCCCGTCGTGCGCGTCGTGTGTGGCCAAACGCACAAGTGTGGAACGATTTACAGCCGTGCGCACGACGGGCCAAATTACCCCCGTCGTGCGCGAGGGGGAAAACGCAATGTGTAAAGCAATTTCCATCCGCGCGGACGACGGGCAAACATATCCCCGTCGTGCGCGTGGGTTAAAACGCCTTGTGTGGAGCAATTTCCATCCGCGCGCACGACGGGCAAAATAACCCCCGTCGTGCACGTCGTCCGCGGGGGTTAAAACGCACAAGTGTCGAGCAATTTCCATCCGCGCGCACGACAGGCAAAATAACCCCCGTCGTGCGCGTCGTGTGCGGGCAAACGCACAAGTGTGGAGTAATTTACAGTCGGGCGCACAACGGGCCAAATTACCCCCGTCGTGCGCGAGGGGGAAAACGCAATCTGTAAAGCAATTTCCATTCGCGCGCACGACGGGCAAACATACCCCCGTCGTGCGCGTGGGTTAAAACGCCTGGTGTGGAGCAATTTCCATCCGAGTGCACGGCGGACAAAATTAACCCCGTCGTGCGCGGGGGTTAAAACGCACAACTGTCGAGCAATTTCCATCCGCGCGCACGACGGGAAAAATTACCCCCGTCGTGCGCGTCGTGTGCGGGCAAACGCACAAGTGTGGAGCAATTTACAGCCGTGCGCACAACGGGCCAAATTACCCCCGTCGTGCGCGAGGGGGAAAACGCAATCTGTAAAGCAATTTCCAGCCGCGTGCACGACGGGCAAACTTACCCCCGTCGTGTGCGTGGGTTAAAACGCCTAGTGTGGTGCAATTTCCATCCGAGCGCACGACGGACAAAATTAACCCCGTCGTGCGCGTGGGTTAAAACGCACAAGTGTGTAGCCATTTCCATCCGAGCGCACGACGGGCAAAATAACCCACGTCGTGCGCGTCGTCCGCGGGGGTTTAAAACGCACAAGTGTCGAGCAATTTCCATCCGCGTGCACGACGGGCAATATTACCCCCGTAGTGCACGTGGGTTAAAACGGACAAGTGTTGAGCAATTTCCATCCGGGCGCACGAAGGGCAAAATTAACCACGTCGTCCGCGGGGGTTAAAACGCACAAGTGTGAAGCAATTTCCATCCGCGCGGACGATGGGCAAAATAACCACGTCGTCCGCGGGGCTTAAAAAGCACAAGTGACAAGTGTGGTGAAATTTCCATACGAAGGTAGCAATATGGGTAAACATATCTTTTAATTTCTTACAACTAGTGATTATTTTGCACAAAACCTAACATCAATTTTATACCGAATTTTTTTCAATATCACCATTCTTGTTGTCCCTTTTTACTCGGTGACGTGCATTATAAATTGATTTGCGTGGAAGGTTGGACTTTCAAAATCTCAGCCGGCCTCAGCGTGCTATTTGCCAAATCTCTCAATGATCCATCTCCATTTCCTGCTACTGCCCTTCATCGGAATGGCCCTCGACATAATTAGAAGCTTGATGGTTGTGCCTGCCCTCAACGACTGTTAACCTTCACTCCTCACCGCCAACGTCGACGCCCACCATTACCACGCAATGAGAACAGACATTGACACTTCTTGGTTTTAACTGGCCCGTCGGTCGTTTTTTCCTTTCGGTGTCACCTGTAAACCCCGCTTCTTTCACATGCAAAGTTGTTAACTTTGCATGTGAAAGAAGCGGGGTTTACAGGTGACACCGAAAGGAAAAAACGACCGACGGGCCAGTTAAAACCAAGAAGTGTCAATGTCTGTTCTCATTGCGTGGTAATGGTGGGCGTCGACGTTGGCGGTGAGGAGTGAAGGTAACAGTCGTTGAGGGCAGGCACAACCATCAAGCTGCTAATTATGTCGAGGGCCATTCCGATGAAGGGCATCAGGAATCCTATCGGAAGTTTTACATGCAAAGCGACAACATTCTTGTTGTCCCTTTTTACACGGTGACGTGATTTATAAATTTATTTGCATGGAAGGCAGGATTCTCCTTCAGGAAAATTTCAGCCGGCCTCAGCGTGCTATTTGCCAAATCGCTCAATGATTCCATCTCCATTCCCTGCAACTGCCCTTCATCGGAATGGCCCTCGACATAATTAGCAGCTTGATGGTTGTGCCTGCCCAGCTGCCCTCAATGACTGTTAACCTCCACTGAACGCTGGAGTTTTTTACGACATAAATAGTACCTTGGATTTTTGTACCTTCTCGAGCAATCTCAACCGTATCTGCATGCATGTAAAATCACCAAATTTCTACATCATTTTCCACCCAATTGAATAAGAATTACACCTATAGTGTATTTAAAAGTATATACTTACCAAATGGAAAACCTCGAAAATCACTACTATCACACCCAAGAAAGGAAGAAAATGCTCATGTATCCTAGAAGGTCCTCTGACCGCTGAGATCTTCTGGGAAGATTTGAAGGTGCATTGTGGTTGCAAATGCTACTACGCTGACCGCTGAGATCTTCTGGAAAGATTTGAAGGTGCATTTTAGTTGCGAAGTTAGACTGATTTCATTGGAGTCATCTTCTACCGCCATCCCATTCTCTTTACAGGCATCTACATCATGAAGGAAATGGTCCACATTGAAATAACAGGAGTAACTTTCAATTTTATCTTCCATTTATCATGGTATATTTCTACATCAAGTAGAACGAAGCAATGGTTAGAATTTGTCCGGTTAAACTGAGAAACAAATATATTGTAAGAAAAATATGTAGAATACCGTGGCTATTCGAGGAAGATCCGAGAAGCAGAATACTTGGCAGATGTAATTGAAACCACTGTGGCGCGACCTCGGTGGTAATCGCTGTTGCCGGTTGCTCCCGAAGGTTAACACAGCAGCCCCTGGCCGCGTCCACACTTGGCTACGTACCGTGGCTATACGAGGAAGATCCGAGAAGAAGAATACTTGGTAGGTGTAATTGAAACCGCTGTGGCGCGACCTCGGTGGTAATCGCTGTTGCCGGTTGCTCCCAAAGGTTAACACAGTAGCCTCTGGCCGCGTCCACACTTGGCCAGAGACTTTGGATTTTGCACAGTATAGCTACCCAGGAGAACGGGATGAAGCAAAGAAGAATTTTTGGTGGAAGCAATTTTTCCGTGTATTTTCTTGAGGAAAGCAGTGGGATATAAATAGAATTCAAAAAATAGCTGTTATGAATTCAAACGGTCAAATATTAAACGAGTATTAAAATAGGCTTTGAATGCTGCGTATTAAAGCGAGGCTTTAACTGCGTATTTATTGAGAGGTTTTGAATGCTGCAATCAAATTAGCAGTTACCAACATTTAAGAATGAGACGCCATTTATTATAGACGATTTAGACTGCCCATGGATGAGGATGAGAGTACAGTTGATTTACTGTGAGTCATGGAAAGAACCCGTGAGTCTACAGTTGTTGAGCTCGTGAATATACAGTTTATACAGATGTTGCGGTGTGAGTAATTTTTGAGGGTAATCTCAAACACAAAGCGAAATTTTTGTGGGCGTTCACGGTCCATTTATAGTGAAATTGACCATTCAAATTGATGAGTATAAGTCCGTTATCCTACAGCGAGCCCTTCATTGCAAACATCTACGTAGACAATCATATGTATCAGTTTGTAAGAGCATAGGCTAATGAATCAGTTTGGGTCTGCATGAGTATGTACATCAATATAGTTGAATTCGATTGAATATGCCTTCAGCTTGAATAAGTATCAGATTTAATTTTAAAGTTTGCATGTAGTTTCTGAGTCAGTGTGAATAAGTATCCGGTTTAATCTACAATGTTTCCAGATTGAACAAGTATAATAAGACTTAAATCTAAAAGCTTGCATGTAGCCTTGATTGGGATTCAGAATAAGTATGATTAAATTTATTTACGTTGTCGTGTTGAGAAAATTAGTCATCGATGAAACATCAGCTTAACGCGCACAACGAGTAAATTCTGCTGGTTGTGCGCGTTAAACAATTGTTCATAAAATACCTTAGATGCTCCAAGCGAACAGCTGGCTCTGGCTGTGCTTGTTGTGCACTTTGCGCAATTAAAAAAACCATTATAAATATCATCAACGCGCACAACGGCCATAAATTAGTTGGTACTGGGCGTTGAGCAATTATGTAAGCGGCTATTAATTTTTCCGTGTGGGTTAAAACGCACAAGTGTGCAGCAATTTCCATCTGCGCGCACGACGGGCAAAATTAACCCCGTCGTGCGCGTCGTGTGCGGGCAAACGCATAAGTGTGGATCAATTTACAGCTGTGCGCACGACGGGCAAAATTACCCAGGTCGTGCGCGAGGGGGAAAACGCAATGTGTAAAGCAATTTCCATCCGCGCGCACGACGGGCAAACTTACCCCGTCGTGCGCGTGGGTTAAAATGCCTAGTGTGCAGCAATGTCCATCCGAACGCACGACGGGGGGTTAAAACGCACGAGTGTGCAGCAATTTCCATCCGCGCGCACGACGACAAATTTAAACCCGTCGTGCGCATTGTCCGCGTGGCTTAAAATGCACAAGTGTAGAGCATTTTCCAGCCGCGCGCACGACGGGCAAAAATACCCCCCATCGTGCGCGGGGGTTAAAACGCCTATTGTGAAGCAATTTTCATCTGCGCATTCGAGAGGAAAAATTTTCCCCGGTCGTGCGCGTCGTGCGCGGGGCTAAAACGTACAAGTGTGGATCATATTCCATTCACGCGCACGACGGGCAAAATTACGCCCGTCGTGCGCGTCGTCCGCGGGGCTTAAAAAGCACAAGTGACAAGTGTGGTGAAATTTTCATACGAAGGTAGCAATATGGGTAAACATATCTTTTAATTTCTTACAACAAGTGATTATTTTGCACAAAACCTAACATCAATGTTATACCGAATTTTTTTCAATATCAACATTCTTGGTGTCCCTTTTTACTCGGTGACGTGCATTATAAATTGATTTGCATGGAAGGTTGGATTTTCCTACATGACTTTCAAAATCTCAGCCGGCCTCAGCGTGCTATTTGCCAAATCTCTCAATGATCCATCTCCATTCCCTGCTACTGCCCTTCATCGGAATGGCCCTCGACATAATTAGAAGCTTGATGGTTGTGCCTGCCCTCAACGACTGTTAACCTTCACTCCTCACTGCCAACGCCGACGCCCACCATTACCACACACTGAGAACAGACATTGACACTTCTTGGTTTTAACTGGCCTGTCGGTCGTTTTTTCCTTTCGGTGTCACCTGTAAACCCCGCTTCTTTCACATGCAAAGTAAACAGCAGGAATCATATTGGAAGTTTTACATGCAAAGCGACAACATTCTTGTTGTCCCTTTTTAATTGGTGACGTGCATTATAAATTTATTTGCATGGAAGGTTGTATTTTCCTACATGACTTTCAAAATTTCAGCTAGCCTCAGCGTGCTATTTGCGAGGTATTCCATTTGGTAAGTTCCGTATCTGCATGCATGTAAAATCACCAAATGTGTACATCATTTTCCACCCAATTGAATAAGAATTTCACCTACAGTGTATTTAAAAGTATATACTTACCAAATGGAAAACTTGGAAAATCACTACTTTCAGACGCAAGAAAGGAAGAAAATGCAACTGTATCTTAGAAGGTCCGCTGACAGCTGAGATCTTCTGGGAAGATTTGAAGGTGCATTTTGGTTGCAAATGCTACTACGCTGACCGCTGAGATCTTCTGGGAAGATTTGAAGGTGCATTTTGGTTGCGAAGTTAGACTGATTTCATTGGAGTCATCTTCTACCGCCATCCCATTCTCTTTACAGGCATCTACATCATGAAGGAAATGGTCCACATTGAAATAGCAGGAGTAACTTTCAATTTTATCTTCCATTTACCATGGTATATATCTACATCAAGCAGAACGAAGAAATGGTTAGAATTTGTCTGGTTAAACTAAGAAACAAAAATATTGCAAGAAAAATACGTAGAATACCGTGGCTATACGAGGAAGATCCGAGAAGCAGAATACTTAGCAGATGTAATTGAAACCGAAGTGGCACGACCTCGGTGGTAATCGCTGTTGCCGGTTGCTCCCGAAGGTTAACACAGCAGCCCCTTTCCGTGTCAACACTTGGGAAGAGACTTTGGATTTTGCACAGTACAGCTACCCAGGAGAACGGGATGAAGCAAAGAAGAATTTTTGGAGTAAGCAATTTTTCCGTGTATTTTCTTGAGGAAAGAAGAGGGATATAAATAGAGTTCAAAAAATAGCTGTTATGAATTCAAACAGTCAAATATTAAACGAGTATTAAATAGGCTTTTGAATGCTGCAGTTATGAGGAATTGGACTGCCCATGGATGAGGATGAGACTACAGTTGATTTACTGTGAGTCATGGAAAGAACCCGTGAGTCTACAGTTGTTGAGCTCGTGAATATACAGTTTATACAGATGTTGCGGTGTGAGTAATTTTTGATGGTAATCTCAAACACAAAGCGAAATTTTTGTGGGCGTTCACGGTCCATTTATAGTGAAATTGACCATTCAAATTGATGAGTATAAGTCCGTTATCCTACAGCGAGCCCTTCATTGCAAACATCTACGTAGACAATCATATGTATCAGTTTGTAAGAGCATAGGCTAATGAATCAGTTTGGGTCTGCATGAGTATGTACATCAATATAGTTGAATTCGATTGAATATGCCTTCAGCTTGAATAAGTATCAGATTTAATTTTAAAGTTTGCATGTAGTTTCTGAGTCAATGTGAATAAGTATCTGGTTTAATCTACAATGTTTCTAGATTGAACAAGTATAATAAGACTTAAATCTAAAAGCTTGCATGTAGCCTTGATTGGGATTCAGAATAAGTATGATTAAATTTATTCACGTTGTCGTGTTGAGAAAATTAGTCATCGATGAAACATCAGCTTAACGCGCACAACGAGTAAATTCTGCTGGTTGTGCGCGTTAAACAATTGTTCATAAAATACCTTAGATGCTCCAAGCGAACAGCTGGCTCTGGCTGTGCTTGTTGTGCACTTTGCGCAATTAAAAAAACCATTATAAATATCATCAACGCACACAACGGCCATAAATTAGTTGGTACTGAGCGTTGAGCAAGTATGTAAGCGGCTATTAATTTTTCCAGCTCACGTCCCACCGACCCGGTCAAACATTCTTGAGAAATGCACATGTCTGGTATCAATCAGCTGTAGATTTACGAACAGTCTTTTGTATATTCAAGAGAACCCCTCAGTTTGTATCCTTGTCGTGTGGGGAGAGTAATTTGCCTCTTTTTCAGCTGAGCCTAAAATACTTAGGATTACGCGTTTTTCTCGATGGGATTACGCGTTGAGTAAATAAGATGTTCATTCCCGAGATCCTTAGCATTACTGTAGGATAACGGACTTAATACTCATCAATTTAATCGGTCGTTTTTCGCTATAAATGGACCGTGAATGCCGTGTATGCCCTGGAGAAGCGTATGAAATCGGAGGCCTACAGGCTGATGCAGACGCCTCCCGAATATGCTTATCTCCCTGGTCTGCGAAGAGAAGAATGGCCCCCCGGGCCTTTACGCCCTGGTTGGCTTCTCTGGGTCAATTAGGTTGGCGGTGCATGGCTACCGTCTCTCTGAGGCACAAGCACTCCCTTCTGTTCTTTTCGATCTCTTGGCTCGCAGCCAAATTGGGCAAATCTGACTGTGGATGAAGCATATCATAATTGTCCCTTTCCTCCTGGGGATTTCCAATTTTGGCTGCGAGACAAGAGATCGAAAAGAACAGGAGGGAGTGCTTGTGCCTCAGAGGGCCGGTAGCCATGCACCGCCAACCTATGTGACCCAGTGCAGACATCCAGGGAAGGCCAGGGGGGCCATTCATCTCTTCGCACTTCGCAGACCAGGGAGAGAAGCATATTCGGGAGGCGTCTGCATCAGCATGTATGCCTCCGATTTCATACGCTTCTCCAGGGCATACACGCCCGATGAATGCCTTCCATATGTGAGCATTTCGCCTTCCACTCCTCGACTATACACTCAATATCCATCTCCTCTTTATAAACTCCATCCAAACCATTAAATCCTTCATCATTTCACTATACCTCGTCTATGACACACAAACACTCCCTCCTGTTCTTTCCGATCGCGAAGATAAAAAGCTCATTCTATTTGTTATGCAACCATTTGGTGTTGTTCGATGCCTCATGTGAATCGGAGTTCCTCGGTGTCTTTGAAACGGCTACATACCCGACTCTAGGTTACACCGACGCATGCTATGACTACACTCATATCCAGCCGATGATGGTAGAAAATCTGCAACGACGGTAATAAACGGAACGAAGATGGTCGACCGGTGAACTTGCGGAAGTTGACGGGGAAGCACGTAGATCACACCGACAATCACATGTTTCAGTTTGTAAGAGCATATGCTAATGAATCAGTTTGGATCTGTATCAGTATGTACATCAATATATTTGAATGGCTGGGTCATTTTCAAAATAACAACAACTAGAATATGTACGAGACTTAATCTACACTTTAGCTAAATGCGCACAACGGGCATAATTCTGCTGGTTGTGCGTGTTTAAGTATGATGAAATTTGGATTGATTCAATGCGCTGGTGCGAGGTGGAATTAAAATTATAGCATCTCACAAATATGCTCAAAGCGCAAAACGGTCAAATTTATTCCCGTGGGGACGTTGAGCAAATTTGTCATGACTTTACCTAAATGCGCACAACGGGCATAATTCTGCTGGTTGTGCGTGATTAAGTATGATGAAATTTGGAATGTGATTGATTCAATGCGCTGGTGGGCGGTGGAATTAAAATTATTGCAATTCACAAATATGCTCAAAGCGCAAAACGGTCAAATTTATTCCCGTGGGGGCGTTGAGCAAATTTGTCATCGACGCAACTATAGAGCTTAACGCGCACAACGGTCATAATTCTGCATGTTGTGCGCTTTGCGCAATTATGTTAGCCATAACAAATTTGCTGAACGCGCACACCGGGTCAAAGTGAACATCTGGCGATACTTGTTGTGCGCTTTGAGCAAATTTTTAAAACATTAAAAATTTGCTCACCGCGCACAACGGCCAAAATATAAATTTTGCCAGCTCACTTGCCACTGGTCATACATTCTTGGGAAAATCATATGTCTGGTATCAATCAACAGTAGATTCAGGAGCAGTATTTTCTTATTCACGAGCACCCTTCTGTAGCTTGACGGGGTCTTCGATGTAGCCCCACAGTTAATATGGTACTGCAGCAGTCACATCCTCAGTGACCCATCTGCGTTGTGCGCATTGAGCAATTCCCATTTTCCATGCGTTTTGCGCGAGGATCAATTATAATAGTTTCTCTCTTCTGTATTATTTAGCCCGGGGTGCGTGTCGAATAAAATGTA
The DNA here is from genome assembly GCA_030789695.1 of Scilla litardierei. NCBI lineage: Eukaryota > Viridiplantae > Streptophyta > Magnoliopsida > Asparagales > Asparagaceae > Scilla > Scilla litardierei. The sequence continues at coordinate 601,174,537 of CM061142.1, read as the reverse complement.
TTAAAAAATCTTAGTGGAGAGTAGTATTGTCGGGAGTAATTTTCCTATTAGCATCAATGTTGATCAAGGCGAAAAATCGATGAGTTTCCTTGTTATGCGCGGAGAGTAATTAACCAATTTTGATCCAGATGCTAAAATAATTGGGATTACGCGATTTTCACGTTGGTATTCCGCGGTTTGCGCGTTGAGTAAATAATTGTTGATTCCCGAGATCCATTGCATTACTGTAGGATCAAGGACTTATTATACGCTTCATTTTGATTGCTCCAATTCCCCTATAAAATTGGCGGACATGGAGCACTCATCTTCTCACAACTTCATCTACTTTCTTCCATCATCTTCTTCTTTATTTGCCCCCACAACCTTCCTATTGAAACATTAAGTCCTTCAGCTGTTCGTGCATGCTTGATATAGATATCAGATATTGCTATCAAGCATGCACGATAGCATTCATTCAGCTGTTCGTCCATTTATAATCAGGCATTCCCGAAAAAGGGTTTCCATATGACCGTCCCCGAAACTGGGCACCCAGGTCAACCGCCCAAGAAGTACTGGTCAGGGGGACATAACCAGCACATTGTGTCAAGTATGATACATACTTGACAGCCGGTTACAACGACGCGTGCAATGACGACACTCCTATCATGTTTCACTGTTGCCGACAGTCGGCAACGACGATAATAAACGTAACGACGATGGTCGATCGAGGTAACTAGATGGTTATAGATTGTTATGGACGCCTCCCCCAAGCTTTTAACAGTTCATTTTTTTTGCTTTTAGCGATCGAGGATCATCTCATCCTTCTTTAGATCATCGAACTTTGTCCGCTCCTTCGGAATACCCTTCAAGATTGAAGCACGAACAACGTCCTCAGGCCCAGGAAGTATCGAAATTACGGTAACCATTGATCCAGACGTTCTAGAATGCTTCGTTGGATGCGAGCCGTTGCGCCCGCCAATGTTCCAGGTTCAAAAACATGGATTTTTGAACCTGGAACATAGGGGGGCGCAAGGGCTCGCATCCAACGAAGCATTCTAGAACGTCTGGATCAATGGTTACCGTAATTTCACCATATTCCCACTCGATTGTTCTTCATTTTCTTATTCAATTTGGATTCGAACCAAGAGATCGAAAACAAAAGGAGGGATTGCTGTTGCCTCAGAGGGACGGTAGCCATGAACCGCCAACCTATGTGACCAAGGGCCGCCATCCAGGATTAATCATATGTATCAGTTTGTAAGAGCATAGGCTAATGAATCAGTTTGGGTCTGTATCAGTCTGTATCTACAGCAATATATTTGAATGGCTGGTTAATTTTCAAAATGTCATCAATTTGAATATGTATGAGATTTAATCTAAAATTTTGCAAGCAGTTTCTGAATTCTATTGAATATGCCTTCAGATTGAAAAGGTATCAGATTTATTTTTAAAGTTTGTATGTAGTTTCTGAGTCAGTGAATAAGTATCCGGTTTAATCTACAATGTTTTCAGATTGAACAAGTATAATAAGACTTAAATCTAAAAGTTTGGATGTAGGGTTGGTTGGAATTCAGACTAAGTATGATGAAATTTGGAATTTGATTGATTCACTGCAGTGGCACGCAGTGGGAGTAAACTTATAGCATCTCACAAATATGCTCAAAGCACAAAACGGGCAAATTTATTCCCGTGGGGGCGTTGAGCAAATTTGTCTTCGACGCAACTTTTGCATCACGCGCACAACCGGCATAATTCTGCATGTTGTGCGCTTTACGCCATTATGTTAACCATTACAAATTTTGCTGAACGCGCACACCGGCTCAAAATTAACACCTGGCCTTACTTGTTGTGCGCTTTGAGCAATTTTTTGGTACTGAACATTGAGCCCTTATGTAACGGCTATAAATTTTTCCACCTTACTTGCCATCGGTCATAAATTCTTGGGATATGTGCTATAAACACCCCTACTCATAGGGGTGTATATAGTATTTAGTGCCAAGTTGATCTTAAAATAGGAAAGATCCAAAATATTTTGACATTGAAATTAATAGACTTTACTAATTTTGGAAAACGAATGCACATACACCCCTACGCATAGGGGTGTAAAAAGCACGACTCATTCTTGGGAAAATCATATGTGTGGTATCAATCAGCTGTAGATTCAGGAGCAGTATTTTCTTATTCACGAGCACCCTTCTGTAGCTTGACGGGGTCTTCGATGTAGCCACACAGTTAATATGGTACTTCAGCAGTCACATCCTCATTGACCCATCTGCGTTGCGCGCATTGAGCAATTCCCGTTTTCCATGCGTTTTGCGCGGTGATCAATTATAATAGTTTCTCTCTTCTGTATTATTTAGCCCGGGGTGCGTGTCGAATAAAATGTATTAAAAAATCTTAGTGGAGAGTAGTATTGTTTGGAGTAAGTTTCCTATTAGCATCAATGTTGATCAAGGCGAAAAATCGTTGAGTTTCATTGTTATGCGCGGAGAGTAATTAACCAATTTTGATCCAGATGCTAAAATAATTGGGATTACGCGATTTTCACGTTGGTATTCCGCGGTTTGCGCGTTGAGTAAATAATTGTTGATTCCCGAGATCCATTGCATTACTGTAGGATCAAGGACTTATTATACGCTTCATTTTGATCGCTCCAATTCCATATAGCAACTCCACCACAAATCTCTAAAAACCCCCTTTCAAAATGGAATATCTCTAAAAGATGCTATTTTTGAGGATGGGCAACTCCAACCCACCATCTTCAAATCCTATTTTTTCTTTGTTTAAGCTTTACTAATGAAAAATATTTATCGTTATAATGGGTTAATCTAATACATTGTTCCTGCATGAAAGAAAACTATAAATAATATTATTCTTCAATGTTAATTTTTTTTAATTTTTAAGTATTTAGTATTTCTTGTAATGTTGTAAATATTTTAAATTTGCTCGAAAAATATCCAATATTGGTCTCATGTAGTATGTATAATTGAGATAATTCCATCGGTACTAAAATTATTAAATTTGGTCACGTTATTTGTAAAATATTTGTAATAAAAAGCCGTTACCAATCCATGACGTTAATAAACGCAACAAAGGGCTGATATCAATTAGCCGTCGTGCACGTCGTGCGAGGTGGTTAAAAAGTCATAGTGTTAATCAATATCCAACCGCTGTACACACACGGTCTCACATCTGAGGACTCCACATTACACACAAGGGCTTATAGTGGAACCAATTAACCCGCACGCACAACAGAAACAATTTGATTGTTTTTGTTGCGCTAGAAAATAAATAATTTTTCGAGTCTTTGATGGAGAGTAATTCAAGGCGCAAAACGGTTCAGTTTCCTTGTCGTGTGGGGAGAGTAAATTGCCTCTTTTTCAGCTGAGCCTAAAATACTTAGGATTACTCGTTTTTCTCGGTGGGATTACGCGTTGAGTAAATAAGATGTTCATTCCCGAGATCCCTAGCATTACTGTAGGATAAATGGATCGTGAATGCCGTGGAGAAACGTATGAAATCGGAGGACTACAGGCTGATGCAGTTGCCTCCCTAATATGCTTCTCTCCCGGGTCTGCGAAGAGAAGAATGGCCCCCCGGGCCTTTGCGCCCTGATTGGCTGCTCTGGGTCAATTAGGTTGGCGGTGCATGGGTACCGTCTCTCTGAGGCACAAGCACTCCCTCCTTTCTTTTCGTTCTCTTGGCTCGCAGGCATATTGGCCAAATCTGACTGTGGATAAAGCAGATCATAATTGTCTCATAATGCAGAAGCTGGAAGCCTGGAACCTGTGCGGAAACACAAAAGGCATGGTTGTCTCAGATTTCCAGAAAATCAAATGATGTGAAGAGTCACACATCCATTTCCTCGTCCGAACAGATGATGGTGATGATGCTCAAGTAAAGCGACAGAAATTACAAAACGAGCAGGGAAGTGACTGTAATGACACGCCAATGACGGCATGTCGCGCCTTTGAACTATTTGAATTGGAAAATGTTTTGAACTATTTGAGTCTTTGGATAATTATCGGAGGAAGCCATCTTATGAACACTTTTCCTTGTGTATGCGTGTGCGGAGGCCCATGTCCAGTAGTGCACATATCATATTTGTCTCTTATATTGGTCTCTTACAGGCGGTGAAGATCTTCTCTGGATTAAGCTTTTACTTCACCCATCAGTTCGAGCCTCCTTAAAGGGGATTCCTCGAAAAGGTGGATCTAGCTGCCGGTCGAACCGTCCGGATGAATGTTGACCAGGTGATGGACGCATCAAATGCCAGTGTGTTCTCTGTAGGATCCGCCTTCATTGTCTACAACGAAGATCCTCCACCTACGTGCGCCTTAGCAGATCTTGAGGAGGTTGTAACGAAGAGATGCGACGAGGTTGGGGCCGCATGCAGGGTTTAGTATTCTCTTACTGGAACACATCGCCGCATGCAGTTCTGCATCTGAGCTTGTAAGTTGTTCAAAGACCAGCGGTGTTTAGTATTTTGATCTGTTGGTGTTGTTCGACGCCTCATGTGAATCGGAGTTTCTCTAGGTGTCTTTGAAACGGCTACATACCCGACTGCAGGTTACACCGACGCATGCTATGACTGCAAACATATCCAGCCGATGATGGCAGAAAATCTGCAACGACGGTAATAAACGGAACGAAGATGGTCGCCCGGTGAACTCGCGGAAGTTGACGGGAAAGCACGCAGATCACACTGACAATCACATGTTTCAGTTTGTAAGAGCATAGGCTAATGAATTAGATTGGATCTGTATCAGTATGTATGTACAGCATTATATTTGCTGAACGCGCACACCGGATCAAAGTGAACATCTGGCGATACTTGTTGTGCGCTTTGAGCAAATTTTTAAAACATTAAAAATTTGCTCACCGCGCACAACGGCCAAAATATAAATCTTGCCAGCTCACTTGCCACTGGTCATACATTCTTGGGAAAATCATATGTCTGGTATCAATCAGCAGTAGATTCAGGAGCAGTATTTTCTTATTCACGAGCACCCTTCTGTAGCTTGACGGGGTCTTCGATGTAGCCCCACAGTTAATATGGTACTGCGTTTGCATTGTGCGTTGTGCGCATTGAGCAATTCCCATTTTCCATGCGTTTTACGCGAGGATCAATTATAATAGTTTCTCTCTTCTGTATTATTTAGCCCGGGGTGCGTGTCGAATAAAATGTATTAAAAAATCTTAGTGGAGCGTAGTATTGTCGGGAGTAATTTTCCTATTAGCATCAATGTTGATCAAGGCGAAAAATCGATGAGTTTCCTTGTTATGCGCGGAGAGTAATTAACCAATTTTGATCCAGATGCTAAAATAATTGGGATTACGTGATTTTCGCGTTGGTATTCCGCGGTTTGCGCGTTGAGTAAATAATTGTTGATTCCCGAGATCTATTGCATTACTGTAGGATCAAGGACTTATTATACGCTTCATTTTGATTGCTCCAATTCCCCTATAAAATTGGCGGACATGGAGCACTCATCTTCTCACAACTTCATCTACTTTCTTCCATCATCTTCTTCTTTATTTGCCCCCACAACCTTCCTATTGAAACATTAAGTCCTTCAGCTGTTCGTGGAAGGCGAAATCCTCACATCTGGAAACCCTTTTTCGGGCATGCCTGATTATAAATGGACGAACAGCTAAATGAATGCTATCGTCCATATCAGATATCTATATCATGCCCGTTACTCTGTGGTGTCTCTTGCCGAAGATGAAAGAACTCACCCTCAGACGGATACCCTGCACAACAACGACGTTTTCAATCCTGTCATGCTTGCTGAATAGCTGCCTGAACCTGGAGGATCTAGTCATTAGAGTAAGTACAAATTTTCTAATTATTTCCTCTGAATAATTCAAAACTACGTATGTATGTATGATGGCATTAAGCATTCTGTTTTGTTACCAGGATGAAATGTTTGCTTTTCCAGACCCGGAAGCTTCAGCGCTAGAATACTGGGATCAGCAGATGCCTTCGGATTGCATGACAAATACGCTGAGCACGGTAACTGTAAACGTGGTCGATGTACACCGCAAGGGCTCGCATCCAACGAAGCATTCTATGACCTCGGGATCAATGGTTACTGGAATTTCACCTTTTTTCATATTCCGACGAGATTCTTCGTCATTTTCTTCTGCAATTTGGATGCGAGACAAGAGATCGAAAACAACAGGAGGGAGTGCTTGTGCCTCAGAGGGACGGTAGCAATGCATCGCCAGCCTATGTGATCAAGGGCCGCCATCCAGGCTTAATCATATGTATCAGTTTGTAAGAGCATATGCTAATGAATAGTTTTGATCTGTATCAGTATGTACATCAATATAGTTGAATTCGATTGAATATGTCTTCAGATTGGTTGTGCACATTAAACCATTGTCTATAAAATACCTTAGATGCTCAAAGCGAACACATGTTAAAGCGCACAACGACTCATAGCGTCTACACCTGTCGTTTCTTGTTGTTCGCTATGAGCAATTATTTAAACCATTAAAAATTTGCTCATCGCGCACAACTGCCATAAATTTGTTTGTTCCTAGCTTTGTGCAATTATGTTAGCAGCTATTAATTTTTCCAGCTCACCTCCCACCGGTCGGTCAAACATTCTTGAGAACTGCACATGTCTGGTATCAATCAGCTGTAGATTGACGTGCAGTCTTTTGTATATTCACGAGAACCCCTCCTGTAGCATGACGGGGTCTTCGATGGAGCCACACATTAACTCTACTTCGGTCGCATCCTCATAAACCAATAAAAATCGCTGCCATGCGTTGTGCGTTGTGCGCCTTGAGCAATTCCATTTTTCCATGCGTTTTGCGCGGTGAGCAATTCTGATTGTTAGTTTGTTACTCGATCCTGTATTATTTAGCACGGTGTGCGCGTCGAATAAAATGTTTTTAAAAGGATTAGTGGAGATTAGTATTGTTGGGAGTAATTTTCCAATTGGCATCATTGTTGATCAAGGCGAAAAACCGTTTAGTTTCATTTTGATTGGTCCAATTCCCCTATAAATTGGCGGACAAGGAGCCCTCATCTTCCCACAACTTCCTCTAACTTCTTATATCATCTTCTTCTTTTTGCCCACACAACCTCCGTCTGGAAACAATAAGGTCTTCTTTTGTTCGAGCATGATGCATGAGGTAGAAATGGACGAGATGGAGATGGATATGGGGTGTAAAGATGAGATGGTTTTCTACTGTTCGGGCCTGATGCTTGAGATAAAAATGGACGATAGAATTCAACCAGTACTTTTTTCACGCATTCACGTGGAACGGCCATCTCCTCTTTTACACTATCTTCTCCTCCATCCCCTTCATATTTGTACTATAGATCCTCTATTTATAACGAACCATGTGTCGGTGTTCACCGCCTCTTGGCAATCGGAGTTCTTTTTGGTGTCTTTGAACCGTCGTCATACTTGACAGCCGGGTACAAGGACGCCTGCAATGACGACACTCCTATAAGGGCTACGGTGGCAGATAGTTGGCAAACACGTCCATAAACTCAACGAAGATGGTCGCTTCGTTGCGTTAGTTAACGTCGTTGCCTACTTACGGCAACCGTAGGCAGGATAGGAGTGTCGTCATTGCAGGCGTCGTTGTAGGGTGAAGCACGCAGATCACGCCGACAATAGATCCGGTAAAGAGCACCTTCATTGCAAACATCTTATGAAGACAATCATATGTATCAGTTTGTAAAGAGCATGGGGTAATGAATATGTTTTGTTCTGTATCAGTATGTACATCAAAATAGTTGAATGGCGGGGTCATTTTGAAAATGTCATCAATTGGAATATGTCTGAGATATAATCTAAAAATTTTCAATCAGTATACGAAGTCGATTGAATATGTCGCCGATTTAATCTAAAATGTCTTCAGAATTCAGATTGATTATGTATCAGAGATAATCTAAAAGTTTGCATGTAAACAAGTTAATTTTATCATAGACGGAATTTAACAACTTGCTTGGAGGGACATTTTCGCGTTCTTTACAATACGTCGATAACGACGCCAGTGGTTGAATGCAGGACGTTGGATGGCGGGCCGTTCCACTTTACTGTAAACTGCATCAGGATGTGCGACGGGAGGTCGAGGAGTGGAAGGCAGGCCTTTGGATGGCGGTCGGGGGTTTCGTTCCAATTTACTATAACCTGCACCAGGATGTGCGACGGGTCGTCAAGGAGTGGAAGGCATGCCGTTGGATGGCGGGCTGGGGTTTCGTTCCACTTCAGGATGTGCGACGGGAGGTCGATGAGTGGAAGGCAGACCGTTGGATGGCGGAGGGACCCGTTGTCTGGGAACGGTGGTGCCCAGTGGGGTGATTGGCATGGCGATGCCTTCACCGGTGATTTGGACCGACACCCCGCGGGCGGCGACGCCTCCACCGGAGGTGGAGGTTGTCACGGAGTAGGCGCTGGAGGGGAGGAGCGGTCCGCCCTAAGTCCCCTGGCGTTAGTTCTCCAAGGGAATTCGGGGAGTGGAAGGCTGGCCGCTCCATGTGTAAGACGAATAACTCGTCGGCGATCCGCCTGAGAAAGGAAGAATTCGTCGGGAAGGAGAGGTCCGGTATCGGGCCAGCGGGAGGTTTCGGCGACGCCGCCCCCAGAGGTGGAGGTCGTCACGGAGTAGGCGTTGGAGGGGAGGAGCGGTCCGCCCTAAGTCCCCTGGTGTAAGTTCTACAAGGGAAGTCGGGGAGTGGAAGACGGGCCGCTCCATATGTAAGAGTAATAACTCGTTGGTGATCCGCCTGTAAGACGAAGAATTCGTCGGGAAGGAGAGGTCCGGTATCAAAGGAGGGCCTATCCAACGATCGGGCCAACGGGAGGTTTCTTTTGAGAGGGGAGGAGTGTCTAGAGGCAAATCGCCCCAACACCCTGGGATTGTGAGGAGAGATCGAATACGGGGGCTTTTCTTTCTTTGCTTTGATCAATTATGTCTCAGCGTTGAGCAATTAAGTAAGCGGCTACAAAACCACTCATACCTCAGAATTACTCACCACACACAACCACTCAATCTCAGAATAAGCTCACCGCACAAAACCCACTCAAAACTCAGAATTGATCAGCGCACAAATCCACTCAAAACTCAAAATTGCTCATCGCACACAACCACTCAAACTCAGAAGTGCTCACCGCACACAACCGCTCAAAAATCAGAATTGCTCAGCGCACAAAACCACTCAAACCTCAGAATTGCTCACCACACACAACCAATTTTGTCGCAGTGAGGGTGAACTGCCACAAAGTTCGCCACTGGGTCACAATTGCTCTTGCCTTTGAGGACTTTTGTGTCATTTTCCGGGTCAAAGGTCTCCCTGAGAGCTTTCAAATCTCTCCTGCTACATCAATTCTCTCCCATCGCAATTAACGTCTCTTCATCTCTCTGACATCAATCCGCTGTAGATGAGCAGTCATTTGTATATTCACGAGAACCCCTTTGTAGCACGACGGGGTCTTTGAAGTAGCCACACATTAACTCTACTTCTTCTCATCAATAAAATTCGCTGTCATGCGTTCTGCGTTTTGCGCATTGAGCAATTCTCGTTTTCTAAACGTTCTGCGCGGTGAGCAATTATGATAGTTACTCGCCTCTGTATTATTTAGCCCGGTGTGCACGGCGAATATAATGTATTAAAAAATCTTAGTGGAGAGTAGTATTGTTGAGTGTAATTTTCCTATTATGTCATCAAGGCGAAAAACCGTAGGGTTTCATGGTTTTGCGCGGAGAGTAATTAACCTATTTTTTTCCACATTCTAAAATAATTTAGGGAGCCCCTTTGGAGATGCTCTAAATGTCGATTCCCGAGATCCATTGCATTACTGTAGGATCACGGACTTTTTATACGCTTCATTATGATTGGTCCAATTTCCCTTATAAATGGTGGACAACGAGCACTCATCTTCTCTAAACTTCGTCTACTTTCTTCTATCATCTTCTTTATTTGCCCACACAACCTCCGTATGGAAACAATAAGTCCTTCAGCTGTTCGTGCATGCTTGATATAGATATGGACGATAGCATTCATCCAGTACTCTTTTCACGTAAAGGTAAATGGTTCATGTTGGAAACTTATGCAACGAAGGGCTATCGTCCATTTATAATCAAGCATCCCCGACAATGCTGGGGGGTGTTGCAACTGCGTTGAGAAAATTTTTCCCAAACAACACTATGAAAAATGTGTTCGATGATCATACCATATTCTTTTGGGGTGATATTGGCTATGCTGTCTCACATGTTTCAGGTAAGCTGCTGGGTGTTGTACCATGATAGATTGTTATTCCCTCCTATTATGAATTGTGGCTATGTATTTGTTTTGCGTGTCTTGCTATACACTCCATATCCATCTCCATCTCTACACTCCATCTCCTCCATCAAACCCTTCATCGTTTCACTATACATCATCTTTGACGCACAGACACTCCATCCTATCCTTTCCGATCTCTTACACTCCCAAACACAACTTCTTATGCAACACTGTGTTGTTTTACATCGTCACCGGTAACGGAGTTCCAATCGGTGTCTTTTGTCCTGACTTCATGTTACAACGACGACAGCAATGACGGTAATAAGCGAAACGGTCTGACGACTTTTTAATTCACGGCGTCTCCTACAAAGGACAAAGTTCCACGTCATTGCAAACATCTGGCATGACAATCATCTTGAGCAGATCAGGGCAGAAATTCGGCAACTGCAACGTAGATGTGGAGCGCATTGCCCGTGTCGTACATCGCCACAGGGGAATCGGGGTTCCAGGCGTTGTATTTGACACGGCTACATACTTGACTGCAGGTTACAAGGACGTTAATAAACGCAACGAAGATGTGCGCCCGATGAACTCGCAGAAGTTGAAGGGGGAAACACGCAGATCACGCGCCACTTCATTGCAAACATCTGTGAAGACACTCAAATGTATCAGTTTGTAAGAGTAAAGGGATATGTATCTGTTTGGATCTGTATCTGTACGTACTTCAGTATGTTAGAATGGGTTGGCCATTTTGGAATGGTCACCGTTTGAATATGTATCAGCGTTAATCTAAAGGTTTGCATGCAGTTTCTGAATCAGATTGACTAGGTATCAGATTTTATATAAAATGTCTTCAGAATGAATAAGTATTGGCCTTAATCACAATTAGGTAAAGTTTCTAAGCGAAGTTTGACTGTTGGCATATGGCGGAATCAAAATTTTAGTATGATGAAAATAGGAGTGTGAATGATTAACCGTGGGAACAAAAATTACAGCATCCAACAAATAAGCTCTAAGCGCACAACTGGCAAAATTAGTCCGTGCGGGGCGCGTTGAGCAAATGGGCTATCGTCGAAACTTTGCTCAATGTGCACACCGGGCATAAGGCTACTAGGTGTGTGCGCGTTTAACAATTGTTGATAAACTACCTTTTATATGCTCAAAAAGCGAACCACCGGCTTTCCTTTTTTCCCGTTGTGCGCGTTGTTTTGCCCGTTGTGCGCGTAATTTTTGCCCGTTGTGCGCGTTGTTTTCCCGTTGTGCTCGTAATTTTGCCCGAGCCTAAGGGCATTATTTTGCCCGTTGTGCGCGTTGGGCTATTTTTTAAGAGGCTACAGTTTATCCCAACGCGCAAAGGCATTAATCATTATAGAGCAGAACATCCGGCTGGTAGCAATCCGCTGTATATTAACGATCCCTGCTCTGTATGTTCACCAACACTGATCTGCAGACTCGAGGGGTCTCTTAGAATATTAGTAAGACCAAAGGTTCCAATATATCGCCGTTGTGCGCTGTGAGCATTTCTGTTAGCCATTAAAAATTTGCACGGTGCGAGCAGCAATAAATGTGGATATATCAGCAAATTTTATTGAGTGGAAGAGGAGGAGTTTTTTTTCGCACTAACAAAATTGCTCACTGCGCACAACCGGCCAAAATTATTTGTTCTGATCGTGGTGAATGGTGAGCAATTGTAGTAACCACTAACAAATTGGCTAATAAAGGCGCTCAACGGGCAAAACTTATCAATGGGAGTTTGTGGTAAGCAATTTTGTCAGACAATAACATATATGATACAATAACCCTACTCTCACTTGGAGTATTGGACACTCTAACAATGACACATTCTCATCGCATAACAATTTGGAACAAAGGTTGATGTTATTAAAAATACCCAGAGCGCAAAACCGGCACTAATATTGCCAGTTCTGCGCGTTGAGCAATTTGGTAGGTAAAGACTTAATTACTCAAAGCGCAAAACGGGCAATATTACTGCAGTGTTGCGCTCGGTGTAATTGGTATGATACACAACATCAATCCATACCGATGATGACATTTGCACATTTCGGAAGCCATGATAAAATTTCATCCGCCAAAGTGGTCCATTTTTATACCAAAAAAAACTTATTACATTGATAAACGTTTTATCTTACAGATACTAAAAACCATCAGCGGTAGCAATAATCGTATCTTTTACTTTATCAACGAATGACTGCATCCTCTGCTCGTAACCAGCCGGCCATCCATCGGCCACAGGGTCATGCGATCTTGTCCACACAACTGAAGTCGGAGGGACGTCACCTGCTGGTTGAAGTTGAAGGATAAAAAAGTGATTTCCATTCACATAACCCAACGTTATGTGGCGTCTGGAGGCTCGGTTTACTGGAGGACTTCTCAATGGAAAAAATGTCACACACATACGATTTGAAATCAAATGTACTACACAGTTGTAGCATGAGGCAATGACATGTCCCATGCCGTCTGGCATCTGCATCCAATTTTCCCGTCCTGGACCTTTATCAGTAATAAAATAGTCCACTGCCTTCAAATTATTATTATATGAAACCTTACTCAGAACACGCCTGTACAAGCCGCTGTATGTCCGTATCTCACGGAGCAAATCAGCTCTGACAGTCCCCCATTCGGAATCT